>VWPU01009432.1:140000-516878 GCA_013398955.1 Callaeas wilsoni
CTTGGCATCTTTTCAAGTTCACTATTAGTGCAAAAATTTTATCTTGGTTTAGTAACTACACAAAAAAGTTACTCTATTTGCGCATACATATTTTTCCAAATATGTACGTACTTGGATGGCCTTAAATTCCCCAAGTAGAGAGGAATGTTTTCCATGGAGCTGCTTATTTCCAGTAACTCACATCAGAGCTGACACATGAAAAATGGTGAAATTACTGAAGGTAGTCCAGCCTGAATAAGGACTACCTTATTAGTTCAGGTACTTGCATCGCCCTAATTTTCATATTAATCATGTGTCCATCTTTCTTTGAAATAGGGCCATCATGCTTCATGTCAGAATTCAGCATGTAAGTAAAATTCACAGTGCTTCAAATCTGACTTGAAAATATTTGTATGAAGAGAACAGTGACTAATTTTATTGTTTCTAACAAAAATGTGATTTATTTTAGTCTTTTTGTACTACATGTACAATATGAACAGTTGGAAAATAATTTCGTTTTAAAAAAAGAATTAGAAGTAGTTTTATAAACCCTCAAAAAACAACCCCAAAAGATAACAATATGGAGCTTTTCCTATTTAACAGAGCTGCTACACACTGTAATACAGCAATGTTATATATTTCTCATCAATTTTTACAGTTTCCACTGATTAAATATATATTGACTCATAAAGTATTACCATTACATCAATTGTCAGCAGATGCAAGAGTACGTCATTTAAATATTAACTATCATATAAAAATGGCAGCTTGATTGTTTGGAAGCAGTAATCTGGTGCTGGTTATTGCCATGTTTCCCTAATGCATTAGGCAGCAGTCACAAAATGCATTGCCTTTCTGATATACCTGCTACTACAAAACCAGAAGCAGATAAGTTCTTTATGTATCTCCCCTTTCTCCTAGATTTAATTTTTATTTATTTCTGAACTGCAGATATCTTTGATCTGAATTGCAAAAATGCATTAGTGAAATATAAACAAAGATATGCTCACTGGAGTCAGAAATTATATGCATCATCTCTAAATCAATGGGAAAAATATACAAAGAACCAGTAACAGATATATTACTCTGTGCTTGAAATATTTTTATGACAGTTCCCATATAATATGGGTGCAATATATCATGCATCGGGATGTTTACCTAAATTCTTAATAAGATTGTACTTATTTATGTAAAGTACATTCTGTTCTCAGTACTTCAAGACTTGTCTTTTCCAGAGATGGTAAGAAGCTACGTATTACCACTAATATGAAATAAATCCTTTATTCTATGCTAACTGTACAATCAGGTTACACAGACACTTCACAGACCATTAAAACCTTCCAGTAATTGATAGGCAATCGCTCATTTGCTGGCTGCAGCAATGTATATGAGAGGAAAACCATTCTTTTTTAGTAATGTAACATGTAGAACTTGCTGCTATTGCTACACTTAATGTTCATAGTGTCATATCATTTTTAATGCAAACACTCATTTTCTGCTTCCTTCTTACATTTTCTATTAAAATGCAACACAAAACAGCATACATTTCATTCTACCCCTTCGAGGATTGCATAAGCAGTTCCAGGGAGTATCAACTATTGTACTGCTACTATTACGGTAAATAAATATTTTAGAGTTTAAAAAACAGGTATTTCATCAATTTTTTTTCTAGGAAACTCCTTGCCACTCGTTCAAACTTTTTACCTCTTCATTAAGCTAGTGCTAAGATAGCAGCTTTTAATACAAATAACACCTTGTATAACAAGGCAAATTCATATTCTAATTAATAAACAGCATCAATAAATTTGTCAAGACTTTAATGGCATCCATACAGAACTTTTCATACACTGAGGAATTCATTCTCCTTAAGTGCTTTATCTTAAGCAGTTTTCATTAGCCATGCTCTAATCCGTATGAACAGAAATAAACGGAGTCAGGAAAATGACCTGTTTTAAGCCTTCCTTTTACTAAAAAGTAGTAATAACTTTGATGGGTTTTGTTATTAAAAGCAAGGAATCAAACTGATACAACTCTACTTAATCAATGTGAGAATTTTTAGTAAGTTTATGCATTAAAGATCTGCAGTCTGTCTGAAATTTTCAGCAAAATACAAATTCAGGGTATCCTACACATTTGCCTTGAAGTTAAAAGACTAATTACATTAACTGATTTATTAATAAATGTGGCTTTTTGTCTAATTATTTTAAGTACTAACAGACTGGGGAATCATTTTAAATGCCTAATGTGCCTTGAAACCATTTTTTTTAGGTTAATTACATTTCTCACTAAAGTCACTATAGATGTGCCCCTCAGGTTTTACACTGGAAGATTAAAGAAAAAAGAAAGATGATTACCTCATTGGCCAGATCCAGTAATACTGGGGCAGCTGCATTTTTCATCACTCCATTCAGGTACCTAGACAAGACAAAGCCAGGTAATTTTGCAGTGGCAAGAAAAGGCCAGTTTATACATGTCAGCATCCCTTGTGAATCTTTTTCATTTGGGGGAAAATACCCCATTACAGAGTATTTAATGGGAAATCTTTTAAGAAATAAGTATTTTAAGCCATCACTAACTCTCCAGAGTTGTCTCCTATTCTATTCATCTGCAAAATATATCCATCTCAATGAAGTCACTGGTAAAAAACCCAATATAACAGGAAATTTAAAAAAAAAGTGGCTTAATGACACATAAATAAATTATATCTGTACTACTTAAAGATGCATCACAGACAAATAAACCTCTATTATTCACAGTAAAGATTTTTGGTTCCACATGACCTTCAACTATGAAGGTGCACTGTATATCTTATTCAATTCATTACTATGCACAAAAACCAGAAATTCTCAAATTTATTCCAGATTTTATCAGCTGGGCAGTAATTTAAATACTAAAGGCTTACTTTAGTGAAATCAGTCTAACAATTAATATTCTTAAGAGAAAACAAGAAATATCTAGGATTCAATAAAGGTTGATAGAAAGTCATTATCCTATCAGTGGGAAAGTCTTAATGCTTCTGGTTGAGGGTATTATAGAATGATGTTTCTGACCATCGTTTCACACAATGTCGCTTTCCTCACTTCTGGTACTTTAACTGCTTGATATTTACATTTCGATAAAGCCTGAAACCTGTGTTCAGAAGCTGATGGGAAGCAGCTATGATATTGGAAACCACTTTGTGCTTTGCAGCCATGTGGAAAAGAACAATAGTTACCAACATTTGAATCTGCTCGTTTATCCTATCTGTATTCACGTAGCACATCATTACTGACATCATTAGAAGGCCACAGCCTTTCCAGCTCTATCATTAACTATCCATCGGAAGACACTCTTCTGCTCATTAGTTACAGACATTAAAATTCTTTATCATTTTACCTTTCTGTGGAATGGGTGGAGTACCTTTATAAAACCCCTTCACATAAGATTAGATAGAGGGGTTTTTGCTTGCAGGTTACTCTGAGGCTTAATGAATTAAGGAAATGAAAAAAGCTTTTTGCTGTAACCTATTTCGGTTCCACATTAAAAAAAAACCACAAAACAAGATGCCTCATGTATGTTTAAACATTGAAAATTTGTAACAGAAGAAAATGAGAGATCATACACAAAATACCTAACCAGGAAAATGTACTTGAGATTAATGTTCTCAAACATGCATCTAGATGATAGAACAAGCAACACTACATTGACAATGAAGTAAATTTCTGTCAGATATTTCTAATGCTTCTGGCAACTCCATTATAGACTAACAGGTCTCACATGCTGATGGCAATACTGTTCTGAAAACTTGCTGATCCTTCTTGTACTTTGTCTTTGCCTAAGTTTTGGACTAGTAAGTCTCAGCCGAGCAGAAGAAACTACTCTACTCAACTATTTCACTTGCTCCTAACAGGGACCACTGGAAACAACTACCTTCAAAACCTGCTAGTTTCTGACCTAAGAAAGCAATGACAGCACAATTATCTGCTTGTATGTCAGCAGGAATAGTAAGAAGCATAGCACCCAGACTGGGGTTTAAAGCAGTAAAGTGGATGCTACAGAAGAGCAGAGGAGAAGACATGTTTGTCATGTTTACACCTGAAGTATTTCAAAGTGGCTTCTAACTCAAGTTGTCTGCTTCTCTAGCCTCCTGAACACACTACACAGTAAATCTACTAAAACAGGACTGAGATGAGTTTTCTAACTATTGACCAGAACATCTCTGATTTTAAAACATGTGCATTTTATTCAGCCATGTTAATACACTTGCAAAATGACATGCCCAGAAATAGCATAAAGAATGATTTTCCCTACCACTACCACACAGCTTCATACATAATGCATTAGTTACGTACTGCTATCATACTTCAGACTACAGAAGAAGACAGGAGACCAAATCCTCCTACCTGATGTAAGACAAACTTAATCATACCTACAACCCTACTGACACCAATACAACTGCTGCTTTGCATAAAGCAAAATTTGGTCCCATGTTTCAGGTTGGAGTTTCAGGCTGGAACTAGCGATTTACACATATTCTAAGAAAAGGGTTACTTACACAGCAGTTACAATTACCACAGGCCACTTCACTGAAACTGTGCTGGTGAAAAATAATTTAAAGTAGTACTGTATATTCATGTTATTAGCACAACAATATTCTTAGTTTATATTTATATTCTTATATTTAGTTGATCCTAAACAAGAATCAACTCTAGGAGAAGTGTGATGTGATCCAGTACAAATTTTACAGAACAATACAACTACTAAAAAAATGAAATCAAAAACTCAAACTAGTACACTTCACATGAGATATTCTAAACCAGTGTCTGATATAATCAGGCTGTGGTTAAGTTTTAAATACATGACTCTGGCAGAAGCACAGTTAATTGTTTACAAATGAAGGCTCTTTGTCTATTTTCTTGATTCATACAGATTAGTATTAAGCATGAATATCAGACATCTATCATCACAAGTATGAATTTACTTGCCATGCATGCTCTTCAGATATGTCAGTCTACAAAGTAATATTTTAATTGCATATCTTTACCTGTTATCAGTATGCCCCAATTATGTCACTGGAATATTTTTTAGTAAAGCCTATAGAACTAACAGAAAAACTATAAGGTGTAGCAAACACAATTTATTAGCTTAAGATGCAAACAATTGTAAAATGACATAGAGGTTTTCATCCTCCCTTAAAAACTATTTCTGACACTTCTGTTGATAAAACAGGAGTGATCTAAAAATTAGTGCTTTAACTGGCAATACATGAATATGTAACTTTTTGTAATGTAACACAAATGTTGTTTCAAACAACAAACTGTAATAGAACAAGCTCTCTTGCTGTAAAGAAGTTGTCATCAAAACTAGTCTTGACACAGAATTCCTAAAAATTACGAACTATAGGCAATACATAATAAATGCTATCACATACACTGTAAAAAAATATTTGCTTATCCTGACTTAGAGCCAGGGAAGTAAACTCTTTCTTAATCAGAATGACCAAATCCTGAAAAATTTCTGTATTTCCAGTGAAAAACATTTTTATGTAAACCATTCTGTATTCCTAAATTCTTAATTTATTTTTATAGAAGATTAGCTTAATGAGCTAATTTACTCATAACTGCCGTAAAAAACAGTAGCTATGGTAAAAGTCTTAACTGGGTTGGGGAGGTCATACCTTTGGTAGTAAGTTTCGATAGCTTCAGCAGTGTGATGCTTAGCATGTGTTCTTTTGATTTGTTTCTAGAAAAATGAAAAAACAAGGAGTTTTACAAATGTGTCATAGATCAAAACACAGAAATCATGACTACGCAAACACATGATCCTTGGCTACACTTTGATGGATGTGAACTGTGTTTTTAGATTCCATACAGAAATGACATTCAATCTACCTACTGAATTGAACGTCTTCAGACTCTACTGCAATGTACCATATGTAAAAGCCAGTAAGGTCACAATAATTGAATCTAAATAAGTTTACGGAAGGCTGCTGAGGGCAAAGAAAAACTTGTTCTCTCTTTCAACCTTTGTATTAATTTTCCCTCAATTCAATTCCATCTAAGTCTGGTGCACTCTAGTTTTACAATTCAATTGGCATTTTTAACCAGGAAGAACATTGCTTAAAAACAACTTATTTGAAAAACTACAAAAAGTAATTCCATAGAGACTTGCCACTTGACTGACACCTGTCATCTCATGATAAATGACTCCATTTTCTGCCTCTCTTGCCTTCTGCCACTCCGGCAATGGTCATTTATCATCATCTCTGTCAGCAATGGAAAGCAGCACTGACAGTGCAAGTCAGCAAACATTTAGCACATGGAACCACGCAACACAGGGAAATTATTATTGTCAGAATAATAATGGTTTAGCGTAATTTATTACAGGTCCACCAAATAAGCAAAGGCTAGATGTTATTAGACAGATGGATGGGTAGGCTTGGCAGCCATCCACTGAGACTCAGGCGGTGCTTGATGTGGAAAAAGGAACATCCTCCAAACCAATCAGAAAGCTGGCAGTTCAATTACAAAGAAATAAAGGGACATTCATCATTCAATTAGGCACCTGTCAACCCTCACAAAGGAAAAAACTTCTAACCTGGTACTCCTGGGAGAAGATGCTCAGCAGAGTGGACTGCGATTGACTGGAACAAATAAAAGAAGGACAAAGTTAATTACTGGAGTGCACTGCAAAGAAACAAAAGAGAAGAGAGCTTCAAAGGTAGGCCTGCTGCCCTGTAATCTAACAGAACATGAAAACAAGTGTGGAAAAGTTGTTCCAGATGAACACCTCAGACAAAGGCTTCCTGCTGCTAGGTCAAGGAGAGAGCGTATGAGGGAGGGGAGGAAAATATAGCAAGGATTTCAAATCAAACTAGCATATTGTTTGGGTGATTCAACTTCAGAACCCAAAAGTCATACCAGGAGCAAGTAGCAGAGCTAAAAGGTAACAGGCAAAAAAAGGCAATTAAAGCAAAATTTCCATTAATAATTGATGGAGTTAAATTTCATCAGCAGTTAGGAACATGCCGCTTGTTCACTGGCAACATATTGAAATTCATTTTGTTAGCAGCAAGGGAACTTCTTCAGTAGCTGTCTCATATTCAGGTTAAAAACTTCCCGCTCTGTCAGAAGTAGCATATGGGACCAGTGGAACATTCCCACTGAAACTGATGTGCTTTGAAAATGGAAACTTTCGCAGCAGGAAGCCAAGATTCCCCGGAGTCGGTCATTTCCAAAAGCTGCCATAAGCTTCATTCATCTAAGGCTCCACTCAATGTCAAACACCTGGCAATGAAGCAACCTGGAAAGCATTCTTCCCAAGTGGGAATTTTTCTCTCTGAATTGTTAACATTTAGAAACGAGACAAGATTTTTTTTCCTCTGAAAGGCAATCAATACCACACTGCTACTGTTTTCAATTGTCCTCTGTGGATATATCTACCTCATCACATCTCGAATACTACTAATTACTCCTGATATATTTTTCTACTACATGCAACTTGAACAAATTATAGTCTCAATAAATCGAGTTTTATGGTACAGCAAAGCATTATGAATAATTAACATTTTTTCCTTTCATGAACTTACCTACTATGGCACAGCATAGGTAGTTCAAAGAATCTACAATGTCAAAAATCTCACTCTTCTGTCAGATTTCTTGTATGTGAATTTCACACCTGTATCATATCATAATTACATTAAAAGTACATGTTCTTGCCACACATAAACGACCCTTCTGCTTCCAACTGTCTAATTTAAGATATACTAATTTAAGATAGAGAAGTCCTACTGCCACTTTCAAAAGGGAACACTGAGGCACAAAACAACTCAATGGTTGGACCAGATTTAAACAGACAGTATGTATATGAAGCATGATATAAAGTTACCTCTAAACCAAGCAGTTGAAGAATCAGGAACAAAGTGACTAGATTAATGTAGTGCTGTATAAAGAACTTACAAGTATGTCTTATCCATAGCTGTGCTTCCAGGCTTTTTGCCATAACTCTGTATTTTGGGCTTGTCTGCCCAGCACAACATCTGCGTGACAGCAGTAAGCTGAGCCTTGATCTTTGGTATTTTACACATGGGACTGTTCACCCTGAGTACTCACTGAGACTGGATGTTAAAATTGTAGAAAAACGATAGCAACAGAAATTGACTAATATATAGATTTATTAAATTAATGGATTACAGAAAAAACAAGTACAATACAGTAAATAATTTAAATTTTATTAAAGTTTTTATTTAAATCAAATAAATAGTATTTAAATAAAAAAATTATTTAAATATACATGTGACACAGAGGCCAGGAGTTACATACCACGAAGCCTCTCTAAAAGGTGCACAATCCAATTATGACAACCTGCAACCTGCACATGTAATCACTAGAAGGTGAACAAATGAAAGAAATTAAGATTACATGCTTGCACAGGCTATACACATACAGAAAGCTAAGATATTTCAAGTTGATTTAAAAAAACCCCAAATCTGCAGGCTATAAATAAGTTGGATACATATGGCCCCCTAATGGCTCACCACACAACTATTATTACCTTGTAGATTTACATGGTCATAATGGTAGAACTGAATTTAGAGATAGATGTGGGAAAAAACTCAAAACAGGACAGCATTTGACTAGATTTCTGATTTGAGTTCTCCACTGACATAGCAATTTTTGTGTTTTTAGACTATTCCTGGTATGATAACTGTACTTAGTCTTCCATTATCCTATTATACACTGCCACTGACATATTAAAAGAAACTAAGACCATTATCCCTCTCTCCCTTTACACTCCACCTTTAATAGCAGACTTGGAAATGCTAGGTTAGTGGTTGGACTTGATGACCTTCAAAGTCTTCTTAAAACTAAATGTTTCTCTTATTCTTGTCCATTTTATTTGTCCCTTTGGTGTCCTTGGATTTTGACCTTCTACTTCAATTTAGTTCAACATTCCTCTCCTATGCTTCCAACTGTTCAGATAATTCAGGACTTCGCATGAATACGAAAAAAATTCATTCCAATAACAGTGCAAGTTGGATATAAACTGGATTGCAGTACACAAACTTTACCACTGTGGCAAACAGAATTATTTCAGTAACACCATTCAAAGAATTTCAAGCCTTACTACCAGATGATCTTTCCCCTTCTCCAGGAGAAGTGGATTTATATCTTCACATGGCTGCTTCCATGTTTCTTCTGGTTAACACAGTTCCTCTCTTAAACACTAAAACCACTCATGTGCCACTCAGTGTTTCCTTGCTACAATTTCATTGAGACAACTTCCTGGCAAAATGAAATAGCTCCTCAAAACACAGATGGAGCATCTATTGCAAGATCCCATTGAGTGAAAACTGAAACATCATGGTTTCAGCAAGCACTGAAAAAGACAGTACTGTGTACTTGGAGAGGGGAGAGAAGTAATGAACACGCATTTGAATAGCAAAACAGCATGATCACAACTGCTGATACTGACAGCAGGAATACTACTACAGAAGTTATCATTACTTCTACAGGAACAGCTAAATTTCCAGGGCTCCATCTATCCTCTGATACTTCTACACAAGATTTCAAAGCAATAAATGAGCAGACAAATGCATTTATCACTGAGCTATCCAGGAAAACAAAGGTAACACTGAAAGTGTTTTTTATTCAAAGTAACATTTGAGTACTGCGTTATTGCCTTTCATGGAATAAACTATATAGTAAGCCTCAGGGCTTACTTGAAGGCTAGGAATATAGATATGTTTGTGCAGACAAGCAGACACTTTTGTTGAGAAACAACTGTACAGCCAAGGTACATAACTGCTGATTTTCTGAAACAAACAAAAAATCCAGAAGTCATAATTCTGAGTACTAGCTCATTTAAATATTTAATAAATTAACTTGTTACCTGTCTTGTAGAGCTAAGTATATTTTCCAGGTAAAGAAGCAAACTTTTCTCTTAAGTTCTGCAGTGACAACTTTCATGGAAACATTTTCTCCTGCAATTCCAGATGGTAATGAATCTAACTCCCAGAGCTCTGTTCAAAGCATCTAGCCTTGCTCTTTAGATATTTTCTTTTTCTTGTATACTGGCATCCATAATGACGTCAATTTACCTTTTGTTACTCTGTGTTGATGTCAGTGGCATACTTCCATCTTAATGCCTCATGTATTTTGTGCTCTTGTCAATACTTAAGTGGATTTGAGCAGAAAACTCTGAAATCTAAAGTTGGCTAAAAATGTCCATTTTTTAAAGATAAAATTATTTTTATTTTAAAAAAGGAAGTGTAATTTCTAGGTTCCAAGTGATATAAAGATACCAAAATTTGCTTACTGTAAAAAACCAAAGTATTATAGATATGAAAGTTATTTCTAATATACAAATTCAACAATTAGAATGAGATGCCTGAGTCAGTCCAGAAAAAGGGATAAGAGAAATTGTCTCTAAGAACTTAGATATCAGTCAAGCTAGAAAGAAAATGGCAAGTTTGGCACTGGAAAAAGAATATGCCCTTTGGTCAATTACTATGTAAGAATAAAATTTAGACCATTCTCTTCTAAGGAAACTCAGAATTTGGTGGATGAGGAATGCTATAATCCCTGGAGAGTGTTTCAGAAATGTTCTGGTTTGCAATGAGTATTCACATATAAAGTAGTAACAGATAAGTTACTACTTCATATAAGCAGTTCAGTGCTCTGTAGCTAGAGTAGATACAAAACTTTGGCTAAGAAGCAGCTAGTAATGATGAAAGCAATTTAATTGTACCAGATCATCACCTCAACAAAGTAGAGTTGCAGACGTAACCAAGATTTGGAGTGCTGTCCAGCCTAACATTTGCTACTTACTTCAGCCTCACCAGGAGAAAATTCAAGCATAATAAATGTTATGCAAATATTATATTATCAGCCCTTGCAAACAATGAATTCTTTACAAGTAAGATAAAACTTACAGTTTTTTACTTTATTTTCTGAGATTACTGAAAACATGGGGTTGTAGGTGCAAACCAAGTTTCCACTTGTTTCATGTTTTAGAATGAGCTTCCTTTCCCTCACTTTTAACTCCACACTTGTTGCATAAAGTAGAAAGAGTAAAAAAATCAGTTTTACATTCAATGTCATTTACCATGGAACAAAGGAAGAGTATCTAGCGAGATTTGTTAAAAAAAAAAAAAAGCAAAAAAAAGAGTAAATATGAACTGCAGTATTTAATCCTGAAGTTTTCACACAAGGGGAGACAAGCAGGGGAAAGCATAGTCCATAAGACAAATATGTTATACATAAACAGAATAGCTTTATTGCTTCCTTTTCACAAAGTGGAATATTCCGCCTTGTTAAAATGATAAAGATATTGGTTAAAAAACCGAGTGTAGGGGCGGGAGCTGTGTTTCCAAAATTCAGAAGCTGTCACATGTGAAATCCCAAAGCTGCAGTGTCAAACCTCTCTGAAGCACATACACTGCCACTTAGCTATAGCAGGAATTCAAGTAGGGGGGAAAGTTGTTTCTTTCCTTCCACAGTCTCCAGTGAGTATGCAGCACTACTCATATCTTTCATCATATGTTCTGAAGTAGATAGCAAGAGTCTCCCATTTTTTTTTTAACTGGAAAAGAATTTCCCCTTTCCATGTATTGGAAGTTTAAAAATATTTCACTGATACAATATTGAGCTTTAAAATAAAAGTAATAGGGCTAGAACTGTCTGGTGCTGCCATGCCAGATTTAGAAACTAAGGGAGGAAAGAAAGACATAAATCCAAAAAATTTAAAAGACTAGTGGTGAAAGGGGAATTCTCCTTACATCTATCCCGAAGTTTCAGAGCATGTGTCTAAAACGCATTTTTCCTGTTACATTATTAAAGACATGAAAGAAATCCAAACAGCCAAATTCTTGTCTTCCATACTGCAACTGATTTGGAACAGGGACTCCTAAAGGAAGCAATGTTTATACTGCTTATCACATGCTGACCAGTCCACTCTAATTTGTAAAATCTCTGTCAGTAATGGATTTCAAATAGATCTAGCAGCATTGTTTCAAATGCATAACATGTACGTATGCATAAAGCCTCCGTGGCTTGCCAGAACTGCAGGATGTAGGCAGCAAGAACCACGGTTACACCTGTAAATGACCCAAAGCCAGTCTGATGGGCAACTTCCCACCTAAGAGGAGGTAACAACTAGTGGATTCTCAGAATTTCTGCCACATGTCAGGACTGTCCAGAAAACAAAAAGGCTTCTTAGCAGTCTGAATGATTCCACAAGAGAATCCAGGAAGGCTCAGGAATACCAAAGGCCTACACAAAGCTTGAGAACGGTTAGTCTTAAATGCATCCAAGCACTGAAGAACACGGAACAAGGGAGGCACACTGACCTCTAGAACAGTTACAGCTTTAACCTTTCTTCACTGTAGCCTCTCGTACTACAATCTTTCTTATAGTTTAGTATGCTTGTGGCCAATTCTCTGAATGAAAATTCTCAAAAAGAGGAGTATTGTCTCTGTACACATTTGTACTTTTATCATTCACAAATTTAACATTGATTTATCAGAAGTCAGTGAATTACCAATTTAAGTTAAATCAATATACTTGTCTATATACATGCATGTGGAAATATATGTTTGAATCAATAGGTGAGTTTGAATTAGGGTTACTAAGTAACATAGAAGTATCTAAGTCTTTAGTTACAACATGCTAACTTCTGTAAAGTGGTGATCCTCCAATTTTCCAGCTTTCCAGCTACATCAGTTCAAGTCTGGAATAAAAAACCAGTTTTATTATTTCTGCATAAGAAACCTTCCACACAATGAAGCATTATTGGTAGCTACTACTTTGGAAACTATAAAGTCAATACAGTTCTGTAGAGGAAATACTCCCATTACAAATTTATTATTATTATTATTATTATTATTATTATTATTATTATTATTATTGTTGTTGTTGTTGTTGTTGTTGTTGTTGTTGTTATCATTATTGTTGTTATGCAATGTGTGTAGATATATATACATATATATGACAGGAAGTACGTGATGATATGCTCATTTCAGACAGTACAATTGCATTTAAAATCAAGATGAAATTCAAGCTCATCTGAAGAACAATAGCATTACTCAATTTTAAAATTGTCTGACATCCAGTTCAGTAAGCTATACAACAGCTCAATTCAAAAGACTTAAATAAAGATCCCTAGAAATTGCCTTTGCCTCAAAGTCAATTTCATACCTTTGGCAGGATCAAAAATAAAACCCAGAAGTAAAGATTCTGAGGAGAAAGATATCCTGCACTGCAGGCTTACACTATTCAATGATAATAAGAAGGTTAAATTCAGGCATGTGCATACAACTTTGCAGCCTATAGCCAGGGTTATAACTATGACAAAGCTCAGCGAAGGCTTACTTGAGAAGAGTCATCACTTCTATGACCTTGACACTGGTTGGTCCCACAACTTCTATACAATTTAGTGATGTGCGAGAACAGATGATGGTGCAATACATAGAAATGGCAGCATTTAAAATTCATAGTAGCGTAAGGCCATTACTTTTCCCACTGGGCCACTTGAACTTTAATAATGTCTGACCTAGTTGGCCAATAAGTTCTAGCAGCAGACAGAGGAAAATTGCCAGTATCAGATACTGTTTGATTTTTCATTTAGGAAGACTTAGAAGTTCCTTTAAGAACAGAACACCAATTCTTCCTGTAGACACCTAATTTTTTGGTGTCTCTTGTAACAACCAATATATTTTTAAACAACTGCAGACTATGAACAATCTGTATCAGATGTGAAAAAAATAAATTGCAGAGGTAAGTACAAATAACCAATACAGGCAATGATCCCAAAATAACGCTAGGTCTTCACAGCGATAAATTACACCTTCTTTCACCCATACCACAAAAATCTGACTTCCAACAGCAATAATAAAAGTGTAACTAAAAATATACCGTATTCAAATGATTACAAAGTATTTGCGATCAATCTCCCAACCAGAAAAGAGAAGAACAAAAATGCTGGTTTTCCATTCACATATATATGGTTATGATGAGAAGAACAACATCATGCTTTAACAGTGGATAAATACATAACACATTAAAAAACCACAGCGATAGAAGAGTAGTAGATCCATATGAAAAGAAACTACTTTTTCAGTCTTATAATCTTAGTAAGCAAGTAGTGAAAATAGACAGTAATTTGCCCAAGATATTGCTCTGATGTAACTTCTTTCTGGAATTAAACAATGCTTGTTGCATGAATTTTTGGAACCTATTCCAATGCCAAACCCACACAGAGACCACTATAAGTAAATACTATTTCACTAATGTTTCAAGTCTCTTCCATTAAAATATGAAACTATTTTGTAAGGTCAAATTTTCAAACAGAAAAATATTTTCAGATGTAATACAGAACAAAATATGTTCACAATAAAGGCTTAAGAAATACATTGTCAGTGCTAAAATGTGAAATTAAAACTCCCAAATATTCTGACATCAGGCTGCAATGACTATTGAACATCCTCACCTTACAGACAGCAGAATGTCTGCTACCCTTTAAGTATATAGTCAGGGAGTCCACTGGCAAAAGAAACTGATAGGAGTCCAACAGGCTTTGTCTCCCACACATACCTTGACAATCTCAGTACTTGTCCACCACATCTCCATTTCCTGGTATTCTCAAAAAAAAAAAAACAGTGCTTGAGACTAGCAAAAGTAGATGATTTGCTATGTCCTTGACTTCAACTACTCCAAGTTACTTAGCAAGAAGAAAAGTTTCTTAATATCCAGGAAAGAATCAGTGAGCATCCCAAAGCAGAGGCATACCGCAGCATACCAGACACTGAGGAGAAAAGGCAAAACATGTGTGAACTCCTCATTTGCACTCAACTGTACATCATCCACACTTTATTTCAATTTACTTCAGTTAAGACTGTACCAAAACACATTTGCAAGTTTGACATCTTTATCTTAGTAACACAATCTAAATGTTGAACCATTAGACAAAAATACACTAAAGTAGTTCCTTATCTGATGTTGGTTGTGCAAAGAAGGATGCTCCTAGGGTGCAACAGCAATGGACCTCAACAACCAGTTAAGGCAAAGAAGATACAATTTAAACCAGGTTTTATCATTCTCCTTTCTTATCTGCCCTACTGATAGGGCCAAGGTCCACACATTGAAAATATACTCAGTAGGTTATTACTGGAAGGCAATATTTGAAATACTTATTTCAAGCTCGTCCCCTCATTTTGTTTGGATTTGTCTATCGTGCTACTTCCACTTATGCCCAGGAAATGAAACAAATCAGGAGAAGTCGAGGTAAGTTTTTCAGACTTCAATCTCAAATTTACTTACTGTGGAGAAAATAATTGTAATTTATAGTTGGTTTTTTTTCAACAAAACTACATTATCCTGTAAAAGCTAGGTGTTTAAGTTAGAAAACTATTTTTATGAATGAATGGCAATTCAGAACTAATTAGATTGTTCATTTTTTATTAAAAAATTATCTTGTATGTAAAAAGCATATCTGTGCCAAACTAAATAAATCCCTAAACACCCTTAAACAATTTCCTCCTAAAAATATATAATCAAATTTAGAAAACTATAAACTACATTTAAAATTTATTATTTACAAGCAATTAATTACAAAGACAGCCAGGTGGCTTTCATTACATAAATTACTGTTAATGACACTTGCCTCATGCTGCTACTGTATTTAGCATTTGCATGCATCACATGTCAAGCATACACACTGTTGCATAGCTTTCTCTAGGGTAAAAAGTGAACACCTTAAGTCAAAAAAGCTTCCAGTTATCCAATCAAAACTGTTAATTCCTTAAACAAGTCAGGATCTTATTTATGTTTCCCATTCAGGATAGAATTTAAAATATATTCAGGACATAATTTCAAGAATCAAACGCAGATATAGAAGTGATAATTTTTAGTAAATTCCCATTTTGGTTATGATTCAGATTTAAGGCAAGAGATGAATCCATTTACAGCTAATCCCCTTGAGATTTTAGAGCCCTAGACAGTGTTTATAATTTTTAAAAATTACAATTTTTAAGCTATTTGTAATTTTTGAACAAAACAAAAGGGAAAAAGAACATAATAATTCCTCTCTACCTACCCAACAGTGCAGTATTTTGTCTTGTATATCTAAGTTGTTGTACCATGCACGCAGATATTTACAAAGCCTACTTTCAGCCCCAGGGATATAGCTTATTGTGCCATAGAGGGAATAAAGTTATTTAATGCCTCTACTTACTTCTCCTTGGAAAGACTGCAGAAATGCACAAGAAGGAAATCCAGCTATTTCTTTTTATTAGTGTTCTTCCAGCACTCTTTTTTAAAAAAAGCTGTCTACCTAAAACTGGCAGGCAATATGAAGGGAACATCTCACAGGAGCTGATCACAACATTACATTAGTGTATCCTAAAACTTCTCTAACCCTTTCCACTCCTATGAACAGGCTTTTGCTTTCCCTTCCTCCCCTCTCCAGAGGATTTATTTTTCTGATGTTCCTTCTATTGCTCTGAAAATACATACAATGACTATAAGCTTTGTTTCCTGCAGTGCCACTGCAGGAAAGGCTGGCTTTCCAGAAGAACTGTTACTCCATGGAACAGAATCTAATGGAACACTAATGGAACAGAATAATCTCTGATATAAACAGTCAATAAGATTGACTATACAGCATCATCTTCACTAAGCACCAAAATTTCACCAGTTTTGGTAGAATGAGCCTAGAGGCTTTGATAAATAAATGTGGAAGGCAAGGAAGAACAAACATCAGTTGTATGTTAAAATAAACTGGAGATGACCTCAGCATGTATCAAGTAGTATGGCATGACTCACTGACACTTCTTAAATTTTTGTGACTTATCAAAAACATAATAAAAATACACATTAGCATTTTTATATTAAGTCCATAAGGACTAAAGTAAAAAAAAAAAAAAAATCAAGGAGAAGGGTGTTAAATAAACTTCACTGGAATTTTTTGAAATTTGACTGCTAATATCCTCCAGGCAGCTTTCAAAAATGCCTCACACAAAACATCCAACCCTATCTTCTCATATTTTGAAGTTTTAATATATTACAGTAATGCAGCAAAGGCCACAAAGCCTTCTTCTCTTTCAGACTAATTTTAATTTGTTTTTCACATTTAAATATCGGTCTTTATATGTTACCTAATTTCTAAGAGTGGCAAACCAACAGAAGTAGGACTTCAGAAAATAGTGAAAATTGAGAAAGAGAACAAAATATTCTCAACTGGAATGTTTACATGTCTGCATATTAGTAAGTAACTAACAATTTACATATATATATTATACATGACATATCTTATAAGAGAGTGTATATTCTTATAAGAGTCATCTCCACGTTTACCTAAAGGGCATCAATAACAGGATGATGACATCAAGTTTATACTTTTTAGAAACCAAAAGATTTAGAGTGAAGAAAGGAGCTAAGCCATAAATTAGTACTTTGGGGTGGATATCCTTTGTTTTCAAACTCATCCTTTTAAGAGTAAGTAAAAGATCCCTCTATCAACTTTTATTTAGAAGTAATTTCTCCTTCCTCATGTCTACTGTTTTAAGGCCAAAAATGGAAAAAAATGGCATGAATGTAATTTTTATCACAGCAGATACACAAATATTTTTGTCTCTCTGTACCCCCAAAGTATTTTGTTAATGCACCTCTTTCCACTAAACCAACTGCAAAGAAATATTTAACTTAAAGTTATGGCTGCTCATATGTAATCTGCTACCTGGATTAAAAAAAAAAAAAAAAAAAGGCAGAAGGCCTCTCTATCCACCTAATCACCATATCAATGACACATGCCACAACAGAGAAGCACTAGTTTATTTGATTGATCATGGTAGATAAACTCCAAATAACAGAGAAATTAACAAATGCTTGACATTTGCTCAACATCCATTATTCTGACACTGCTTTCAGGATTTCAAAGCCTGGGAGTATGCTTAATCAACATTCATATTCCCTAGTGAGCTACAGGCACCATATTGCGCCCCGCCTTAGTACTGATGAAAACTGCATATTGGCCATTTCCAAAATGTTCTGGGACTCCACGCAGGGCCCCTTCTCTCCCTTGTTCCTGTTCTGCAGTTTTCTTTTAAACACTTCCAAGACAAAAGCATCTGCCAGTTTTTCTCTCTGGGGATGTATGCAAAATGAACTTAACAGTTTTAAGGCAAGAGAAACCCTCACATCTAAATTCATTCATAGGACAGCAAAGGGCCTAAGAGGCCTCTCTAGGGACAAAACCCTGCTGAAATTTTCCCCGACAACAGTGGGAGCTTTATAAAATCTAAGTCCAGACAATTTCCAATTCAAATGCCCAGCATAGCATGACCTTTGTCAGATCTATGAGCCCTAGATGCACCCACTATTTTTTTATTCTAACCAGCACAGACATTAGACAGGGCACTACTGCTAAGCAGGAGGTTGACTATTTGCATGCTCTTCTATTGTGAAAATGTAACAGTGACAGCACTGTGTCGAATTCTTTTCCCCCTAGAACTTTAACTCCATAGGAGAGGCATAGCTGACAGATGACTCTCCCAACATCTGTGTTATGTACACTGCACAGCTGAGGAACCTTGGATCACTGTCACGGCTTCTCAGAGATGACCTACACCTTTCTTATATCTACACACGATCAAAAAAGTAAAATAAAAATTTGAAAATGCCTTTTCTTAAATGAAAAGTAAATATGGCAAGAAAGATTAACATAATTTAGTCATTAAGCTGTTCACATAGCAGCTCACCATATGTTGTATAAATGTCCTATACAAAATAATTTATCAGACCTGACACGTTGCACATCATATTGTATTATTTAATATGCTTACTAAAATTTCATGGATCAAGCGCCACTTCTGAAAGCATACAGAAAGCCCTAGAAAATATTTCTTCATCTTCCGTGATTTATTTTGATTGCCTTTTACAGCTACATGATAAAGTAGAACTTGCAAAATTATGAGGTTAGGGTTTACACAGCTATTGCTTCATATACTATAATATAACAAATGGTTCCATGTCTAGATAACATTTTACTTGCATTTAATATTCAGAAGCACATTAAACTAAGCACGCTGCTTTCCACTGCATATTTTAATAATTTCAACTGGTTATTTCAGTAAACATCCTGATCCACTAATGCAAAGTTTCACTGAGAGAAAGACATCCTTGAAAAAGAAACTAAAGAGCTAAGTATTACAAAATAAACTAACATAAACAAGTAATATGTGATACATGCTGACCTCCCTAAATCTGTCTACATAAAAATATATTCATTTTTACACAGCAGCTGAAACATTTGAATTTTATCTTTGAATTACTGGGATTTAAAATGTTAGAATGACAGGCATCTATTGCAGATAAATGGACAAAATTCTCTATCCAGAAACCTTGAAACCACAAAAAATACCAATGTGTAAGAATAATCGTCTGTCACTGTCGAGGTCTGTGTCTAAATAGTAAATTAAAACAAAAAGTGTAAGCGGGAAGCTTGTGAATAATAGTTGTTGGGCAACCAATGGAATTTGTTTGGGAAAAAATGCTCAGCACTTAGATGACATACCAAGCAGACAGATATGGCTAGGAAAATATTTAGACTGAAACTATGCATTTATTCCATAAAGGACCATTTTCCTTTCTTCCTCAGACCACTGATGTCAAAGGAACATAATACAAATGAGATAAAAAATGTAGTCAAACTTACTCTTTTTGGTCAACAATTATATTCTCCTGTTCCTAATAACAGGATAAAGAAAAACATATTCCTGTGTTAGAACCACTGTCCAAACCAGCACAATGACTCATTGCAATAAGGTCATTGAACTCTATTTGGACTGGAACATGCTTGGCTTATTGGAGTACCTGCCAACTGGTCAAAGCAGATCTTCCTTTTTAAGCTCTGTAAGAACCAGAGATCTAGATTTCAAGTTTGGTTTTTTTTTTGTATTTTGTGTACCCCAAGAAAATGCACTTGTCTAGGAGGACATATTGCTCAGCTGTGTTGAAAACTGACGGAGATCTGCATTTACAACATGCATTTCATATTAATGCTGTAAATGGCTAACGTTCAATAGCCATTTCATATATAGGAGCATGCACTCACTCTCTGCCTATTAGTTACTGTACTCTCCACAAGCTGTAGTCTCCAAATCAGCATCTGTATTCCACAGAAGAGATGCAATAAAGGACTGGATGTTACCAGTATCAACAGAGGACTGATAAGAAGTTCTGCCATCTCCCAGCCAACCACAAATAGAAACAGAGATACATGATGTCTTTATTGTTGTCTGTGTCCTCAATGAACAATGGGGAACTCTAAAAGACCCTTTATAGCAATTCAGTCACAGGAGTGAGTATTACCTCTATCCTGGTGATGGTTGTTATGTTGCCTTTTAAACAGTTTCAGACAGGCTGCACTGCATAAGAGAATACCTTTGCTATCACACGAGTCTTGTTCAAGGAATATTTGATAACATTTTGCTTTCTGTGAAAGAAGAATGCATGCTATCTCAGGACATTTTTATTCAGTTTTGAAGTTTCTGGAGGTATATGGGAATCTAGGCCATCAAATGCTTCCAAGACTTTGAAGGCCTAAATACAGATATGCAAATAGAGGACAATCACCCAAACAATAAAGTTCTCTTCAGAACTACGTCCTGATCTGAAGCCTTTTGCCACGTTTGGATAGACAGCAACACTTCTTAACATTCTATTCAGATGAAAAGGGTAAAGCAAGATACTGAAGTTCCAGAATTCTCCAGCACAAAGCAATGAGACTGTCACTATCAATCGGGCTACCGGATATCCTGGTGTGCGCAATGGAAGGGATAATATCTCCTACTCATATCATTATCATTACTCAAAATGTTATGGATACAAGAATTTTTTTAAAAAGGTTGTAAAAAAATAAAACTTAAGATACATAGAAATGCTTTAGTTGCTTACAAACAGAAGTTTTTATCCTCAGTTGTTCACAAACCATAATGTTTTTCCCATGAAAGGTGCAGGTTCCTGTTTGGCAAATTTAAGCCTGTTGACAAGAAGTTCATTTACTTTGAATTCTTCATTTGAAGTCCATGGACAAGAAGGACTCCATGAGATACAAGCTGTAAACTAATGACACAGCATGCCTATGGGAGTTTAAAATCTACTTCTATGGTACCAATTAGTCAAACAAAAACATGAACAAGGCTTTTAACCATCACCCAATCAGAAGAACACAGAGCACTATCTTTCCATTCCTCTTTCAGTGTTGTTGGTTTATCTTGGTAACAATACTCTATCAGGCTTGTGTTAGAAGACAATTTTATTAGAATCAGTCCCTGTATTGCATTTTCTTACAGAAATTAATCCTTAGCATTATTTCACTCAGTTTAGAGTGTAATACAAGCTTCTGAAACTTTTACATTGCAAACAGACATGTTACTTTCACCAGGAACTTAAAGAAAAGAGCAATTAAAAAATTACTCTCATAGAAGCATATATGCTATTTTTTAAAGTGATGCGATAAGCCATAAGGGGCATATATCAGCACCAAAATGGTTGTAGTCATTAATTTAAGTAATAAATCATAGGTCCTGCCAACAATGACAGCAAACAGATGCTAACAAGAAAATGTATTATTTAATAAGTTGTGTCTTATAAAAATGTAAGTCTTTAGGACACTTCTTAAATTTTTATAATAATACGCATTTAATACATTACTGTTTTGACACATACAAGAATCAAATTTATAGGTCTCATTCAGGACTTGCTTTCTCTTCTGTGAACACAGAATGGATTCCTGAGGGAGAAAAAGCTCACGAAGTCAATGTTTCAAATAGATGTTTGCAACAAAATCAAGTTGTTTGTCTTGCTCTCTTGAAGTAAATATCATAAGCACTGAATCTTATTACAAAATGAAAATCAACTTATTTTCTTTTATGTAACTAGAAGTTTTCCCTGAAAGTTGGAAGGAAAATCAAATAACTATGAAGTTTATCTATATGCATAGACAGCAAAAGATCTTATCATTTGCCATGAAGTTAAAAAATAATTCTGTACAATCCTTACATGCAGAATGTCAATATCGAATAACACTCAATGAGTCTGCTAAGTTATAAAAACAGCAGTTTTATTTTCCATTGTGTCTTATTATTTGTTTTCTATATCAGTTTATATAATACCATGTAATGCTACAATTATTTTCACCAGAAGTATCACTTGCAAAAATGCCAAAACCAAAACCAAATCTATGTGAGCAACTACAAA
Organism: Callaeas wilsoni; assembly: GCA_013398955.1. Lineage (NCBI taxonomy): Eukaryota > Metazoa > Chordata > Aves > Passeriformes > Callaeidae > Callaeas > Callaeas wilsoni. The sequence continues at coordinate 162,215 of VWPU01009432.1, forward strand.
CTTTATCTATTCCATTACTTTCCTTCACAGCCACCCTCCTCTCTGGACCCTGAAAGCCAGAAAGAATGATGATCTGATTCTGGTACTGACACATGAGAGTGTAAGAAATGCAATTTTGCCTCTTGGTAAGCTCTGCCACACTAAACAGAACCACTGTGCAAACACCTTTCCCAGCACTGCATCTCTGCTGCTGTACAGCCTGCTGCATAAGGTCCCTCTGCAGGAGGGTCAATTGTTTCTAAGATCATTACTGCTTTTTCTAAACATTTTTATTTTGCTTTAAGGAATTATTTTTGCTTTAAGGATGTTTGCTTTGGATAATAATACCCCTGTTTCATTTTGATTTTCAATGAACTCTTCCTGTTATCGGCACAGTTCCTTTCTTAGAAGTGCTTCACTCAATGCTTTAAAACACTTGAGAAAGCAGTGATCAGAGTATGGAAACTAAATTTTCTTCATTAAATCTACTGAAGCAGATATTAAAAATGCATTTAATATACTGGGGATGGCTGGTGGGCATCACTGACTGTGACAGGCCAGTTACTGATGAGCTGCTGTCAGACGGCCTTCTCAGCAGGGATCTGTGTCTAAGGCTGCTGAAGGACAGCAATATCTTCCCTTGTGTGTAAGCTCTATTCATCTCCCAAGTATTTACTAAATCACAGACCTCTGCACACAAACCCAGTGTTTCAGCGCATGCTAACAAATGATGGATGGCCTAGTCAATTCGTTATGTCCTGAAAGCGTGATTTCCTGCCATTCCAATCATCAAACCTCTAGAGCCTTCAGAGCTGATCAGTCCTGGAGAATATATTTTGCAGGCTCTATTAGAGGAGTAGAGGTTCTTTCCATTAGTCTCAAACTTTTTTTTTCCCCCCTGGCTGATTTAAAGAGAACTCTCTCCTTCCAACAGCTCCACTGCTACCACTCCTCTATGTGTAAAGTATTCAGCAAATGTACCTTTGGTATGTTAGTGAAATAGCACTCCTAGAACATGAGCCAGTTAAAAAGATGGATTTTGTTTGTGACTACTATAAATGCGACAATATTTTATTTAAATTCATCTATATGTCTTCATTATGTAACCTAGACAACCCCCAAAACATTTTGTAACTTAGCTTTTTTGATCAAATACCTTCTATAGCAATGGAGAGCTCAAAAGGACCTGTTTCCTTTGTATTTGCCTAGTGAAACGTATCAGAACTCTCTCAATTACATTCCTCTTAAAAGCATAAGACACTTAAGAATAAACTTCCGATGTTCAAAAGACAGGCTAGCTGTCAAAGAAACAAAGCTTCTAGATTTCACCCTTTTCATAGCAAGGCAGTATCGTGAACAGTCTTTCTTCTATGTGCTAGAGGAGAAATTTTATTTACCTATTCAGTGATCTATAGAAGCAGAATATACATACCTCACGCCTCTTATTCTGAAACACTGAGCTTCAAATGAAATAGTCCACAGCTGCTGACGAGTTAGCTGTCTACAGTACCACAAGTTTTTAAAGGTGGTATAACAGATATGAGTAAAGTTTAGGTAAGCAAGCATTTGGTTACTCGGAAGTGCAAAGACCGTGGATATTTCTTTGCTTGCTAGGTGTGATCCAGACACAGCCAGTACAAACCAATCCACATTTCCCTACCGTTCACCTCAACCTTGACCTGGAGATTAAACTCACTTTTATTGCACACAAAGGTCATCTGTGTTAGGTCAAAATTCAAAGTCCCTTGTCAGCTAAGGTTGATATATTCCAACCTTTCCTACTCTAATGCATCAAATTTTTCATGGTGAGGTCATATTCAGCAGACAGTGTATTCAGCAATTTATTGTGCCACTGTAATATAGCCCGGAATATGACTGTCCAAAAAACAACGCATGAATAAAATATTTTCCATTCTGATGTAGCAAATCCCCTATGCTCATAAAACTCGAGTCCAGACTTGTTTGCAGGCTTCAGAAGAATGATACATTATGGAGCTGTTTCTGAAATACAATCAAGAATTACCATTTCTATCACAATATTCCTTAAATACAAGCAACGTGAATATAATGGTATCCTAAAATCCACAAGTCAATTAAAATGCACATATGGTCAGTGCTAAAACTTCCACTTCATCCTTCCTTAACAACCACCATAATCTTACCCTTAAATCTACAGACATCTGTTGGTCTGTCTGATGACACCAAGCTTGCTTTAGAATGAAATACTTAGAAAAAGACCGTGCCACAAGACTTATATTCCTATCCTACTGGTGATTATCACATCCATGGAATTTAAGAAGTGTCAGAAAGTACAATCAAATTAAACCTCACAAAGCAACACAGTAGTGTAAATGGTGACCAAGACAACTCTCCCAGCTTTGACATATGAAAGGATTTTATTTATGAAAGGATTTTATTTTTTTCTTTTCCTTTCCCTTTTAAAATATTTTTCTGCTCTTTTTCTGTTTTCTTTTCTCTCCTTTTTCTCCATTTTATTTCTTTTTCACTTGCATTTTATCTCTTTTCCCTCTTTTCTATATTTTTCTCTTTTCTTCCTGTTGTTTTCTCTTTTCTCTGCAATTTTTCTGTTTCTTTTTTTTCCTCTCTCTTTCTCTTTTTCTTTCTTTTCTTCTGAATTAAACAAGAGCACTTAACACACAGCTCCAACAGACTCAGAATGCATTTTCAAATTATAGGGAACTAATTTCCACATCTGCTTTAAAAGGCCCCCTCCAATCATTGTATTTCACCATCAAATCTTCAAAGGATATAGGATTGGCTTCTAAATGGTTTGTATAAATTCCTCAAGGCCAAAAAAGGTTTCCCTTTACTCAGCCAAAATGAATTTCACAAGTGTAATAAGTCCTGTTCTGTGTAATTATTTTTTTTTATGAAAAGAACTGTACTCCCATATGGTAGCACTTCACAAACTGGAAGGGGAAAACACTAAGAGAGAAGAAAGAGATTTATCAGTACTCAAGAATTCAGAAAATAAAACTTTAATTTTCCTTGTGTATTTCAAACAAAATTTCAAGACTAACATTTAAAATAGGTTTGTATTTTGCTAGGATGGACAACATATGTGGGAGTGCATGTAAGGAAGAAGATGGTTACACATACAAAAAATGGGACAGAAAACTACGATCGACTTCCTTCAAAATTAACTTTCATGCTGACACACTCCTATATATTACACCTACTTTTCTATTAATAGGTAACATGTAAACAAGTCAAAAAAACCTTTTCTATCTCTTCAAACAAAAGAAAGCACCCATGTCCTGAAAACCTAGTATTTACATGTGTCAGTGGAAGTTTTCTGCCTAAATCCTGTCTGTTGGTGTTGGGAAAGCCACAAACATGAGCAAAACTGTATTTTCCATTCTACTCTGAAACCTCCAGCTGCTATCAATACCTAACTTTTAAGTCAGTATCTTCTATTTAATTTAATAAATAATGAAGGGGATAAAGTTTTTCTGAGTTATACACTGATACTGTTGATTTCTGTCACACAATACTTCATATTACAGGAGAGGATTGGTATCCTTCCTGTTTTGGGTCATAGCACTAGCAAACAGTTTGTTAGCAAGTCATACCAAATTCAATCAGTTACAAGTTCTTTAAGGCTTGTTCACTAATATTTAAGTGGAAAGAGAAACTGCCCACTGGTTCAGCCTATCAAAGTTGTGATATAGTAGATTTTCTACCAAGGGTTCAAATAACAAGAACATTTCCAAAGGGAATAGTATCAGCTGTTCGCATAATTACTTTGCACAGGTAATTTTTATTTCATTTCAGGATTATTTAAAACATGCTACATTTTATTGTGGGTCACTTCTTGAAACTTGTACATTGCTAATTCTCTTTGCAATTAATGAGCCAAGACCTCTTTCTCATCTCTTATTATCAATCTGTTTACCTGTGTGGTTTACTGCAGTTTCAAGTACATAACAAATTTTAAATTATATTATGTTTTTGCTACATAGAGTAGACAAAAACAAACTCTGTGTCAAACTGTGTTTACTCTGAAGTCTAATATAAAAGAAGAAGAAAGTATAAAACTTTAAAAATTCTACTGTTTCATAGATACTCTCGTTAAATCCTCCAGAATATTTAAATACAGTACACTGGTACAAAGCACTTACCACATGATGAGATCATTTATATGGGCAGAGCATGAATTTATGTCATTGTTAAGTACTGAGAATATAGAAGAAGGGAGTTTAAAATGTGCCTTTAACCTTTTTTTTTTTTCAGAATATGTTTCTAGCACTCCTAGGCACAAAGGCAACTCTCTAAATGAGATTTGCTAGATCAGTGTTTGCAGAGTAATGAAAAATAGCCTAGTTCTTCTGGTTTTCAAAATAATTACTCGACTATTCAGAAGAGCAAGGAGAGCAGGAAAAGTTGTAAGAATAATGTTAGGTTTGCTATGACAAGAACCTTTCTAGGCAGAAGAGAGCGCGACTGAAGCGTCACACAGCAGTAGGTTGCATACTCACAAATACTACCCATCTAACAATCCTGTGACTGAGTTCAGAGCCTCGAACTCTGCGAGCCACGGAGGCAGCTACCTGCCCCCTGCTCACGAGTCTCACTGCCACTCTGCCTTCCCGGGTAACAGCAGCTCCAAAGAGCACTAGAGCAGCACGAAGAATTCTCCTTCCGCCTCGACTCAAACTGCAGGCTCCAGACACCAGAACACTGAATTGGAAAGAAAAAAGAAAAAGGGGCCATGAAAGAGAAGAGCAGGTCCACCTTCCTGTTTCTCACCACAACCATCATGGGCTCATCAGTACTGCTTGACAATCTAAGCAACTGCACAAAAGCAGAATAAATTTATTCACAAAGAAGCAATATTGCCCTGTAAAAAAAACTGGCTTCAAGAGGAAAATGAGAGGCCTATCCACCCCCAACTCTAAAAAACAAAACCAGAGGCAACAATGACACTGGAAAAGAGTCAGTCTTAAGCTACTGGTAAAAGGAATAACATTAATACCATACATTTAAACTTCTGTAGTTTCAAAACGAAACATCACAGAGAAAGTGATAAAAATGAGCAAGTAATAAATAGATTATTTTTTCCAACTTACATTGTAACACATTATTGTGCAGATCCATTTTTTTTTTTTAAATGAAAATCTTGCTGAGATGCTTTCCAGGCCTGCTGTAATTTATTAAAGCTATCGGTAATCTGGAGAAAGAGCAACACAATTACTGAAAATGTGTGTAAAACTGAAGTGATATTAAGTAATGAAGAGCAGAGGTCATGAATGTAGAGGAATGTGCATCCCTTGATATGCTGTGGGAACAAAGTGTGTGCATTCCAACAATCAAATACGAAGTTACACACATTAAAACTAAATAGCCATACTCAAGTGTATCAATACGCAGCTGTGCATCACATTTTCCTCTTGCTTAACAGGAAAAAACAGAAAGAAAAATTTTTAAAAAGTACTTCTCTTACATTTATGCCAGGTTTCCCTACCTTTCTGCTGCGAAAAAAGCTTCTCCTGATCACATGGAAGTTAAGTTTTCACACAAGGGACATATACAAGATGGTTCTTTTTAGAATAGATGCAAAAAAGTGACAAGCTGCACACAGCAGCTGATGAAAATCCTAATACTTTGAAATCCTAGTACTTTGAAAATCTTTATAAGCACAGTTTGCACTTAAATAGTCTCAGAAACTAATGCTTCTTTTAAAGGAATACAAGTGAAGGTACTTCAAGGAAAGTTGGGCTAGAGGCACCAAGTTTGTTTAACAACTTGAAAAAAGGAAGAGAAACAACACAGTCTACGCAAATTGTTCTATAGAAGAATATAACACTCTTCAATGGACTGAAGCGTGTTTCACAACAGTTCAACGCAAGAACTTGAAAAGCATGGGTTTTGGAAACACTAAAAGATGCTCAAGGTTACTGAGACAACTTGAACCATGAGAAAGTTTCTGGAATCTCCAATTCAAGCACAACCTAGTGTCAGAAACTCAAACACTCAGAACAGAACCAAGCCAGAAAAAAACTCACATTTAAAAAAACCCAACAAGATAGTATCATAATAAATTGGGTCACCAAAGATTATATCCTTAGAAAGCTTGGTAGAGACTAGAGGAAGACTGTCATGGGTAACGCAAAATGTTACTGTATTCCATATCTATCCATGCCCAAAAATTGTTATTGCCTCTTTAAGACCCAACACATCCAGAACTGCAGTCGAAGGGCAGAGAGGGCATGGCCACAGTCCCTTTTTAAGCTGGAGCTGAGAAGTGGGGATTGAACTCTTTGCTGGCAGCATTTGCGGAAAGCGGAGGCTCCGCTTTGGAGGTTACTTTGGGTGGTTGGTTGGGGTTTTTTCCTGGCCTTGCAATGGTAGTCACTCGTAAAAAAACTGCACTTCGCAATCAAAAACTTTTTTGGAGTGAACTTTGCAAAGCCAGCCAGTCCCTGGGCCTGGTCACCTCGTGTCAGGGCTGACAGACCAGTTTCTATCCCCACAAGACACCCACAGTTCGGAGACATCAGCACCAACATCGGCAGAGTCTGGCGGGCAGCGGTGCTGACCCCACACGCACCAGCACTTCCCATCTTCTGCTAGAACCGCTGCGTAAGCTCCTGCCTTCCCGAGGGCCTGCCGCCATCCCTCCCCTTTGTCTCCCAGACCGCACGATTGACTGCGAAGGCGCCATCTCGGCGGCAGGCTCTGACGCTATTTTCCCTTTCTCTCCCTAGAGCAGTTGTCCTTAGCCATCTTGGAAAGGGTATTTCCGCCATTTTGGGGCTCTCTTTGTTCTGGGGGAGTGCGTGAGATATCACAATTTTGTATCTAGTGACTATTTACTGGTATTTTTGCCTTTTGCACTTTCCCTTATTAGTAAATTGTTATTTTTTCACTTATATCTACTCATATTTTGTTTCTCCTTATTGGTGGAAAGGGATTGGTGAAAACAAAGGATGAGAAATTTAAGTGTTCTCCTTTAAATTGTCTTAAACCAAGACAAAGATTCAGTGGAGAAAACTAGTAACATTCAATCAGAACTGGATACACAGAACAGGAAAATATGTACAAGGTATAAATTTGAGAAGGGTCTACTCTTAAGTCAACTATGTTCCACTAATAAGATGGTTTAGAAAAAGTTTCTCACAGAAACAATGTATTCTGCCATATACAGAAGAACTGAAACAACTAAAGCGGTAAACAGTTAAACTGAACTACTACGATATCAGTTTGGGTATGACTTTAACTCTTAGAAGTTGGACTTTTCAGGACAAGTTAAAACAGTCTCTGAAAAAAGGTAGAAGTTTAAAGGTCTAACTTACATCCTGTCTAAAAATAGGTAGTGCTAAGGGGATTTGTATCTATAAGATTCTACCTGTAGGCAGCTCTAACTACCATTTAAGAAAGAAACATGCACTGAAAAGATTTTAACTTTCTCAGAACATTTCCTGCAATACCCTACATTTTCCACAACCAGTCCTACAATGGCTCATTCAATTTAGACATTAGCTCTCATCGAGAAGAATAGTATCTCAGAAGAACACTAGTGCACAGCTGAAGGGAAAGCTGAAAAATGCATTACAGAAGTAACAAGGAAAATCACAAATTATTAGCAAATAAAAAAATTCAGGAGAGAAACTAAGCAGAAAAGGTGGTACACTTTAACAGAAAAGCAGAACACTGAATATACAGAATTATCAGTCCAGTGGCGTATGTGTGAAAAAGATCAAAGGAACTACGGATCAGTGATCCAATATTGGCAGAGATTTATCGTGCTTAGTGCTCAAAATCACATTTTGATAATCCTCAGGTCATCCAAATACCCTGCTGTTAAATGGGAACATGTTAGGAGACAACTGCTAAGGATGTAACAAATACCTTAAGAATAAAGAAATGAATAATACATTGGTAATTCCCAGGCAAGAAATACAAAGCACAGCACCAACAGAAAAAGAACAGCAATTGGATACCCAAGTTTTTCCAAAATAACTGGATTTTAAACAAAGTACACTAAATTTAGGTTGTATGTAAAGTTACAGGGTTGTAAAATATAAGAATTCCCAATGCTTGTATAAAAATACTTATAAACAGTATGAGAAGCGGTTTAATTTTGACTTTTTGACATTAATAAGTCACATGACAATACTTGTTTGAAGTAATAATCTCGTAGTTCAATAATAATAAAGCACAAACTACCCTGTTAAAAAATTATTTAGATTCACAGGTCAAGTTGGTAGCTACCACCCAGCATACCTGTGCATTAAATTGTGGCAATTATTTACAGAAATTACAAGTTATTCTCGGGGAGAAACTGCAGAACAAGAGTAGGCCCTTTCACAAAGCATGAAAGATATTTTATACAAATTAGGAGCATAAAATGCAAGGCTTCAGGAAATACAACAGTTCAGGAAGGAACCAAGAGATAAGACAGTATTAGAAAAAACCTGAGCAGATTAATGCAGAAATCCAAAGACTCTCGAGATCTATGAGGCAGTAGGACCTAGAAACATTTGAAAATTGCCAATTTATGTATTGCATTACCAGTGGAATACCAATCCTTCCCAGGGAAAGATTGAAAGTGCAAAGTGAAAGCAGCTATTATGGATGTTAGTACTTTCCAGTTTCAATCAGCAAGTGTTACCATATAATAATGAGAAACTGGCTATGGACACCTTCACCACACTGCAGGTACCACAACAGATTCTGGAGTATTTTTTTAAAAAGACTGAATTAGAAAGTTGAGGTGGGGGTGGGGGGGTGTTAGTTGATTCTGGCTTTCATTCTTAAAAAAAAAAAAGAAACAAACACAAAAAACCACCAGCCAGAAGGTCCAGTCAGACCTTTCTTGTCCTAGAACAGAATGACAAAATTCTAGATTATAAGAAAAACTTACTTACTCCACAGTTATCAAACACATCACTGATAAAGTCTCCCCTTTATGATGGCATACAAGTTTAACAAGATAAGGGTTATAGAGACTGCCTCTTTTCCACATCCTAACATGTATCTATTTCAATACACCTTCCTTCCTGCTAAGGAAAACAGTGGCCTTGGAATGTATTGTTTATCTTCTGCATCTGGCCTGCTATGAGAAATAAACAAAGAGACAACAAAGAAATATCACATTCCCAGAAAGATGTGCAGACCTCCCCAAAATGTACTTAAAACAGGCATTTTTTAAAAAGCTATCAATCAATCACTCATACAGAAGATTTTAGCCTTCTAGGACAGGCAAACAAAATTCAGGAGAGATCTACAAGCAAAATTCAGAACAGGCCATTCTTGTATCATAATGTGAATAACAAGATAAGAGTATAGCCACTTAAGTGTGGAAGCAACTACTGCAGCTAACCTTTCTTTTCAGTGTTCACCACACTTGAGCCAGCTCCTTTAGAAAAAAAGACATAATTATTTTCCTAAATAACACTATACTGTTAGTTGCACATAGTTGTTCAGGAGTCATCAAGTTCTGAAACAGAGGACTCAATGGATATTTTGCAGCACCAAGTGAGTGGACTGGGAAGTAAAACATATCAGAAAAGCCCAGTTTTTTTGGACAAATTTGATTACAAACACTCATGTGCCTATGGATCTGTCTTGGATGTCACTAAAAATAGTGACTGACCTGGAAAACCAACCCAAATTCTAACCTTCTTTCAAGACAACTTTATAAGGAGAGTAGAAAAAGAGAACACGTGCATGTGTATGTATGCACACACATACAAACACTCTCTCCTAATTTCATGAACACTGAAGTGGTAAAGCCAAGTCTAAGCTCCTTAGGCACATGCTGTCACGGTAAGTGCTTTCCCAAGTTGCAGAAGAACTGTGCAAGGTGAGCTGAGGTCCCAAAATGCAACTCGGTGCACTCCCTGAACCAACCACAATGCTTTATTAATCACTTCTTCTCTATAACAGGGTAATTCTCTCACACTTTCCTGAAAATGAAAGGATTTCACTGGACAGTTTAAAAGCCTAAGCTAATGTTGGCTCTTCATTCACTTACTGTAAGTTACACACAGTGTCAGTTTCTTCCGCCACACTTGTGGTTAAGACTCATTCAGGCTCATTCAGGAAGCATGTGAATGATTTTCTGTTTTGCTTATTTCTCTCTCTCACCAAAGCAGATATAGTGTCTAACCTCCTACATTTTTCTGTATTATTTCTGGTGATTTTAGTAGAAACAGCACCACTCTTTTCCCCACAGAATCCAGTTTGCCTTCCTGTCCAATTCAGCACTAGCAATCCTTCCCCCAAATCTGAAAAGAAAGTGAAAAACCTTGCAACATTCCTTAAAATCTGTTGTAGTTAGTAGTAAGTAAATTTTATCAATGAAGATTGGTGCATGGAGCACAGCCCGTCATGGATACCTTTCCATCCTAGCCCATGCTCATTTGCAAATGTCTTTGAGAATTCTGAACACAGCTCAAGCAAGGAAGCACATGAATGGCCATAGGTAAAAAGATGATCCCTTTTCCAGTTCCAACTGAAAAGCAGCAGCAAGCAGAGAATTCTGGATCCATCAAGTCCCTTCTCCCTAAGAAACAGGGGCAATGGTATTTATTGCAGGATGGATTTCACACTTGGCCTCAGCCACAGAGGTTCGGCCTGAGCTGTAAGGCTTCATTCACATCAGAAGACCTACTTGGTGTGTAAGAGGCTCATGAAGGGCCTGAAGAGCTTTCACTTGGACGCGGTGAAGCGTTCTTTATTTTCTGCCAACTCCTCAGGTCACGGAGGGTGGAGCAGTACCCTGCTCCCAGGGGCAGCTTCAGCGAGCTGTCGCTCGCCGTCGACGACTGTGTGCGTGTGGTGGTGATTTTGTACCGTGTGGGGCCTGAACTGGGGCACCGGGTGGAGCTGGCGCAGCGGCCCCGCGGCCCCGCGCCCGTCCGCAGCGAGCCCGCAGGCCACCGCCGGGGGCCGAGCCGCCGGGGCCCCGCGCCGGAGGGCGGGAAGCACTTACCTAGGAAACTTCTCCTTCAGCTTCCTCAGGCTCTGCCGGGTGGGCTGCACGTGCCCCAGGAACTGGGCTATCTCATCGTACTGGGCTTTGCTCAGCTTCATGCCTCGCACCGCTGGGGCTGCGCGCAGGCGGCGGCAGGGGCGCGGGCCGCGCCGGGCGGGGAGAGGTAGAAAGCCAGTGATGATGGGGCGGGGAACCGCGCCAACCCCGGGGCACCCTTTGCTACCAGCCCAGCGCCGAGGCAGCCACGCCACGAGCCGCCGCGGCTGCCGCTTCCAGCAGCTCCGCCCCGCGTCCCGTCCGGGGCGGTGCGAGGGGGCGGTGCGAGCGGCCATCCCGCGCGGCCATCCCGCGCCGCCATCCCGCGCCGCCCGGCTCTGCGCAGCCGCTCCGGCGGGCCGGAGTGCGCGGCTCCCGACCGCTTCGGCCGCCTTGACCTTCGGGCGTTTCTGGCGAAGCAGGGCGCCGGCAGCCTCAAGCCTGAGGATGCGCCCTGTTGCGGGAGGTGCGCCGCAAATCGCTTCTGCGAGTGGCCATGGCGCCCGCGAGGGCGGAAGAAGCTGGCCGGGCGGCCCCGGCCCCGGCCCCGGCCCCGGCCCCGGCCCCGGCCCCGGCCCGCAGCGGGCACAGGGGAGCGAGGTGCCGGGATTCTCGTGTGCAGGAGCGCCTGCGCTGCGGCGCTGTATAACGCCTTAAAAGTCCCATTGTCAAGGCCCTTTTCACAAATCACGCGGAAACGACTGTTTCTTGCTGTTTAAAGGGGAAATAAAAGCTGTAGCAGCAGAGCTGCGGGTGCGGACAGGGCCTGCAGCCTTGCATATGCGCAGGGTAAAGGCTCCGGCTGAAATTTGGGAGAAAGCCATCCAAGTTTGTGCTTGGGTTTCCGTCAGAGTTTGTTACGACTCAAACTTAGGCAAGCAATGTTATTAAATACCATTTAAATATCAGTAAGTATATAGCAAGCCTTAGTTTTTGTGATGGATGTTTTTAGTAACTATTACAACTTCAAAGATAGGTATGCTGTCCTATAAACAACATAAAAAGACTAGCGTCTATGAAGAGAATTGACCATGCAGGTGACCGAGTGTGAAAAACAAGGTTCACTTTCCTGTTAGGATTTAAAAGTTTTAATAAAGAGACAATAAGGGACAAAAACAATAAAGCAAAAAAACCCGTGCTGAAATAAAAGTCCTCCCTTTGATTTTGATTTAATTGCACTCATGAACGACATACAGGCTATTGGTGTCCTAACCTTGAGGTTTCAGGCACTTAAAACTATGGATTAAGAACTGAATTTCTTATTTTTATAGATTTTAGATTCTGTTACCTTGCTTTCTCTCTTGAAAGCTTTAGGATCACATTTTGAGTTTTTTTCAGCATCTTAGCTAGAAACTTCATCGTTTATTGCGAGAGTACAAAATCTAGAACTTCATTGAAGAGCAAATAGCATGGATATGTCAGCAGGGTCAGTCATTTAGGGATATTTATGAACCTGGTTTCTGATTGAGAATGCTCAAAGAACCCTCTATCACTTGATTTTCCATGAACTTCAGTGAGTTTCGTTTGAACTAGAAGCCTTCCTAGGAACAGCTGTTTCTGATACTATGGCCTAAATAGAGTGTTTGAAACTCATTAATTACTCCACAGTAAAAGAAAATGCAGTGAACCTAAGCCAAATTACAGATTCTGTTCCTCACTCTGAGACCAAAAAATAATACATGAAATTGAAAAAAGAGCTTTCTTTTAACGAGGAGTATATTTAATGGATATATACTTTATTTTCTTTAGCTCATCAAAGAGTGTATTAGGAGATACGTATGTTTGGGAGGGAAGACAGTGTTCCTTTCAATCTCATATCCACTTTAAAGGCCCATAAGGATATAATTTTCTTGAAACATAGAAAAGGTAATTTTCCCCTATCTTTCCAAAGATGATAATTATGGCTTTTTCTTTAGAAATAGATTTAAAAGAAAATAGATAAGTAGTCTTTCACTACCATTACTACTGCTCCTTTAGAAACAATCAATAGTGCTTCTTTTTAAAAAATCAAACAAACAACATTTTTCTGTCTTTGTTGTGGAATAATTTCCAGTGGAGGTGTTTTTAAATACCTTAATGCTGCTATCTATAACTTCTATCTCTGTTCATTTTACTTGTTCACTAGTATATGTTCTTGGTTGTTTTTTTTTTTTTTTTAATAAGTCAAATGACACTTCTGTCTACAATACACGGACCAATAGGGTAGAACTGCAATATGAAGTTATCAGTCTGTGGACCAAACTACAAACATCTCATGTTCGTATTATGTACACATTGGATATATTTTGTAGCCTCTTCTACTGGGTCAAGGTTTTGTAGATTTCAAAATAATTTTTTAAAAAAGCAAGTTACTTTCTAACATGAAGGTTCACTGAAACTAAGAGGAACTAATACCGTGCTGTCACAGAGAGGTAACAGCCCTCAGATGTGAACTGCCGCAGGGAAGCATTTTGCATGGTGCAGTGCAAAACATAGATGAGAAGTTCCGTGTGCAAAGTATAAGCCGATCTTTGCCTAAATTAGTTAATACAGAACTTTTCAAATGAAACATTCAAAAATCCAGTGAGGAAAAAAAAAAGAGAGGTAAGAGAGGTTCCTAGCAGAAAGTCCATTAAACACTTTTTTCCATCAATCAAACTGCCTTTCCAGTTTTACTATATCAAGCAAATATCAGACTGTCTGTAATTAAGTTGTGGACATCTGTATTGTAAGATGATGTAGATGGTGGAAGTTTGCATAAATCCAATAAGCAGCTGGATGAAATACGTAAGAAAAATAAAAAGCGGGAAAAACTTAAATTTACATTTGGCTTAAGGAGACTGAGAGCTGCAAATGGTTGGATGCTGGAGGAATGTTCTCAGGAAGTAGTTACTGTGTGCTCGCTCTGTTCTTAGATGTTTCCATGGCGTCTGCATAAGGCAGCTGCTCCTGATTTTTGCCTTGAGGTTGGTTTCCAGTCTGTCTATTATATAAATAAAGTTTCCTTCTGAGAAGAAAGAGAAAAAAACTATGGGAAAAACAAGCAATTGGGAATGATAAGTGAGGGGGGAAAATGAAAAGGACGTGTAACCTGTTGGGGAAAAATAAGGATAGGGGACAGAGCAGAACACCTGGCAGATGACTTCCAGTAATGACCATCCTTCCTTGTAGGTAGTCTTGGGCACAGTTGGTGTAGGACAGTAAGTAATGGACCTTTGTTCCATTGTTTTTTGCGGTCTTTTAGCTGGTAATGTGTAGTATTACCTTATTGTGTCTCCTATTACTTTAAGAAGATGATGCCTAGTGTGATTTACAGCTAAGCTCAGAGTTAAAATACCATTCATTATTCTCCACAGAGCTTAAAACAACTATGTTTTGAAAATAGATAATTAGAGTATGATATTAATGAGGAGTCAATTCATGCACAAAGTGCAAATTTTGATTTGGTTTTTATGGCCTTACATGCAGCTGTCATTTTACTTTATCACTCCATTTCTTCATAGACAAAATCTCTGGTACATGTTGCTTTCTGTAACAAAATTAATGAAAAGACTGCTAGCACTCATATATATTTTCCAATCTATTGACTGTAGATGCTAATGTTGGTAGCTATGCTAAAACTAGAGTCTCATTTGCCACGAATTGGGGTGCTAGTTACAGTTGTCTAATGCATTTAGTCCTGCTTCATTCAGTTTGGTGGACATACTTCTAGAAGTGTTTTTCAGTTGTTTCATCTGTTTCATGTGGGTTTTTTTGTTCTGGAATTCAGCTCTTCTTACTTGACATTTTTTCATTGAAAGAAAAACTTGATCATGCTTCCACTTAACTTGGTCTAATAAACACCTCCACAGGATACAGTTGTTACCTCATAAAAAAGGAGAACCCTCAATTTATGTTCTAATTTATATCCATAGGTTTTAATGTACTTTCTGAAAGTGTCTGTATTGTGAAACAAACCACGATACCTTCAGTATGTATTAAACAAATAAAAAAGGAACAATTGGTCTATGCATCACTGTTAAACATTAACTGTTTTGCCATTTCACAAGATGGTAAGTCACACTAAGTTTTTCTCTAAAAGTGTACATGGGTTTGTTTGATACCACAACAATGTGAAGAACATGACAGCAATAGAAGTAATAGAATTATTATACATAGCAGAATACCAATTAAAAAGGGCAGGCATTGTTTTCCTTCTGTCTACAGATTTGTTCCTCATAATTACAGAAGTCATTGAAGCAAATTAATCTAGTTTTGTGTACTATTATTATACCAGATATATGTTTCTATAAAATACTTATTTGCTTGTTGAAGTACTTTAAAAAAAAAAAAAAGGAAAAGAAAAAAATGCGCTGCTACAGTATATTGAGAACGTTGCTTTATACTCATGGGGCCTGATCTATGGTCAATAGAAAGTCTATAAATTTTAATGGACTTGGGCCACTTCTATGGTTCTTAGCTGCATGTTTATGTATTTTCTGTAACAAGATGTAAAAGATTGTTGAAAATGATAAGTTATTTAAAAATCAATTTCTGTAACTGAGATGGCAACATGCCCAAAGTGTTCTTACCCTACCACTTGACTTTCCTGTAGTTTCACATGATGAAATTTCTGGAGCTTGGATTTGCCTTTTTAAGCTCTCTGTAGTCAGATACAGAAACCTATATGAAAATACCTTTCTGTTTTCAAATTAATTACTTAAAGTTTATTTTCCCTCTTTGTCTATATTTGTTAAAACACTGCATTAACTACTGCTTTTCTGCCAAGGGATTTCAGCTTCATTCAGTGTATGGAAAAACCCCCTGTAGTCATGTGATGAATTAGATTCTTTTCTGAAAGACTCCTGCCTTTGGTTGCAGAATTTGGAATACATACTGTTTGCATGAAGCAGGAACTGTAGAAAGAAAAAGTGTAAAGATAATTGGACTGCTACTCAATAAATATGGATTCTGTCCTTGTCTCTATGGACTTTTATTGTAAGCTTAGAAGTCATTTGATGGAATTTTCTTTTCTTTCCATGTGTTTTGTTTTGTTTTTGTTTTTTTTTAACACAATATGCATGTTATTTTGTGCCAGCCATCTGATTTAATTATGTTGGTACCATAAGCTGTTGGCTAAAGAGATCATCCCAATCTGCTCTGGCCAGTTTCAGAGTAGTACCTGTGCACTTTTAGTACTGCTACTGCTGTTTGTGTGCATACCTGGTCAGACAGATCAGCTGATCCAGCTGAAAACTTAACATGGAAAATAAACACCTAAAACTATTGTTTTTCATCTAAATCAACTATGGATTCGACTCACTGAACAGCCTTAAAAATATAAGTGCCAACACATGGGAGGAAATAGGGATGCAAGGCTACCTCTCTCTGTTGATGGTAGCAGAGCCTTGAGGGATTAACCTCACAAATTAGACTTCTAAATTAGGTGCCAGTCATTAAGCAGTATGATTATCCTGCATATGTTCTGCTAAGAGTTTACATTTGAGAGCATCATTGCACTAAATGCTAAGAGCTATCAATGGAGCTGAATTTAATGAAAGTTGAACCTTGAACATACAGAGTACTGGGCACCGTACTCTGAAAAATCAGGTCCTGGGTGTATTCTACTGGAGAGCCCAAATCAGTGAACGGCTTTGGGCTAAATCTTTCAAATTTGATTTCTCTCATGCGCATATATGCAAATTAAAATATGTATACACACATGCACAGAAATATACAAAAATATACATGATGGAGGAGAATATGTTTTGAAAATACATATACTAGTATATATTTTCTTCCTTGTGCTTGTTCAGTAAAATGCTATGGTAATGCTTAATATGTCTGACATGAACATTTGGCAGTAAAGAATAAGTGAGGCCAAATTTTGAATTTAAGAGTTAAAAATAAGTACAGAAGAGGTGCACTATTTTCTACTTAAGTAAGGCAAAGGAGGGGAAGTTAGGAACTGTTTTGTAATACAGGTAAAGAGTAGCACTGAAATGAGGTTGTACATCAAAATGCATGGTATAATGTACAAGTTTCACAGTTCTTGACATAATAACAGTGATGCTATGATGTATAAATAAAACTAACACACATTAATACAACTAGTGAAATAACTATAACTAGATTGAAGTGTGTTTTTTTGCTAATTAGCAAAATTTTATAATATTTCTGAAGCATTGTTATGAGATGGCAATGCTCTGCTGAATTGCCTCAGTTATTTTTATTAACTTGTCAGAAACAGAGTACCTCAGAGTAACTAGGTAGCTTGTCTCTATCTCTTCTTACAGCCGGGAGAATTTCAAGTAGAAAGGTAAGTACAAGGCTAAAACTAGCTCTGGTATTGTGCTTTATTGCTTTCTATCAAAATCTCTGAAAGAGGAACAAATTCTGCCTAAGAATGAATTGTGAAAGAGAGAACAGATTCCCGTAAACACTCGGATTTATCCAGTGCCTAACAACTGGCAGTGTAAACTTAAATTTGTAGAATAGTGTGCTGTTGTGTTAGTGTGGGTCTTCTTTTTTTCTGCCTCCCTCCTTTCACACCCACACAAAGAAAATAAAACAGGAAAGGTATAGCTTGCGATGAGTGACCAATGACTTCCGTCGGAACCTTGTATGATTAGCCAACCTGAAAATTAGGACCTTATTATATGTAGTCTGGTACTTTTAGGCATATAACAGTTTTTAGGGAACTTTGGGTTATTTTAGATCAGATAAGCGTTGAGGATGGACACAGAAGTAGATTAAGGGTGATTTTTTTTCTTTCCCCCAGTAGTGAAATTTCTATTGTCATCTTACACTTAAGGAATTATATTAAATAGCTGAGGTTTCTTTCACTGCTTTTCTTCTAAAATGTGTAATGCTTTATTATGCATTATCCAAAAATTCTTACCTCTCATTATATGTCAAATATTTTCACTGTTATAGAATTGGAATATTCTTTGAATGTGTTATCACAGAATCAGGAAAAAGTTGAATGCAGCTAAGTTCGAGATCATGTAGTCAACCTGATCAGTTGTGATAGTATCAAATATAACTGCACTGTATCATGCCAAAATATTACTAATTTGTTATTGTAGATTTCCCTAATGAGGTTTTTATAGTCTCCATTGGTAATATGTTCTAGTATTTTATTCCACTTGAACTTGGAAAGCTTCTTTCTAATATTTAATTCCAAGCCTATGGATTGCAAATGAAAGCACTTTTCTCTGTACTTTGAGGAAATGGGAAAATGATAAATCACTGGCTTTTTTACTTGTTTCAGGATTATTGTAATGCTGAGCCACTTCTCCTGTCTTTCCTTGGAAGTGTATGCAAGCCCAGTTCTTTCAGTCCCTTCTTGTAAGTCATTTTTCTGAAAGGGTTGTCATTTTTTTGCTCTCTATACTTTGCAACATCTTTCTTAAAATCCAGTGCAAACACGGCTTCAGCTGAGGCATTTCATTTTGCTGAGTAGAATAAAAATTCTCATATTTTCTAAGCAAGATTCCTATGTGCTGCTTCTCAAATTAACTACTAAGAAATAATCATACTGTGAGTTTTTATTCTGCCTTTGCTCACTCTTCAGTCTGTTATGCTAGCTAATAGAAGTAGCACCGTAAAGGCAAAGCAAACTCTGTGTAGCACAATGAATATGCTGGTCTGTCTCTCATAGTGGGGGATTCAGTGTGCAAAATACAAGAAAATAAGGTTCCGAAATACTAGTGTGTGAACACTGTAATATAGATATTAGATATTTTTTCATGGAACGTTGTAATAGCATTACAGTTTCTTGAGTGTTCCATTTCTTCTGTTACCCATTTATTCTTTCTAACACATGTAAAACATATTTGACGTTTATAATAATGGAATTATTAGGCATGTTACTGACATCAAGGTTTAAGGGACTGGGTGACACAGGGAATTTATGTTCCACTTTAATCCATTTATCAGCCTCCTCTGGGAACGGATTTTAAATCTAACTCAAGCCATACCAATTTGGGGGGAAAAAAACCTGCTTAATCCAACAGCCTGGAAAACATGTAAATGTATGAAATTGTTGTCTAGGTTCCCCCTCACCTCTCTCTTTTTAGGAAGGAAAATATTAATGGTTTATATGGTGACTTTCTCTTTGAAATCACATGGCTACTTGTTCAGATCTTTGTTTTTCAGTTCAAGAATTAAGAGAGATGATACAGATGTATTACATGAGACATTAAATAATTGAAATATAAAGTATATTATTCCATAGAGTAGTAAGTAGTAGCCATTAATTACTTCTTTTTCACATCAAAGCAATTTTCTTTTCAATTATAAAAAGAAAAAGATTTGTCTAGGTTGCTGGTGCTTGTTTGTTTGTTTCTTTCTTTTTCCTTGGTTGTTGTTTTTGTTTTGTTTTAATTTTGTCAGGGAGGAAAGCTTTTGCATGTATTTCTATTTCGCAAATGTGTACAGTAGCACTAAAACCAGTTGCTTCAAGGGTATGTGTAGGTTGCCTAAACTTAAGCAGTCCTGAACGAGGTCACCTGTTTCCCTGTAATAAAACTAGTTTGCTTTTTCTGATCTATAAACTTAATGAAGCTTTCACTTGGTTAGTAATGAGTTGTGTAGAACCAGGCTCTGAAGTACTCTAGTGTGAATCCAAAATCATTTAATGCTGATGGAAGCAAGATCAGAATCAGGCACATTGCATGACTCATACGGATGTAGTCAATTATCTTTATAATGTAAGGAATGGTAAGAGAAGAATTATTGCCAGTCCTTGATTTTTGACATTGGCATTCAGGCACATATCTGGAGAAATTCAACTTGGGAACCATGTATTGTACATGTTCAGTCAGAATAATTTGCTGCATACTGAGATGCCATTCTTAGGGTTTAAGATGAAAAATACACTCCTATTAGTCAAATATTTATGGGTAGAACCCAGTATGTTTAAACCTTGTTGACCTTTACATAGTTGTGACATATATATCATCTCTTGGTTATCCTTACCGTTGCTTTGTTCTGGAAAAAGTAAAACTAGAGGTTAAGTAATCCCTAAGGGTAAGTTAAAATGTAAGATACTGCCATGTTGCATGGCTGTCTTTCAAGGCAAGTTGATGAGACTGCTCAAAGCAATAAAAGAGCTTACTAGGTGATGCCATTTAAGAAAAAAGGTATTTTTGAAAATGAGTTTACTATTTCCATATTTAGTGTTCTAACACTGTAAACAATATATTTGATAGTATTTGTTATATATGTAAAGCCTAATTCGTGCATTTCTCTTTAAGTTGCATTCAAAATGAGTTTAAAATCTAATATAATTTGCTAACATATTTAAATGTTCTTTCTGATTCAAGATTAGAAGGAAAGTCACATGATCATTTAGTCTGATTTCTTGCTTTATATGTATTTTCGATATTTTGTTCATTAATTGCTGCTTATAATTCAGCACCTGAATTAGCGGGCATTATTTTGAGACAAAATTGTACCCAAAAATACACTTAGTTTAAAATCATCTAGAAATACAGACTCTTACTAAATTTTGTGGTTAATTACTTTTACTGTCAATTGAAGGTAGCCTGATTTGAACTTGTATAGCTGTATTTTTAACACTTAGTTTTGCTGTATCTTCTTTTCCTGATTTTGATAGGTTAAATAGTAAATACATCAATATAAGATCAGTGTTGCTGCTCAGATCACCTCTTAAACTGTTCTTTTAGAAGCTAAACAGATGAAGTTCATAAAGGTTCTAAACACTAAATGTGTTGCTGATGTTTTTCAAAGGTCTTCTTTAGGCGTTTTCTTTTGTAACCAGGCTAAATCTATGTACCGTCTTGAAAGCAGCTTTGCTGAGAAGAATGTTGGGGTCCTGGTGGACAGCAAGCTGACTGTGAGCCAGCAATGCACCCTCATGGCAAAAATGACCAATAGTGTTTTGGGCTGCATTTGGAGGAGCATTGTCAGCAGGGCAGTGTCTTCTCCTCTCTACTCAGCCCCACTGGGGAAGCTGTCTCTGGAGTACTGTTTGTAGTAGCTGGCAGTACTGTAGCAGGGAAATCTCAGCTGACCTTAACATTTTCTCTGCACTGAAAACTTCTACAGAAATACAGGTGGTGACAGAAATCTTTCTTATATGTTTGGACACTTTGCACAAGTTGGAAGGATGAATTTCTTTCTAACTTGAAACTAACTTTTGTGTAAACACCAATGTACTTAAAGCAGTGATTTGCACACTGCCTGCCTGCAGAAAATAAATAAATAATAATGGAGGAAAATAAAGTCTTCAGTGTTTGATATATAGCTTCATAAAGTCTTTTTCAGCCTTTAAACAACTGAAGTTTTCATTTGAGTTGTGAGTAGCGCTGTATGTAGTCATCATATAGTTGCAACTGATGACTCCCAGAACTAGTCTTTTCGTCCTTTTTTCCTAGTTATTAGAGATGTCAGAGAAAGACTTATATGCTGTCAGTGGATAGAATGCTTGCCTTTCTTGTAAAAATATTGCATACTATCTCTACATGACATGCCTTAACTTTAAACTGACTTTTCTTCTGGTGGTGATGTTTGGTGTACCACCTAGGCCTAATTTCTAAAGATGGAAACTGATTATATTTTTACGCGTCTTTGATTTACCACACCTAAGTGAAATTCAGAATTTGCGTTACTAGGAATTTTTAAACTAATTAAGTTATTTTTAGGGAAAAAATGTAGAATTTTAGGAAAACTGTGTAATAAGGTGAATTGAAATTTCTTATCTATACCGAGTGATACAAATGAATTTGAACTGCTCTTTCTGTACCTTGAATGGGTCAAGGTGAGTCCCGCTTGGGTCCAGAAGGCAGATTGCTGTGCCAGTGTGGTGGTACATTTGTCAGTGTTTTAGTTTACTTTGCAGGGCTTATCCAGCAGGGCTTCGTTATGTGGCTTCCCCTGACTACCTCAGCTGTAGATGTGTGATTTCTGTACCCATCTGCGTTGTCATAAATGTGTGTTAGTTACTGAAAGGGAATGAAGTTTATAGCTCTGGTAAAAAATAATTGAAGAATATCTCAAAGATTTTGCAGGAAAATTGATTTTGTAAACGAAACTGAAAATATAAATAGATTAAGAATTTGATTATGTGATCTTCAGAAGAAGAAAGTTTCCAGTGAAGATAATAGTAAGTATTTGTGGCAAAAATTAAAATTTCTGGAATGATTATGTGTAACATGGATGGTTCAGTGTTAAATGCTAGAGCTTCAGCATTTTTATGAGCTATTTCAGAGTGCTTGTTTGGAGTACTGGAGAACTGTTCTCTATTTTCTAGCTATAATTCAGGCTGATAATTAATTGGAATATTTATTCTGTTATTATACAGGTGTGCATAATACGTCTTTTACATGCCATAAGGCTTTTCTAAGAATACGTTTGAAGAGGTAACCCTTCCCTGAATTGTGACATTAACCTCCATGCCAAAATTTAAGTTTTTATGGGGAAAATAAAATATGCAAAAATAAGTTATTTTCTTTCCACAGTTTCAATATACAGTAGTGAAACTTTACAGGCTAGTCTTACTGTAGTTTTTATTTCAAAACTAAAAAAAAACCAAAAAACCACAAAATGAGAAGGATGAAAATGGAGAAAATAAACCACATTTTAAACCCAAAAATATGCAAATCCAAACTTTTTGCATATTTTTGGTCAGTTGTTTACTCGCATTCTAAGTCATTATTCTTGGCAGTGAAACACCAGTAACACTTCCTTGGTTAAGGAAGTTTTAAATAGTAATTGTAATCTTCCTGTTCATTTAAGTAAAAGAAAGAACAATGAAAAATAAACTGCTTCAAATCAATCCCCCTACCATTTTAAACTATTTATAGAATCACTAATCAAAGCATAATTCATAAAAACCTTGGGAGAATATAATACTGTTCCTTATATGCACTTCTTTGCAAGTGTGAGTGTTCTTAGGCAGTATCCTCGTGGTTAGCACTAGCTCTTAGCTGTCACTGTTACCATATGTAGTAATCTTTACTGATAAATTTAGCCCCTAATCAATAATTTCACAGACTAGGAAAGTAAAACATAATATACTCCTTCGAATGAGAGTTATGTTATTTGACGAGTTTGTAAAAACAATATGACACTTGTCTTCTAAATAATACTGCAGAAGTCTCTTGTAAATCCTTTGGCAATTTTTTCTAATCCTTTACAAGTTGTAAAATCATAGCTGAAAGGCAGCAGAAATGGAATGCACAAGTAAGACATCTGTTATTGTTATATCAATGATGATGTATAACCAACTCTGCAGTAATAACATTTTAACAAGGACTAGAGTCTTATCCAAAATGAGATCTCATCCACTTCCACCTCTTCATTTGCTGCATTCATAAGAATGAAGTTTATAATTGGGAAATGTTACCAGTTAGTGCTTGTTGGACATCACAGGTATGCTACAGTCTGGTCTGGATTAATGGCTTTGAAGCCAAGTAATATTTTAACAGATAGCAGTATCTGTAAACCAGCTTCAAAGTAATGTATTTGCATGCTGCTTATAAAAGTATTCACCATTACTAAGTACTGTAACACTGTACTTTACAAGTTCAGTACAGGGACATGTATATAGTATCAATGTATTTTCTAGTCCATTAAGGACAAGAAGCATATTCTACTTCATTTAGAAGAGGATTTACAAATCAGAAGTGTGGAGGGCTATTCCAGGACAATTTTGAGGTGTAGATGCAGCTTTCTTTTAGAGACTGTGTTATTCTGCTGACTCAAAACCAAATTCTTATTAACTACATTTTAGCATCATACAAGATTCAAAAAGTTAAACCTTCAACTTGCTTGAAATCAGTACAAAGCTACAAAACAGTTAAATAGTGAGATAGCTTGGGAATAGCAAGGAGCTTTTCTGGCTCTAGTGGAAAATGGGGAGAAAATATATTATTTTTTACGGTTGTCACACTTTTTGGCCATGCATCAGTAGAAACAAAAATAAGCCAAGGAAAAAAAATCTCTGTACTTCTTTCTTTCCGTAAAACCTTTTGGTTTAATCAATGGTAAAATGCGTAATTGTGCATTTTAGTATATATCAATACTGATTCATCCAGTGACAGCTAGTTAGCTCTTCATTTTTGTGACTTCATTGTGAAATTAATATGAACTGAAAAAATGAGACCTATGCCATTGTTCTGTATGATTAAGTGTGGAGGTTTTGACTTTATTCTAACAGCCCATGGGACTTGGTCCAAGAATGTCTATGGGATTTGGTCCAAAAATCCAATGATCCAAAAACTTCCTGGTAGGGCTTTTAAACTCAGTACTTCAGCTTTCAAGTTCTCGGGCTTTCTTTGTACGTTTTGTTACTGATACAGCAGTATAATATTCCTAATTTTCTTATTATTTATTACTTTAAAAATAAATGTAACTATAAATCTTTCAGGCCTTTTACCAAGTTAGATTCTTACTGGAATTAGAAAAATTGATTGATTTACTCTTGAGGAGTCTGCTCTGGTTTTCTTTGCAGGAAAAGTGAAAGTGTATTGTTCTTCACCTTTGTTGCAGGCAATTTGGAAGAGTATTGTGTGTGGTTTTTTATCTTTTACGATGGATCACACATTAGTGCCTACTAATACTGTGGCCGTATTTACCCCAATATGTATTTGTTTTGCTTCAAAGTTATTCTAGTTCAGAGGGATACATACTTTTTATCTTCTTAAGCCAAGAAGAGGTACCTGTTTTTATTATGTTTTTGAAAAGCATTATATTATCACTATGCTGTGCTTTAAAGAACAGAATATGCCTACCTTTGTCTTTTAGAGTTGCAAATGCTGCTTCGCTTATGGAAGAGCTTTTAAACAGATCCTACTGGAAGAACACTCAGGGGTCTAGTATATATTTAGATATATTAGATACATTCAGATTCCTGAAATATTATTAGAGCGAGAAACCCTACTAGGACTTTTGTAACCATGGGAAATTAACTTCCCAGATACAGAATGGAGAACAAATGTTACTGTTAATGTCAGAATCCAGTTACATATTTGTGATGGGTAACCTTTTTTCATTGTCCTTTCCCTAAATTTATAGACTACAATGTTGATCTTAAACTTAATGTGTAGAGTAATGAAGACATTTATAAATTAAGATTAAAAAATGTGTAGTGAGAACACAGATGTTATTGAAAAAGAAAATATCAGATGCTGAAATAGTGTTCTTCAAGGAATGTTTCAGGGAACTATTGGATTTAATATTTCCATTCCATTAATGACGCTGGCAAAACAAAATGTGCTAAAAACAAAGTAGTAGGTGTTAGAGCAGACAAGAGATAAGATTTCATGCAAAAATACATTACTGCTGGGTAACCTTGAAGCATGTAGTAATACAAAATGGAATGAAAGTCTGTAATATGAGGTGAAAATAACAACAATTTCTGCTATAAATTACACTTTTTTGACTGTAAACATGTAAAGAGCTGGAGGTTCTTGTGGATCTGATGTATTTATAGTAAAGTCAGGTAAGTGTTAAATCCATTGAACAAGAGTTTCCTATGTCTGAACAGCACCTGGAATACTGTGGTGCATTTCTGGTTATCTGCTTTTAATAAAGATGGGTTCAACTGAGATAGGTGCAGCTAAATGGGATAAAGTAAACCTCAAGGAAATTGAAGAGCTTAGGTTGCTTAGTCTAGTAAAACAGAGAGTAGGAGGTGGTGCAATAATAACCCATGAAAACATGAATGGACAATAAACCACAAGGCAGGAGAAACTCATTCTTTAAAGTAAAGGGCAGTTATCAAAAGAGCAATTTATCATAAACTGGGCTATTATTAAATATGAACTGAAAAATTATATTTCTACTTACAAAATGAGGTATTGCAGCTGCCTTATAAATAGATGCAACAAAGAACCAGGTATTTTCCCCTACAAAGTTTAATAAGTTTATATAAGGATTTTTAAATGTGGTTACCTAAGTTACTGTGAGACTAGACCCTTTGATCCCTGTGTTAGCAAGACACACCTTGGTTTCTTAGTTGTTATGTGTATGTTTTTTTGTTTCAGTTTTTTTTTCTCTTTTTCAGTAGACAAATACCACTCAACACTCTTTCATAAATATCACAAACAATTATGTATGATTTAAATGTTTTCCCAGGTAAAGCACAGAGAGCTTTGAGCTTCTTTTTCTACTGCATGACTCTTCACCTACCCTCAGCGAAATCTAGTCCCTGTTGTCTGATGAACTGTTCTCTTTCTCATCTTATTGTAATTGCTTAGGTCCATGCATGGATCAAAAATTACTTCTTCCATAGTATTTGGTTTGTTTCATGCAAGAAACTAATGGTGAAAAGTGTAAGAGAACACAATTGACCTAATATTGTGTCTTCTCATGCTTATCCTGATCCTGAGTTCTCTGTTGTGTGTGAATCATGACATTGTCTTCAGGGAGTCAATATTTCTTCATTCATGTTCAGTGAATATATCTATGAGAAAAACAAACTATTTCGTTTTCAAGAAAACAAGTTAATTAAACATTGTTAATTATTCACAGCTATAGGCATACCATTTAAAAGCTTACTGGTTATGCTTAAAAACTTCTTTAAAATATTGAAAATTGCTCTTTAGGTTTCAGAATTTTCAAAGTAGAATGAACCTGAAGTTTTATTAGGCCATGATTTACCTTTTAATTGTTTCAGATTTTTACTTTGGTTTTCAACAGACTTGATTTTAAAGAAATATGGGAAGAGGTCTGTCTTTATGATCTTTCATTACACCAATTAAAATATTTGAAAAAGTTATGCTTACAGGCACAGAAGTCTCTCTTCTATGTGTGAAACAGAAATAGCAGCAAAATAAAAGTTGAGAACAGTTGCTCAGAGATAGCAAAAATGCATCAATTCAGCCATCTTTAAAAGAAAAGCAGTTGGTACTTGTGAAAGAGACAGGATAATACAGGGCTGGGGGAGAACAGGAGAGAAAGACACTTATCTGTAGGGAAAAAAAGGTGTTTGTTGCATATGAAACACTGGTTAGTCTGAGAGAGAAGGAAGGGAGATTAAAATGTGCTGTAAAACCAACCCTCCTGCATCCATGTTATTTGGCATCCAGTAGAGTTATAGGTTTTGCTTACCAAATTTGAAAGGTGCTTCTAGTTTTCACCTGAGCATAGGGGCATAGTGTGTAAGCCATCAGAGAGGAAGGAATGAGAGATCAGAAACACAGTGACTATTGAGAGGTGTTCACATAAGGGTACTTAATCCTCTCTAGAGTGTGTCTGTTCACTCCAAGTAGTTTTACACTGATCATAGGTCTTGCAATGGCAAGTTACTGGGATAAACTGTTTATATTCCTGAAAGTGCAGTTGTAGAATTGAAAGATAGTGGTGGTTCTGTGGGGAGATTATTTACTACAGTAATAACAGAGATTTTACGTTTCGTGCTCAAATACGATCTTCATTCATTCAGTGTCTTTGGACTGTACCTAGGATGTTCCTGATGGTGAGTTTTCTGAGGCTAGAGACTGTTAGGACACCAGGGCGGTTCTTTGAAAATATCTCTTAAAGTGACATCTTCTTCTGGAGTTGCTTATAATTGGTTTGTGATTTTCTCTTGAAGTGCCAAGTACAATTTTATTTGACAGTTGTAATTCCCTCTGTGGCGCTCAGGTATCTCTTTCAAATAAACACAGTTTTTTGTAGGGGTGTACTTTTTAATAAAAGCCTTCTTTGGATAGTTAATAATTCTGTGGATGGTATCACAAGATTTTTTTTCAGGGTGGATGAGATGGCATCTAAGGTTGCCCAACATGAGTATGTGTGTTTGTGTGTGCGTGTGTGCGTGTGTCTGTGAATCAGACGGTTGCGGATTTATGGAGATAAGTTTGTAAGTTTGTGGGGGTTTGTGTGTATTAGCTTGTAGATTTCCATCTTTGATCTTGGCCTGAGCACCTAGAAAGGATCTTAGTGTAGGAGTATTTCAGAGGCAGTTTGAAAAGAGTTATGATTATTGAATGCATGATTTTAATTAATGAGGAAGTCCAGTTTTCTAGTCATGGTGTTGAGAATGTTATTCATATGTCTAACAAAGTATGGACTTGGTGCTACATCTCTAATGGTGAGTAGCTCTTTTATTTAGCTCTGAAAGCTGCTGCTTCTGATTAAGACATGAGGAAAGTTTGTGCATCCTAGAAGTTTATCTAGGATATTCCACAATGCCAGATATCCTACTCCTGCTTCTGTCCTTAGACCATTCTTGATTACAGCAAAGTGCTGTGGGAGAAATAAAACCCTTTTTCCTTTCAAGCCCCCTTTATCCTAGTTTATCTGCACTCAAGCTGACCTTTGCTAGCCCTGTTTCTAATTCTCCTCATATACTCATTTTTAGTAGAGGATATGTGTTGTAAGTAACCAGGGTCAAATTTCTGGGCCCTTGTATGTTAACCCAATGATTTCTAGCCCCTTTTAATCCTTTCCTACACCAGCAGCTGTAGTAATAAGGGTCAAGGGGCTGCTAGGGATCGAGGTCATTAGCTTTTGGGTTCTATTTATTCATTTTGTTGCTGTTTTTCACTGATCAGTCTTAATGGATATTATCCATTCAGCTGTATGGTATTAGAACAGCATTTGACCTTGCCAACAACATGAAGGTTTAATTTTTAAGTTTCTTTGACTATAAACTGGATGCTGCTTTTTAGATATGGGAAGAAATTGCCTCACTTTTCATTATGCGGTGAACTGTCTGTATTCAGGTTGAATACCTCAACAGTAATGTGTATAAAATCAGATCCCACTGAAGGAATAAAAAAACTCCAGTGAGGTCAATGAAACCTTTTAGGGATTTCATTGTTATTAATGATAATTTATTGGGCAAGGACTGTTTGCAAGAAGTAAGCTGCTAGGTTTTATATTACTGCTTAAACTAGCACCTTTATCATTGTTTCAGCATATATTTATCTTTCTTTGACAGAGCCCTCAAAGCACACAGCCTGACTCTTTGGGTCTATCACTATTTTGTAAATGTAGCAAAATGGTGAATGCACACCGTAAGACAACAGTAAGAAAAGTAGAGATTTTATGGCCATCAGTTTGTATTTAGCTGCCCTACTATAAATGCAAAGCTAAACTGATAGATTCTTAGATTTCCCTCACTTCTACATAAGGTAAGGTAAAGACTATAGACATTAGCACATTACCTGAAAATTGACAAATTTGTGCTTTTATGAACTTTAGCAGAAACAACATACCAAACAGCAGATTCCTCACTGACTGTGTCAAGCTTTTAGCATTCTATCTTCTGCTGTAGTTAAAATAGTTTTGTTTATGCTTTAATGTTGTCAGCTGCTACTGGTGAGAAACAATTCCTTCACAGTGAGGAGGAAAGGGTTTATTGTATTTGGTATTTTTAGTGATATGGATGCATGCTCACTAGGTATTGTACTGAGATCAGCTAACTCATTTCATTAAAAAGTCCTTTAGGTAGCAGTTATATTGGTTACCACCGAGTTGATGTGGATCTGAACCAGAAACACAGAAGTGAAAGGCTTTCTATCCTACTAACAATTTCCTGAGCCTTCCATTCTCCTATATTAAGAGGGGTTTTTATAGAGTGGAAAAATGCCTCATCATAAAGCTGTAAGGTTAAAACTGCAGCCCCTCTCCCTTCCCCAACACTCCTTAAACTGTGGATCTTGTTTGCTATGGGAAGTGAACTGCAGGAGGAAGCCAGATGGCAGCTGTATTGAGCTGCTGCTTTGTTGTGCAGGATGGGTGCCCCTCCTCCCTTCTCCAAAGCAAATGTTGGTTCACGAATGAGGGGTTTATATATCTGAATGAGGGATTCATATGATTTCTTTAAATGTCTGCTCTTTAAATAGTTTGCAAAAGGAAGTGATCCTGTGCTCATAGTAAGAAACAGTTCGAGACATGTATGTGGCAAAGTTGTGTAATTTTAAGGTGGACTTTCTAAAATGGTGCATATAGCCATTGTTAATTTATTGCTCTCAGTTAAACTGCCTGAAGTGCTGTGCCAGCACAGCCTGCTTCTTGTGAAACATTGGTTTATATTTTATTTTAACGTAAAATAGAATTATTTTGTCAGCAATGGACTAAAATTACAGAAAGTGTTAAAATATTTTTAAATTAACAAATTTCTAGCCAGAGAATGTTTATTAAATTATAAGAAGAAGATACATTGGGTGGATGGGCCTGATTTACTTCACAGAATCTCTACTGAATCTTTGAGTGTTTCATGGCACTTAAAAACATTTATTAAAATTCTACAATACTTGTAAGTTAACCCTCAAGGCTGATTTTCTTTTTAATTTTTATTTGAATTTCTTCATGAAACACAACTGTGTGTAAGTTTGTATACTTTTTAATGGTTGGCAGACATTTGATTGCCATTGTATTTCTGATGCGGAATACTTAGGAGTTTTAAATTTCCAAGTGTGCCAAGTTGGATCTTCATTTAAGACCATATACGTAGCATAAGGTTTGTGATGATAAACCAGAACTTTATTTCTTTCACTGATTGCTAGGATCATCTTCTTGTAAATCCAAGAACAATGAACAGTCGTAACTGCAGAGCTCACCATAAGCACTTTTTTCTAAATATCCAGTGCTGAATTCTCTCTGGCACTGTTGTCAACTGCGTGTTCCAGGCTCTGTCTTTTGCCATAAACTGCATTCTAAGCACAATGGAAATAGCATAAAAACATAAGAATTAGGAAATTGTGTTATTAACAGGCTGCGTTTTTAACCACCATGGGGGATTTATTTAGACTGCCTAGTGTGCAGAATGTGTTTTTTAATGTAAATAGCTACTGAGAAAAAATTCAGATCCTCAGATGAATGTTAGAAATGAACCTTAACAAAATATTCTTAAGAATATATATCAAAAAAGTAATGTGGTTTTCCCTGCCCTTTTCTTCTTCTTTTTCTTGCTGTCTTGCTCTCTTTCTGATGTCAGTTTGTATCTTTTATAATGCAGATATAAGATGAGAGAAAATGAGGGAATAACTCTGTAGTAGAGATGGAAAGAGTTAAATGTAGTAGAGATGGAAAGAGTTAAATTGGGTCAGAATGCTAAAACTGATATTCCTCCATCTCAACATACCACATTAAAAAGAAGTTTGGGGTGCCTGGCATCATCATGACTAGTAATATACGTAATATCAGCAGTATTCAGGATCACTCAGTATTGAAGTGCATATGGTTTATAAATAAATAAATAAATATGCATTATATGTCTTTGTGCATATTAGAGATACATAATAGGCAGACATATATGTTGAAATCTATGTTTCACATCAAACCTCTATAGCATGCTTCATGAGGGAGACAAGACCCATGTGTTTTGCAGAAGCTTTTAAAGCTGTTTCATTTATTTTATTAGCCTTTAATGAATGTAATTAGAACCCAAGTAATTAAATGCAATTGTGCTCAGTATGTTCCTGTTGTAAATTGCCCTAAACAATGTGCATGGTGTGAACAAATTTGTGGGATTAATAGAGGATAGATAATGTTTTTGGATAGTATTTCACACTAAACGGCCGCAGAGAGAAACAAAGAAGCTGGCGCAGTGTCATTAATCTTAGTCAACTGGCAGTTCTGGTGTAATTTGCATGACTTAGGCAGTGACACAAGATGGGGCTAGCTTGGGATGGGTGTTAGATCACTAGGATACATATGTATTTATTTCTCTTTAGTACTCTGATTTATAAGTAGAAAGAAGTTTGTTTTAAGAAACTGATTCATTCTGGTTTCATCTTTGTTTTTATCTTAGATTAATAGAATTACTGGCAGTATATTGTATGTGTTCCTTTGTTTTATAGTTAGCATATTGGTTTATGGATATTAAAAAACATCTGTGCATCCTTATCACCACAGAAGAAAAGCAGATGTGCTGTGATTGGATAGTGTGTTGCTAGTGGAATAGATTTTCTTTCTTCACTCTGTCTGATGTGTCTTGTTTCCTAGCTCAAAAAAATCCACACAGGATACAGTAAGACACTTCCAAATTACTTTCGGAAAAATCCTATGTTAGTCGTAGATAAAATATGCATTTTCATTCTACATTCCTTTTGCCCACACGATTTTCTAAAAATTATTGAGTGTGTGTAATCTGCCTGAGCAGAAGGATAACTCAATAAACATAAAATATTTATTGTATTTATTTGAGTAATAAATTTTCACAAATCAGTAGTGACCACTGCAGTTAATTTTCACATGAATTTTTAGACACCCTGGTCTGGGTTTGTTTAATTTTTCTTAAACTTACAGCTGGCTGAAAATGTCTGTCAAAGCAAGCTGTTTTGCTGAAAGCCTAAACAAAAATATTCCACTAGCTTGCAGTTTTAGAAGGAGTCAAAATTAATTTGGTCTTGTTAGCTGACTGTTTCTGTCCCAGACCTTAACATTGTTTTCAAAATATTTCCCATAGAAAGCTAATCTTTTTATGTATGTTATGGTCCCATTTGTGAGAAAAGGGACTATTGTCCAAAATTGATCTCAACCCATTTCATGACACCAAACTCTTCCTATAAACATATATAGTTGTATATTATCCATTGCCTGTTTTGATGAAAAACTGTGCCAGAATTGTATGTGCTGAACTTATATCTGGAAGATATGATTCTGTTAAATATGTTGCTTCCACACACCCTATTATGTTGTTATTTTGTATTACCATGGTGTTAACTTAGAAATGTGGTAAAACTGACTGATAGCTAAACTGGGGATCTTCAGAAACTCTTGAGAAATTGCAGTCCTGACAGATAAACAGGAAGGGATTCCTGCTTCAGCAGTATCAGTGGATCTTCTAATTGTAATTTTTCAACACAGGAAGGTTGCACTCAACCAAGTCTGAGGAAGAATGAGACAGGGTGTTCAGAGGCTGTTTAGCCTGAGTTGTTGGGCAAGTCCTATGAGCTATATTTCTTATATTTAAAAAATCATATATTTAATCAAAGCTTTTTCATCCTTTTAAAATTGCATTGTTAAATAGCAAAAATAAGGAATTTAAAAACACAAATTTCATGGGCAACCGTGAGACCGCTTAATTGGCTTGATGATGCTTTTTTTTTATGATGATTTTATCATTGTATACAAAACAATTGTAATCATACTCTTAATATGTGAAATGTGAAAATAGCACAACTGTTACACAAATCTTTGTATGGTAAATATAACAAAAAATACTGATAATGAAAATTTCCAGGCATTCAGTTAGGCCACCTAAATCTGAAGCTGATTTGTCCCAAACGGTCTTGTCTCCTGAACTGTGACTAAACAGTGCAAAAGTAACTGAATTGGAATTAAACATTTGAATTTTTCTACCTTTGATGAAAAAAAATATTAACCATGTATCGATACTGAGGGTTATGATGGCATTAAAAACAATATGCTTGTAGCAATTTGGGAAAATACAAAATGCTTAAACCATAGAATGTGCTCTCCTGTGGAGGAAGGAAGAGAAAGCATGTAAGGACAGTAGAATATAGTAAATATAAACTGGCTGGATGGCCAAGCCCAGAGACTGGTGCTGAATGGAGTCAAATCCAGCTGGTAGACAGTCACAAGTGGTGTTCCTGAGGGCTCAGTGTGGAGCCAGTTCTGTTTAATATCCTTGTTAACAATCTGGACAAGGGGATTAAATGCACTCTCAGTGAGTTTGCAGGTGACACCAAGTTGGGCAGAAGTGTTGATCTGCTGGAGGATAGGAAGGCTCTGCAGAGGGATCTGGACAGGCTGGATTGATGGGGTGAGGCCAGTCGTGTGCCTGGTCTTGCACTTGGATCACAGCAACCACACACAGGCAGTGCTACAGGCTGGGTAAGAGTGGTCGAGGATTTCTTATTTGACAAATATGAAATAATGTGGAGAAAATTATTTATGGGCTTAGCTGCACAAATATTAAAGTGCAGCGGTCTGCTTACCTGGAAAGCTGCCTGATGGAGAAGAACCTGGAGGTGCTGGTCAACAGCCATCTGGACATGATCTAGTGTGTGCCCAGGAATCCAAGAAGGCCAGTGACATCCTGGGTCCATATCAGCAATAATGTGGCCAGCAGGACCAGGGCAGTGATTGTCCCCCTGTACTCTACATTGGTGAGGTGACACCTCAAATCCTCTGTTCAGTACTGGGCCCCTCAGTACAAGAAGGACATTGAGCCACTGGAGTGTGTCCAGAGAAGGGCAACAAAGCTGGGGAAGGGTCTGGAGCACAGTTCATATAAGGAGCAGCTGAGGGAGCTGGGGGTGTTTAGCCAGAGAAAAGAAGGCTCAAGGGGGAACCTTAGTTGCTCTCTGCAACTACCTGAAAGGGGAGTGTAGTGAGGTGGGCATTAGACTCTTCTACCAGGTAACAAGCATCAGAACCAGAGAAAACAGCCTCAAGTTGTACCAGGAACACTTAGGTTGGGTATTAGGAATAACTCTTTTACTGAAAGGTTTATCAAGCATTGGAACAGGTTGTCCGGGTTGAGTCACCATCCCTGAAGGTATTTAAGACATGGAGACATGGTACTAGGAACATGGTTTAGTGGTGGACTTGGCAGTGCTGGAATAACAGTTGTATTTGATGATCTTATTAGTCTTTTCTACCTAAGTGATTGTGTGATCCTCTGGTTCTGTGAAATATACCACTGCATATTTAATGTTACTTGGCTAACTTGAATTTTGCTGCTTCCTGACTCCCTAAGAGTTAATTTCAACACATTCTTGGTGGTGTTTCCTTAAGAAGTCCAGAATATTTAAAGTAGTTTTTCTCAGTAACCTTTTCATTTTAGAAGTACAATTAGATTTGTAGTTCTGAGTCCTCAATCTATAGAATTTAGACTAACATAACCACACTTCTCAGGGAATTACACTGTTTTAGAGAGGTTGCAGGGAAGTAGACAATGTAGTTCTTTTTACACGGGAGCACAGTCTGCATGTTTTTTGTTTGTATGATACACAGATTAATAGATTATCAAGTAATCTTCAGTGTCAACAAGTGCTACAACAGTTTATCCTGCATACTTGTAAATACGATTTTAAGTAATACAAGTTTTGTAGATCTGCATCTAGAACTAGCTAGTGGAGACAGCTCTGCTCACGTGAAAAGTCCTGAAATAAAAGGGCTTGAACTCAACTTGCTTATTTGTGTGTCAACTCTACAGCTGTCTCACCATACTACAAAACATTCTGAGTATTGTTTCTTACCCAAAGTATCTTAGTAATAATATTTAAGAAGGCTCCCACTGGCATCTGTGCAATTGAAACAATATGGATTATCTCTATTTTGGCTCAGCAATTAAATGTTATTCTTCTGTCTTGTGAAAAAAATGTTCTATTTTTTTTTCTTTGATAACTAGTACAGTGTGCAAAACAGCAAAAGTAATTAATTAACAATTCATGAAAGTAGTTGACTCCAATTAATATGCCATTGACCCAAGCACCACTGTTCAACATTTAAAGACCAGGACCGTAATATTTATTATGAGGTCAGACATATCGATATAGCATTAAAATGAGTCACATTTACTACACTGCATAGCAATTATGTTAATGCAAAAAATATCAATGTTACATAGATTTTAAGTGGCAAAAAAGTTATGTGATCCAGAATTTCTTATTTGACAATTATGAAAGAATGTAGAGAAAAATTTTTATTGGCTTTGCTGCATAAATGTTAAAGCACAATGGTCTGCTTACCTGGAATAATGAATTCTGGAGGAGGCAGTTTCCTTTTTCTACTCCTCGAATTATTACCACATTTATTTTTACATCAAGTTTGGGGAACTTCATCCTTCTGATCCATCAGACTAGATTGCTGTAAGCTGTAGACTTCTAAAAGAGTAATGGGATTTCTCAGTACTTTTTTCTATTATGTTTGTTCATAATGAAAATCTTACACTCTTTCCTTCTTTCTTCATGGCCCTTTTGTTGTTCTATATGTATTTAGTGTCTGTTGTTCCATTAAACAGACTTTTTTTTTGAGTGTATGAGGATATGGGAGAAGAGACAAAAATATCTGGCCTATTTGCCATCAACAAAGCTGTATTGGGACATGGATAAGTTTAGCATTTAGCATAAGTTTAGCATTTAGGTGTAAGGCCAAAATAGAGCTAAAACATGAGTTTCACTTAACTGTTACTTAACAATACTAATTTTTTCTTTTGGTAATTCTATTGCTTTGGACTGTATCACTGTATTTCAGTTATCCAGCTGAAAAGAAGTCTG
This sequence comes from Callaeas wilsoni, assembly GCA_013398955.1. NCBI lineage: Eukaryota > Metazoa > Chordata > Aves > Passeriformes > Callaeidae > Callaeas > Callaeas wilsoni. The sequence continues at coordinate 198,320 of VWPU01009432.1, forward strand.
ACCCTTTTTTATTCTGAGCAAAACTGTGAGCATAGATCCTGAGTAAAATATAATCAAATTGGAATACCATTGAGAAGTTTGGTTTAATATTGAGTGTTTCTAGGTATGTTAAAATGGTATATGAAAGTGGATGGTCTTGAATTTATTCTGTTTTTAACCCCCAAAATATTTTTTCGATTTCAGTTCATAAAAGCAAAAATGTAAACCTGAAAGAAGTCTAACTTCCCAATTTCCTGCTTAAAGATCCTGAGAACGTACATGTACAAGGCAATTCACAGATCTCCCTTAATCATGTGATTAATTCTATCACAGTTTGAGGTAAATGGGAGAGATAATTCCTTATTACTCATGAAGAGGCTGAGACCACTGGTAAGATCTTCCTAGATGCCACACTGATTCAGATATTCTGGTACTGTTCTAAATCTTGTTCTGCTGCTAGTTCTAAATTCAGTGTTCATATCTTTAGTCTTACACATCAGTTGCTTGAGAAATTGTGAAAGGCAATATAGCAAGGAGGAGTTGCAAAATTAGTTATTAAATTTGAAATAAATACAATATCTAGGAAAATTAAAATTTCTTGGTTATACTAAGTGGCAATAATTAGTGCCTGCATTTTCTGGAATTAACAAGGTAATGATTGATATTGTTTAGAGTATTGTAGCAGGGACCAGTTTTGCTGCTGATGTGAGTGGGAAGATGCTTTTGACATAGTTTTGTATTCATATTGAATTAGTTTGGTACCTCAGCAACTGAAATTGCTAACACAGTTTCATTAACTCCTTTTCAGAATTCATTTGAAGACATTAACTTATGTTTTAGATGTTATTTATTATTGTTTAAACTCGTATTTAGGTTTTATTCTTTTATTAACTATTAATCTTACTATTACATGCTATATATCATTAATTATCTTATTATTACATGTTGTTTCTTGTTATTAAAGGAGAGAGTACACACACAATTTAATGTAAATTTCAAAAGAGATGTCCTCACTGAATAAGTAAAAATGCTTGAATCATTTCACATTGGCCTAAGTCAGGTGAATCTATAGAACTTGTTGCTCACTTCAAGGATTATTTCCTTCTCTTGTCTTCAAAATACTGGCTTGATAAAAAAGGATGTGCAATAGTTTGTAGGGTGTTTTTCAACTATATTGATATTCCAAATGCTCCTGCACCTTGCACAAAGGGCAAGTAGGATAACCACTACTAAGCTATATTGCCTTATTGCTGTTAATATTTCAGTTTTTGTTCCACCAACATGGTATTGAGATATCTACATGCATGTGCACACTTACATACAAGAGGAGACCATTTACTACTATGCTGAACTCTGCTACTGTGAAATCTGTGCTTCCCTAGTGATAAAATTAGTAAAAGTTTTGAGGCAACATCCAATGCCAGTTTAAAACAGCTTCCTGTTTAATTTATTTGTCATCCTTCAACAAGTAACTGACCCACTGAGATGCATGAATGTAAACTGTGCAAAGGACGCTCACATCCTTGTGACCAACTACTCTGTGTCATGCAGGTTCTAAGTATTGATGTTGTTTTAATATGTTTGGGCTATAAAATATTGATATAGATTTAATGAAAAGGTCCATTTTTTGGTGAAAGAAGAAAAATTATCATTACAAAACTCACTGATTTTTGCACATGAATGAGGCTCTAACTTGGCAGGGAAGTCATCATAGCTAAATGTTCACCGTGTTTATTTTTTATCATAAAGTGCAGGCCTTTTCCTTTCTGTTTATTAAGTGAGTACTATAATTGAAAACAAAAGTTGCATGCTTAACACACAATTCCAGCTCTATCCAGTTTATTTCTCTATGCTAGTAGACGGCAAAAAAACAACCACTGGTATCTTTGCTAGTAATTAAAGAAATCTATTAAGGATGAAAAAGAACCTACTGTATAAATCCTGGTATACTATTCCACATAATTAATTATAGAACTTTGTTGTACATACTCCATATAATATTTACGTTTTCTTTGAAATACTTAGCTTAGCAAGCTAAAAAAGTGCATAAATTCATACACTTTGCCATAATTATAAACTATTCAACTTGTATTACATGCTTATTTTCAAAATAAAATTGTTTTCCTATATTAAAAAGATCCCAATTCAAATAAAAATATTTTTGTATTCTCTGCTGTAAGTAAAGAATGGGCAAGAATGAGAGAATGTCAATAGGTGCAGAGCCTATCGTGTGTGTATAAACTTCATCCCAGCTCCAGCTGCTATTTAATTATACACAGAGATAAGTAGAATAATAGGAATGGAGCTAGTTTTTACTTTCATGGCTTTTTGTTGTGTTCTTTTCTTATTTTTTCGCTAGGACTAAACGTGTTTTCGTAAACCAAAACAACCTACTGGAACAGAAATGGAATTCAGCAGAAACTTTGTCTCAAACATATCCACTGTAATGGAATTTTGACGGATTTTTTTTTTTGTAAGCCCAGGGCAGAATTTTCTACCAAAATAATAGAGGCCTTTAAATATTCAGCTGCCTGTTGACCAAGGTTTTGTGTTTTCCTGTTGTCTGTTTAAATATGAATCTTTAATCTGTGTCAGCCATTTCCCAAATGTGGGAAGCTCCACTTCTTAGCTAGTGCCATGAATGGGAGTAGCTTTTCTTGCTCCTCTGTGAGCTATTTGTCTTCTAATTAGTCCAGCAGATGGATTAAAGAGTTCCATAGTGAGATATTCACCTGATGTGTCAGAAACCCAACTCTGAATTTCTGTCTAAATACCATTGCTACCTGTTATATAGCCAGTGATGATTCCCATTCCCTGAAGCAGACGCTTCCAACTCTCATGTCCAGCTATGTCCCATTTTGAAATATTTTAATGCTATTATTAATGCTTTACATTCAGAGAGCTGCTGTCTTACACACAGTGGGAGAGTTCAAGCACAGAGTTGTGCTCAGGATAAGCAATTGCTTAGTGTTAGATCACACATTTAGGATATTGCAAAATAGTGACCTGAACTTGCACCTGATTTTATAAGTGTTAGAGTAGTATTCTAAATTTATACGCCAGACCAATAGTGATTGATTACCATTAACACCTGTGATGGCTATGCTCTTTAGGATTACTTTATGCCACTGGCTCATTGCAAAGCTAAAAGAGAACTTGCTAGGCTGCCTGCTCACTTTGATGCTTTTAAGAAATTATGTGGTATCCATAGGTTTATGTGAGATATGGATAGCTGCTTTTTACTATATTTCCTAAGGTAATTTTGGCATGTTTGGAGTTTACTCCAGCAATAAGCTAACTTCAATTTTTTACCTATTTTGAGAAAAAAATAGGCGTATAAGAATTTTAAATTGTCAGTATTGTCTGGCTATTCTACTTAATTTCATGTCTTTCTGAGACAAAACCATTTTCTTATTTACAGGCTTCAACTGTTTTGCCTCAACTTATATCAGCATTTTTAATAGTATACTTTTATATAGCAAATATAGTACTCAAGTACAGTTCTCTGCAATGCATTGGTCTGAAACAGTACTCTTGCTGCTTTGCCAGATTTGTCCCAAGATCAAAGGTTGAACTCCCTCTTAACATTAAAATACATTTACGACTCTGCTCTTTCCAACCTTTGCCACTCTTGCTTGAGGGAGTTAGAAACACAGATTAAGCCTGATGAAGAACAGTGGCTCTCCAACTCTCATTCTTCAGAACTGTAGAGTGGGCACCTTTATGATATCTTCTACCACCTCTTCTGAATTTTATTGCTGTGGAAAATAGTGTCATGCCCATTGGAATTTGTGAATGTCTTTCCATTGATTTTAGCATACAGCACAAGCGATTCCCAATGAAAGAGCACCTAAAGTTGTGAAGCTACATGTGCAGTAGGAAATACTGCTTGAAGAAAAGATATGAACTGGAGACTGGAAATTTCTGCCCTAAGATCTATCAACTATTTTCTGAACCACTAAGCAGAGAGCTGTTTATGTTTGTTACTACTTTTTAATTCCTGTTGGCAGTGACATGCAGACTATGAAATGTGTTAGGCTTGATTTACATAAATCAGAAGGTTGTCAGCGTCTTCCTTTTAGATGTCTATTTGCCTTAAAATCCAAATGGATGACCTCATTGTAACACAAATAAATAGTGTTAGTAAATGTTATTATAAATTTCTTCTATTACTGAACATACAGATGGAAATGCAAACTTAAAATTTGTGATATTCTTTCTTACATACACTATGCTTTGTTACCAGTCTCCCAGATTTTTAAGAGCTTTTTTCATTATCAAAAAAGTTTTGATGTCTGTATTTCAAAATGCTTAATCATATTCGGTACACATGGTCTTTTGTCTAAAATAAAATTTCTGTATTTATATACCTCATTTTATCCATACAAATATAAATTTGAGGCCCTGTAGATGTCCATCTTAATGAAACAGAAAAGAGAGGAAATTTTTGCTCTCTTAATTCAATGGTTATTTCTCTGTGTTATCAAGGATCAGGAACAGCAGATATATCATAGGAGACATGAAGGGAAATAAGGAAAATGTTGGAATTGGAAAAGTTCTGTATAATTTTGTGACAGCAAAGAACATCTGTTCATATTAGTAGCATACTAGGATTATGCAATTGATTAGATGCATTGTTAGATACTTTTTATTAAGGTGAGTTGTTTTGTCACGAGGCTTTAACTCCTCATGAAGGAAAGTTACTGATCTCAGTGCAGTGTAATGATTTGACCTTCTGTTTTTCTGTACACATTTTTTAAAAAACAGTTGTGTCATGGCAGCCAGGAGTCAACCATGTCCTGAGGTGCAGCAGACACCGTATCGCCAGCAGATCAAAGGATGCGATTGTCCCCTGCAGCTCTGCACTAGTGTGGAGTCACCCCAAGCCCTGTGTACAGTTTTGGATGCCACAGTCTAAGAAGGATATCGGGCTGTTAGAAAGCATCCAAAGGAGGGCTAAGAAGATGCTAAAGGGTCCTGAGAGGAAGCCAAACAAGGAACAGCTGAGGTCACTTGGTCTGTTCAGCCTGGAGGAGAGCAGACGTGGGAAGACCTCATTGCCGTTAAAACTTCGTCATGGGGGGAAGAGGAGGAGGAGACCCTGATCTCTTCTCTGTGGACAGGACCCAAGAGAACAGCATGAAGCTGTGTCAGGGGAAGTTTAGGCTGGCTATTAGGAAAAGGTTCTTCACCCAGGAGTGGTGAGGTACTGGAACAGGCTCCCAAGAGAAGTGGTCACAGCACCAGCCTGACAGAGTTCAGGAAGCATTTGGAAAATGCTCTCAGGCACAGGGTGTGACTCTTGAGGTCCTATGCAGGGCCAGGAGCTGGACTTTATGATCCTTGTGGTTCCCTTCCAACTCAGCATATTCCATGACTGTCTGACTTTTTTTTCCAGATTTCAGAATAAATAGTTTTCCATAAAGTGCACAATTTTGTTTGAAATCTTAAATTTTGTACAGCTCTAAGATGATTTGCATTGGTCTGTCAGAGGTATGGTTATCAAAATGACAAAGTAATTGTTTTTGTTACCACTAGCATATAACATGCAGCAAGCTGAATATCTGTAATTTTCATTACAAAAGCATGGCTGTTTCGCCTTTCTGTAGTTGCATTGTTGAATGTTGAGCTACAAATGGATAGATTTCCATGTTCAGGTCGGGTGTTAGTGTTCTCCTCAGTGGATACTATCCGTTATGTGAAATCATCCTTTTGCTTTCTAAACAAACTACTTAGCTCTGGAATTTTTAAAGGAAAACTTCTTTTCTTTTCACTCTTAGAAATGTGCCCTTTCCAAATTCTTCCTGTTCTTGCTTTTAAAATAATGAAAGTACTGAAAAGACTATGCTTGTAATTAAAAGTCATTTTTAAATAACCTCAGAAGATTGTTTCTAGAAATCAAAACATCTTTATGGTCCCATTTCTAAGGAAAGAAAGACAAGTGACTGGGATCCTGTACACTTTACTGTAGTCTACATTAATTACCTTCTATTAAAAAATGACAAAGACCTTTTTGAAAGGGAATCTGGCGCTCTTTCCACAGAAATGATGGCAGACACCCTACTCTGCTGATTTCTTGACACTTCTAATTACCTGTATTCATTTGAAATCGTTTCCTTTGTAGTGAGTTATTGGCATGATTTTCAGAGAACAAGAGGAAAATGGAAAACATTTTAGCAAGTTAAGAAAAAAAAATCAACAGTATCATTGTTTGCAGCTTTTGTTGAAACTAGCTACGTGAGTCATTTGAGGGACATGAAGGTAAATGAAAGGTTATACTTTGCCCTGCACGTTGTCGCTGGTATTTGTAATGTCAATAACTGTAGAAGGTTGTCAGGAAACTGGAGAGATAAAGGTCAATAGCAATGACAAATATATCATTGTATGTGTTTGAATATGCAATATCAGCCTAATCTCATGGTGGAGGTTTTCACACCCTGGAAATATCAATCAGGTGCTGTATCAGAACTATCCACTATTTTCTGTGTACCAAGAATTAAATGGCAGATCAGTAGATTTAAGTTTTAGCATGTTTACACTATTTTTTTCCAGACTGCTTTCTGTATTTAGTACAGAGAAACAAGTTATTATCTAAAAATTATATTTGCCTGAAATAAAATACTAACAAAGATTTTTAAAAAAGAAAGGGTATTCTAGTTTCCTTAATTTGTTACAGGACATTGAAGATTAGTTTCTATATAAAATCTGATATTGCCACAGTTTTCAAAATATTTTTGCAAACAACGTCCTTTTGTAATTATGTGCAAATCCTTTTTGTTTTTTTGTATACAAAGACAGGCAACAGCATCTCATTTAACATGTCTCTTACTGGAATAGACCATTATTTTTTACAAACTATACTGAGATTTCAGAACACAGTTAAAAGCAACTACAGCCTACAGTTAAATGAATGTGTAAAGGAATAATCCTTCTGAGAGAATTACAACTAAACATATCAAAGCACAAGATTCTTAATTGTCACAAATGTGTGTCCTCATGTAGGAAAACCTAAATTTGACCTATAAGGGAATACCAAATCACAAGTTGTTACATTATTATGTGACTTTCTGAGATGATGAAAGAACAAAAAATCAAGCAATTGAGACCAAGGAAAGAATTTACATCAGTGAGACATGTGCCACTGAAAGTAAAAAGAGCAATTCACTGAGAATCTTGATGTAAGAAGGTAGGGAAGGGACACAGCAGTGTGAGGATGACTTTTGAGAAGAGCAGGAAGGAAGTATTGCAGCAGAATGGTCTTGCTTGACAGACAATTGGAAGAAATACTCAGTAAAGCGTTTGAAAAAGTGGCTGTGGGAAGCTAAGGGAAAAGTGAGCACAAATTGTCTTCTGCTTAAAGATGTGAAGTCCAGTATAGTGAAAAAAAAATGTTGAAAATGTAGTAAAGGCACAAAGATATTGTTAGAGAAGGATCCAAGCATCAGCCTTCTGAAACATCTCTGAATCTTTTTTTTAAAATAAACCAAGTTATAAAAATATTTACTAACCTTGAATTAATGATTTCACTGTATCCCTGCACATGAATTCCTTTTACAAGATGCTAGTACTTCAAACATTTGTGCTAACAAGGTATCACTTCTGTAGTGTCCCTAAAATTCTGAGACCTTCAATACAAAACTATAAGAACTTCAGAGTCATTTGCTGTTGAGCAACTTGTAGTTTCAGACTTAATTCTATTTATTGTAGTTTACATATTTAGTGACTAATTTAAGAGTCATTGGTTATTTACTTCTGTGCACATTTTGTGGTTTTGTATTTGGGTGTTAATTTAGTAAAAAATGTGCTTAATTACAGTTTGAAAATGCATCCTAAGTCTATGCTGTTCAGCAAATCATGAAAGAGTATTTTTGTTGTGTTATACAACAGTTCAGCGAGTTTGAGGAAGTGCTTGAAGAAGTACACTGCTAGCTGAAGTGTTTTGCCTGGGTCATTTTCTAGAAGTCCTTTTGACCTCTAAATACATTTTTTTTTCCCTGAGAGTAAACATCTTAGCTGAGTTTCCAAGGACATCATGATGACTGCTGTTGCATTCATACAAGTGAATGCATCCCTGCCTAATTTTAAATCATCTGTTACCCAGGTAATTCAAAATATTTTTTCAAAAGCAAAACATCCCATCTCACTAGAAATGTTACAAAAATATCACAGATTAAGGCAGTATCTTGTTTTTTAGTCATGTGGTATGTGTATTTACCTTGAGGGTTGCTTCATTAAACCAGGTATTGACATGCTACATCAGTTAAAATTTTTTTACAGTGCTGCCTGACAAATGGGCTTGTAGTTCTAGACTATCCCTTGTCTACACTGTTGACCTATGAATTTTAGTGTGTGTTGAAGCTTTTGTCTTCTCTGTGCTTATGGTGTCTGATACAAATTCTTAGACATTTAGAGCTAGTTTAGGTGATTCTCTTTTTTCTTTCTCTCCTGTTTTCATCCCTCCCTTCTGCCTTCCCCGTCTCCTCCCCTCCTTTCTCTCCTACCCAACACTCTTCCTTTCATCTTCACCATTTCTGCAACTCCCGCACCATGCTCGCTCTCTCCCTCTCTCTCTCTCTTTCTCTCCTCTCTCTCTCTCTCTCTCTCTCCTTTCAGTGTTACAGTACAAGAGTTATCTTTTCAAGCACAGGGTGTTTGTCTACCTGTCCTGTGTATTTGTTCCACATACATTGCTTCATTAGACTTCCTCACTCTCTCTTGCACACACATAAAGATATGTTAGTTAAGGTTTCCATTTGAAAACAGTCCCATCTCTTATTATAGGACAACACTTCTTAGATTTACTGTTTTCAAACAAATGTTTAATTATATTATTGTCTAAGGTCTGTTATGTGCTCAAGCTCATGATGCTGCTATGAGATGACCGCAGTTAAAAGGCTGTGAGGAGACAATTGCATTGCTCTTCTAATCTGTGTTTTCGCACTCTGAAATGGGGACATCTTTCAGCAATTGCAACCTCTTTGTGTGTTTTTGCAATCAAGGAAAACAAAAAATAGTTCACGATATTTTCCATAGCTAGTGGATAATCTCCTATGTATTGTGAAATGCATGGCTGAGGATTAGATGCTCCCAATACCTAGATAATTTCTAGGTTGAAATGCATTGCTTTGGAAATGAAAGATTTTTAAGTACTTCTGAAAAAGACATTTACTTCCTGTACTCATGCGAGCTGAAGGACCTATAAGCCCAGCAGATTTCTCTGATGTTATTACCTTTGAATGGTTTTATACAGGCTGTGAAAGTTCTGTAACTGTAAGTATCTGAAACAAACTTTCTAATCTGTGAGGTATAATTTGGAGTCCATGGCTGATCTAAATGAAGAAAAATAATATATAATTACTATCTTGATACCTTTTTTTCCTTGAAAAGGTAATGTTGCACTTTGCTTTACTTTGCAGGGATTCAGCATATGAAGACTGGAATCTATTATGAGCTTTTGAAGAGCATTGCTTTGCTCTTGATTGAAGGGCATGTGCCCATACATAGGCCATAACAGAGCAGATTTTTCCTAACCATTTTCTAAAGTCCTCAAATTCTAGACATTATTTCTACTGCTTCGTAAATCTCACAATATCTTACATTATCTAATAATATTTTTTGCCAGGTAAACTACCAGTATTACAAAGGTCAGTTTGTATGTTTTCATTAATGTGTAGTGGTGAATACCTCTTGGAGTTTAAGAACATCACAGTACTGTAAAAGTGCTGCAAATAAATTCTTTCACACATGAATTTATTCTTGTTAAAGGGAAAGTGCTGCATATTTTAAAATACATGGATATAAATATAAAAGACCTAAAAATAGACTCATGCAAGTGTCTCCCAGTTTCTGTGTTGCTATTTAATGCAGAATTTTAAAACCCTCACATGTGAAATGATTTTTATTTAGAAATGTGTATTTGTGGTTTCTTTTTTGACAAAGAAAGGCCTTTTGTTCTGGTTTCTTCAGCAGAACCTCATTTTGTGACTTTCTACTGTCCCCTAGTGGCATTTTAATCTTTGTAACGGTTGTGGTATTGCCATTCTGCGTTGCTTCTGTGCTTTTCTGTTTCCTTGAGACTATCATTAACAAACATTTAAAATACTATTAAACAACCCATCAACTGACTGTAGAAGCAATAATATTGCTCTTTAGCCCAACCGGTCCTTTCAGATATTTAAAAATGATATAAACAAAGCCAGCAACCATATGCTATCTATATAATGCATTACTTTGTTACAGTAAACATTTCAGATTTGCAGAATGTTAACACAAACCTGATGAAAGAAAAATGTTATTAGTTGTGACGAGTCTATACATACCCTACAGTAGCTAAACCGTAATTTGTGAGAGGTTAGAGAATTATTGTCAGTAGTCTTAGCGTGAGCATGCATTCTAGCTATTCTTTTTATTTTCTTCCCTTTAAACTCACACTGCATTTCCATTAGATTTTTAGCAAATTTAATAGACACCACAGTGTCACTTTTACATAAAATATTAATATATTACAGAGAAGTACCACGTTAGTAGCTATCTCAACTGTTAGCTATTGAAAATGGACTTCTTAAGTTTTCCATATGTTCTGTACAGATATACACATTTGATAGGTTTCTCATTCTTAAATGCATAGTTGTCTATTCTTTCTTGTGGGTGTACTTGTGTACGTTTTCTTTCTTCACAGTAAGAGTCACATACATTTTCTCAATTTAACCTAGTTTTTTGTTTGGGTATTCTTGGTTTTTGTTTTTGTTTCTTTTTTTTCATTTTGTATGCAACCAGAAGCAAACTACTATGGTCCCTGCTGTTATGAGCTTCAGTGATTAGTTCTTCCATGCTGATAATAGTTTTCATTTTACACTAAATATAAGAATATTTCTTTATCTGAATTTGTATATGTATATATATGTAGAAAAAGACTGGATAATACAGACAGTTACATGTAATTTTTTACAAGTAAGTAATATTTAACTTAGGAATTAAGATCTTCCCCAGATTTGGAAAATCTGAGCAAATTAATTGATGATTTATTTAGTGTAACCAATTGCATTTTGAATGAAGGTGCACAAACCTACTTTGTTATTTTCAAAAATTGTAGATGCACACATACACAGACACATAAATTCAAAATTAAAAGAATGAGAACCTCTTTAAGCTGTTGGGTTTTTGGGGTTTTTTTAGCTTTCTATAAGATTAACAAAATCGAGGTCAATACAAGAAGTGCCTGTTTAATATCTGCCATACTATTTTTAGTTGATAGCTATAAAAAATGAGAGCACTGCAAGTACAAGGTATTGTGAAATTTGGCCCATTAACTCGGCATTTTAAGAATCAAAGAGATATATATTGCATTAATGACTTCTTGGCACTGTCTACTAGAGTATTATGGTTGTAATAACTATCACACTAAAACTGCTGTTTTACACTTTTATCTTGAACTGGAGCAAAGGCAGAAACCTTTCAGCCATCATATTTTCTTAAAATGGTTCATTGTATGCTGTATGCCTTGGTTTAAAAATAAGAAGGAACGTGCTATGACAATTTTTACAGTTTATATTCTTGAAAAAACTAGAAGAATTGGTGCTAGTTTTTGAACCTTGTCTGTCTTCAGTAGTCATAGTGCAATTCTGTGTAGATCTGTTTATCCATCCTTAGGTTTAATTAAGATATCCCAAAACGAAGCCCTGGAGTGCTGTCACTTTGGGCACAAACACAAAAAATGCAACCAATGTTAACATTCTGCTTAATATTATTTTTCAGATGTAGAAAAAAGAGATTTTAAAGCTCTCGGATTATACAAGAAGGCTTAAAATATGTTTCCCTTTATTTGTGCTTTTTATATCACGTTATACAACCTTCCAAATTAATTCTTTGATTTTATTTTTTTCAAACAGTAATATCTTAAATTGAAATGTAAAACTTTCACAGCTTGTGTTTTCGCAAAGTTTCGTGTTCATTTTTTGTAAAAATCCTTCAGTAAGCAGATCTATATTAAGATATAGCTGCTGTTTGTAGGAAACACTGGAACTGCTTTGACAGGCTAAAATGAATTGTAAATTTTTCTTTGAGATGTGTAGCTTGGTTTTAGCAAAGCATAGCTTGTTCACAACCTTATTTTAAAATCCAAAATTGTCTATATCCTTTCTATTTGGAGTTTGTATGTTTATGGCTCTAAAAATTCCCCTGAAAAAGGTTTTGCCTAATTATTACTAAGATACTACAGAAGATTAGAAAATAGCTGTCTTCACTGTAATGCACTAGAACAGTATAAGACTATCAGTGGCCTACTTCCCCAAAATTAGTTTTCTCCATAACATCTAATAAAGCTAAGCAGTCTTGCATTTTACAACTTAGGAGACTATCTAAACAGAATGAACAGATTTATAGGGTTATTTTTAGTATGTGTCACTTGCATTACAGTTTACTTTTGCTTTTGAAGCTTATTTGACGTTCTTGGTAAAAATATATAGTCAGAAATCTCATTAAAGTCCTTCATAAAGTACAGTCTCAATAGGGTTGTTACATCTCTCCCAAAAAATGGGGAAAAACTGCCCAAATCCATGTATATGTGCATCATGTTGTTTGGATTTTATGTTAATTTTTTTATTAGTATTTAGAAAACAAATTGAAACACCTGCAGATGAAAATGTAAAGAATGTTTATATAAATAATTGCTCAATTCACAGCTAGGTTAAGCGACAAAGCATGTTGTCACTGTGCAGTATTTCAGGGAGCAACAGGTAAATGTTGACATGTCTAAAATGGTAATTATTTTCTTCCATCACTGCAAGAAATATTTGTTTATGTTGGTGAAATAAGTATTAAGTTCTTGAAATGTAGAATGCTGTGTTTTCTGAAAACCATTTTCCTGTGAATTAGGTATATATAAAAGGTTATATAAAAGTCTGAGTATCTTTCTGAAAATACACTGTTGTGTTCTATGATGAAATACAGTTATAGACATATAGGTTAAATCCAGCTGGGGAAAAGTGCCTCTGTGTGTGTGTTTAACATGACATAGCTTTTGCATATATTTTTAATGAGTCATATTTATATGAATTGGAGAATATTGAGGAGATAAAACTGAACCAATATTTAACTGATTTATGTGTTCTTTCATGTTTATGGAAATATTTTGATGATGTTAAACTATAAAGGAAACCTAAACTGACACTGCCTTCTGGACCTGTCCTATTAATCAGGTTAGTGTAAAACGGTGGAATAAGGAAATGCCTTAACCATAGATATCACTCAGCCACAGAATTCAAGTAGATCTTGAATTTCAAGATATGATCAACAAACAGGAATTTTACATAGACAGACAACTCTGATAAGATGACGTTTTATAATAAGGTTTTTTGAAACTGCTAAAGTACTAGTGTAAGGTGAATTGTGAGAAAATTATGTTTCCTTACACACTGACTTCATTTTACATGCACACATATGCACAAAATTCTATAGGCTTTTAAAAATGAGTTTGCTGTAACCATTTTTAAATACTAGAAGTCAATATGCAGCACTTAAAAGTTGAAAAAACCAATTTCTATAAATGTCTCTATTGACCGATTGCTTTCTACAAGGCTGGCATGGAATCGAAATAATAAAATGATAAAATGATACAGGCTAATAGGTTAATATTAATCATAGCTATGGTGAAGAGGAAATTGAGATAACTTGGAAGGGTTAAAAGTGGGCTGGTTTCTTTCCAGACATATATTTAGGAGGTTTTTGTTGTATCTGCCTGAATATTAAGTCAGCAAAGTAAAAGTAGCAAATGGTTACTGTAGTCTGCCAGCAAATTGCGTATGAAACAAAGAATTACTAGGTTCATACTAGCTGATAAAGAATTACTGCACAGACAAAGCCATTTAAAATTTGCAGCTCCAACCAGACAATTTTTTATGTTTTACAAAGAAGTACAATTACATTTTGAATGACCTTATGCCACAATGATGATATAAAGAACAGATTTGTCTCTGCTCCTGGGTCTAGCTTGTATATCCCATATTCATCAGTACATTTCAGTTGGTGTAGCTGAGATTGTCTATCTTTGTCAATTTTAAGATATGAATTAAACTCAAATGTCTTTCAAATGTGATGCTGTACTTACTCTGTTCAAATAATAGAAATAATTTATTGCAGTAATCTGGATTTATGTCTTGGTTAGTTAGAGTAAATATATGGCCTCTATGGGATTTCCTTTTGCCCCTTAAATTCCACAGGACTTTAAAATGTATTTGTGAGTTAGAGAAAGTTTAGTATGTTTTGCAAAAAAAAAAAAAAAAGCTTTAAAATTTATACTAATGAGAAATGAAACTTTAAAATAATGTCGACATGCTACACAAGTTATTTCAAAAATCCCTTGCAGTTTTAAGTACAATAGTTAGGATCAACTGATAAGACATTTGAAAGCTAAAAGTGCGATAATCTATGTGTTAATTATATTATATATTTATTATTATAATCAGAACATTAAAGGTGTTTGAAATTTTTATCTACCCAGTACATCTTTTATTATTCAGTTTTGAACTACTATTTTCTGTTTATATTTGTGGTATTAAAATCTTTTTATGATTTATATTATTGTGTCATTTTTACTTCCTGCTTCCTGGAATGTTCAAGATAAATCTACACCTACTCATCTGCCTATATTAAAGAACCAGTACAAAATTGGAGATATTAAAGAAAATTATCACATTAATTGAAGACAATCTTGTATTTTATTGCAATGGGAAATATAAAGTGTTCCACACTTTTTAGGGGAATCTGGTTATGGGTTTTTTACTTAGAAAATCTGATGCATGTAAAAATGTTAACTCTCAATAAATCAGTCATTGCTTTTTATAGATAAAGTTTTTCACCAAAATGTATAATGAGAGAAAAGTGATGAGAGAATACTCTTTATTAGGGGTAATCTAGACTTTTATGCCTATCAAAATAGTAGCGGCCTTTTTTGTGGTTTTGTACATTCTGTGAGTAAAATTTATGAAATTATTGAAAGGAGTATCTGCATATATAATCATAATTAGCCTTAGTTTTTAAGGTGATGATGTAGTTGCAAACAGTGCTTTTGAATTGGGAAATGGGTCTTTTAACTGTTTTGAGCCAGATACCTTCAGTTATACATATATGTATAGATATATATTCTGAAAAAATAAATATATATTTTGAAAAGACTTGTTTGTTGTTTTTTCTTTTTTTTAACTTAGTGGGATAAATTGTACCTTTGACTCTGTTAGTTCAAGCTAGGATAAAGATATTGCTTAATTTTAGTAGTCTTCTACTACCTGTTTGTACCTATAACATCAGTATTGTGTCTACCACACCATGTGAAGAGTTTAAACAGAAGTTGATCCCCTAAATAAGCACATATTAAGGGAAAAAGCATTTTTAATTTATTGTGCAGTTCTGTATCTAGGTATGCTTTCAATTAAACACTAGTCCATAAATAAGCAAATGATAGAAGTTAGCAGAGAAGCAGTTGATCTAAATCATGACAGTAGCTCATTTATCTTTGTCCTAACAAGACAATAGGAAATGACACTAAGCCGTTGTTTTCTATGCATTAAGATTTCCTTCTTAAACAAATGCAATTGAGGCAGTTTGTTTTTCAGCGACAGCCCAGCACGCAATGCCAGTGGCCAGAGTTTTGTCTTGTCTTCATCCAGGGAAGGATTAATCTTTGTGATGGTGCAAACAAAATGTATGTCTGAGGTCAAAGTGCGGGTTGCCTTTTGGGATCTGCATTACATTAATGTCATTTTTGGGTTCCTGACGTTAATCAAAACCAACACCATAAAGCGTCACTTAGCTAATTTGTGTATTATTGTCAATGTTACCATTAATTATGCGTTTGTGAGGAAAAAGAGGATTAATGAGATGTCACAGGTAATTTACAATGATCAGGCTCCCCAGGACATTAAGAAAACACTAGCTGTGTACGATTACCATTCAAACATAATAGTACTCATGCAGGAAAGCTTTTGTTAAGTCTCTGAACCAAGTTTTTCTACTGGTATGAAATATATTTTATATTGTCTGTAGAAGGTTTATTTTAATGCAAAAACAGTGTAGCAGTTTGGGTTTCTTTACTGAACTCTCTATTGAAGACTAATAAAAATCTGGTGCTATGTTTTAAATGGACAAGCCTTGAAAAAATTTGCTCTGTTGTATTGAATTGTTGTGAGATACTCTTTTCACTGAAAAATTTCTACAGGCAACATTAATAAGCACAAAATCTCATTAAAAGTGCAAGATTATCAAGTGATAATACCATCATTAATGCAGTTACTATCATGTGATGCTTTATATATATTACAGAAGCAAAAAACCCAGTATGTTTGTGTATTTACAGGATATGTATCAAGTACCACTTGTAGGCGATAAAGTCAAACTTCAAATGAGGTGAGTTTGTCCATTCATTAACTAATGATCCTATTTATTCCATTAATACTGCTGGGTTTTAAACTCTATTGTTAATTTATTAATGCATTTTAATACAGATTTTATAGAAAAGTTTCTTTTTGAACAATAAGTCAAACTTTGATCCCTATTAACAGTAGTTCCAGAAGACAAGGGATTAATTTTACTTAATTTCATAATTGTTCATGTAGGTCTCATTTCTGGTAGAAAACTGAATCTGTATTGATTTCAATTAACTTACTGAACTTGAATCCTCTTGAACAAGGTTTTCTAATACATCCAATATTGCTGTCTGTTTCTGACAATGATTCCTTTATTACTTTTGTCATGGTTTCGCCCCAGCTGGCAATCGAGCCCCACGCAGCCGCGTGCTCACTCCCCCACCAGCAGGACTGGGGAGAGAATCAGAAGGGTGAAAGCTGGCAGACTTGTGGGTTGAGATGAAGACAGTTTAACAGGGAATGCAAAAGCCATGCACATATAAGCAAAGAAAAACAAAGAATTAATTCAGTACTTCCCATGGGCAGGCAGATGTTGAGCCATCTCCAGGAGAGCAGAGACACATGACACATAATGGTTACTTGGGAAAACAGACACCATCACTCCAAATCTCCCCTCTTTCCTCCTTCTTCCCCTCACTTTCTATACTGAGCATAATGTCATGTGGTCTGGAATATCCCTGGGCTCAGTTGGGGTCACCTGTCCCAGCTGTGTCTCCTCCCAGCCTCCCACGCACCCCCAGGCTCCTCTCCAGCCTGGCAGTGTGAGAAGCAGAGAAGGCCTTGGCTCTGTGCAAGCCTGCTCAGCAATAACAAAACATCTCCATATTATCAACTCTGTGTTCAGCACAAATCTAAACTAGCTACTGTAAAGAAAGTTAACCCTACCCCAGCCAAAACCAGCACAACTTTGAAATTGTGTGGAAACAAGAATATCTGAGAAGAAAACTGTTTAAAAGAAAATATTAGGTTTTTGTATTGCTCAATGAATCCCTCATTATTTCCCTCAAAATTACCCTGGAATATGGAGGACAATTGTCAATGATAATTCCAATCAGAAATTATTCTTAGATATAAATCATTTAATTTGATGATTTTTCCCCCCTTCCTTATGATCTCATAGATTGTTTTATACAGGGTCTTAATATCTAATGTCTTCCCTTCAGTTAACCTAGCACTGCCCTCTTATCATAAATTTTATCAGATTGCCTTATGAGCAAGTATAGCACTTAAAAGATTAACTGCAATATAATATATCCCTTTTCAAGCATATTTATTGTGGGTCAAAAGCTGATGCTTTGGAAACTAGTTCAAATTTTTATCCTTCTATTATTTCAGACTGTGATGAGTTTAACAGTCTTCTCATTGTCTTAATGTCCTGAAAAGAACTACTCTTACTTTAATACTCAACTGGCTCTTTGCTTCTCTATTGAATCTGCCAGGAGGAAGAGATTTTTTTAATGGTGTATAAGCAATTGCTATTAATATTGGGCTATGTCTCACTCAGGGTCTCAGGTACAATTAGGACCCCACAGGCTGAAGGACTGCTCGTATAAAACACGACTTCCAACCTGAAGCCCTAAGTCAAGTAGCTTCAGTCTGCTACTGCCAAGCAAGAGCCATAAACAACAGTGGGCAGGGACTAGAGCTGGAGGTCACAGACTGCCATATGGGGAAAGTTAAATCAATTCTGCATTTTGCCAGGTACACATTTATGAATATGGACTGGTTTCTAAGTAAAACTCTCTTTAGGAAAAAAGGACATTTTTATTTTGCTTTCCAACCTGGGGCATTAAGTTTACATAGAAGCAGAGCGTGTTACCTGCGCTGCTGTTAACTATTTGACACAGTATATTAGCTACATTAAACAGTTTGAAATAGAATTCAGAAGATAACTTGTTAAACAGTATTTTAAAATAATTGGCATGATATTATACGAAAGCTAGAACAAAGATAAAGAGTGATTAAACAAGACTTTAATGTTAACAGCTAGATTTGGAAGCATTTATGTATAAACTGCATAAAAGCTTGTAGTTGAATATGCAAGATATCATGTAAAACTGTCACTTCTTCATGCAATTATTGATGATCAAGATACTAAGAAGTAAGTGCAAGCGTGAGAATATAGTTCTGCTGAATATTAGAACTGGGCAAGAATATTGTAATGAATGATAGTTCTGCTGAAAATTGCCAAAAAGTTGCTTCTGGTATTATCAAGACTACTCAGTTAACAGAATTTGAATTTGTAGTGTTATTTTTTGGGGAATGTTTACCCTTTTCCTTTTAGCAACTGAAGCTAAATAGATGCTGTCATGTCATGCAACTGAAATATGGAACTTGGAGATTCCATTCTATTTTGGGGAATTTCAGCTCACCTCTCCGGAAGACACCAGAATTTGCCAAGTAGATATAACTTTGTGTGCAAGTATTCCTAGGAATTTGTAAAACTGCAACAAAAAAATCAAGGGATGTTAGCATGCTCTTTAAGAAAGAAAGGGGCATATAAATGTATGCTGTGAACGAGGTCTCAGATCCTTCTCCTCTTTGCCCAGAATCCTGTTCCAAAAAGAATTTTCAGCCAGCTCAGTCTCCCCATGTTTCACTGCTTGAGGCATCTTAACTTAGTTGTATACGTAAATAAAAAAGCACATAAGAGATTTTATATGTGTGTACTCACTTAATGTGTGACACGTCTTCATTTGGCTTTGTATGAAAAAAAACAGGATTAGTATAAATTAGCTGAGGACATTGCATCACATAAAATTCTCCCTATAGATGTGTGGGAGACTCTCAGAGATCTGAGGTGATATGGACCACATCCCCACCTCCCTTGCAGAGGAGAGAATTTGAAACAAATCTCCAACATTTCAGATAAGAATTGTACCCAATGAGTAACTCTAAGGTTTTAGAAACTCTTCCCAATATTTTTGAAATATTGTGTTCATTCGAAAGGAAAAAATTTTGCTTTGTGACTCTATAAAGAAAACCAAGAACAAATACATCTATTGAATTCAAAACAGCTTCTCTTAAGCAAACTAAAAATGCGTAGAGTAGCAAAATTTTACTGAATTTGGAGATCTCTGAACATTATCATTAAGGGTCTTCTTGGGTATTTCCTTACTGCTCTCATTAATTGCTCTTAGCTAAAATGTTCAGTTCATTTTGGTCCAGAGACATGCTTTAAAAGCAAGAGTTGATGTGTTTGTGGCACCTGTCATTTGGGTCAGTTTAATGATTGCTTGGCAAAACATAACTCTGACTGTCTTCAGGAGTCTATTTAGATGGGTTTTTTTCTTGGCAATCCCGTCGCGTGTCAGGTAAGGCAAAACCAGAATGAAATCTAGATCAAATGCAGTTTGCTTGAGTTTTCCAGAAAATTCCATAATATGCAAATTGCAGGTTTTTCTCCTTCTAACTTAAGAAATAAATTGAAGGTAAGAAAAATGGGTTAAAGCAAGATAGTAACACGTCAAACAGCTTCAGGGGAAATCTACATATTTTTCTCAGCACTCTAGCTAAATACTAATGAGCTTATTAAAATAAAGTGACAAAAAAAAAAAAGATGCTTTACTTTCTCTATTTGACCTTTGTTCAGTGAAGGTAAACATACTGCATCTTTTGAATAATACATGCAAGACTATTTATTGAATACATTTTTAATTAGTAAAATGGTATATACATGATTAAATGTTTTGATATAACTTCTGTTTATGAAAAAAAGTCTATTCTCCTAGAATATGATTCTGGATTTTAAAATAAAAACCAAGATATTATAAAATATAAGCCTCTAGATGACGACCACTACATTTTTTCCTGTACTTACTTTCATGAAAGAGATGAGTAATATATTTGTCTACAAGCTGCTGTATAAAAAAGCAATGAGAAATGTTTTGGAAAGAAACTAATATCTGAAGACTAATTTTATCTGAATTTCTTTTTATGTGACAAAATAGAATTTGTGAGGTTACAAACCATCAATTGAAATGTTTAACTTACTAAAAAAAAATGGAACAACACCATTGCCATTGTGTAGTATTCAGATTTAATAGATGAAAGCAGATTTTCTTAGCAAACATATAGTCTGAGGGGACTTGTCTGTCAACTTACATGCTGAGCTGGGTAAATACAGAACATTGTCATAGTGTCCAAGAAACCCTGAAAAAATATAAATATTTTTAATACATTTAAATAATTATTTACCATATAATTCATCTGCATTTTATGCATAAAGGAGCCTGGATATTGAGATGGCAAGTGTTTAGTCCTCTTTGTTGGAGAGCATTAATAGATGTTCATAACTAGTATGGAAAGAAAAGCTTATAAGGAGGATGAGAAGAAAGAAAGGGACAAGAGGACTAATTCTCACTCTTCTGTCCCTGATATCAGTGTATTTTATTGTGAAGTAGGTGACTGGGATAAAGTTTTCAGAAGGAGTAGAAAGGTGGCTTTTTTAAAATTAAGACATTTAAGTTTATTACTTTAACTACTTGTTCCTATCAATGATCCGTTAATAAAGCAGTTCACAGATTCATTGCAACTATTTAATAAATGGTACAATTGCTATTATAGTATCCTTAATTCTTGGTCATGTGTTTAATATATGTGTTTTAATGCCTGTGTTTCGCAACAATTATTTTAAGTGAGATGATTTGTTTATGTTTTTAAAAAATGCCGTTTTGAAATTAAAATCAACCTGTTCTCTTACGGAATTTAGGCACATTGTATCAACAAAACCCTAAAAAATATTCAGACTTGTTAATTAAAATAATTTGTACAAGTAGCAAAAAAGACTGGGATATAATGATGTGGAACTTTCCCTTTCCTAAAACCGTCGACTGAAAAAAATAATATAATCTTGTTATTTCTCAGCCTTACAAAGACCTCAGTTTCAATTTTTTCAAGTGGCGAACTCTCTTAAAGTGAAGTAGCACAGTGGATGCAGTTCCAAAATACAATACAGAACCAGAGTCTATGCTTGATTATGAAATTATATGCAGTTTCTTTTAACTTGTTAACACAGACATCATCAGGATGTGAAAGTTGTTTTAGTGTTTGGTTACATTTACAAATGAATTTGAATGCAGAAAAGAGTCATGAAATAGACAGGCAAGTAAAGCAGACTAATCTGCAAACTTAGTAGTCAAACAAGCAGTAGCAGGAAATTATTTCTGAAATTAATATCCTCCTGTAGCATACTCAATGGGATATTAATCCTATCATGGAAGACTTTCTACTTACTAAAACAGAATATTGGCAAGACCACAACCTGGATTGTTTTGAATGAGATTGTTTTAGGTTTTTTTTTTGAGCTAAACTTTTTGGAATGATTTTGTTAAAACAAGGCTCTAGCTGCATATTTGCTGATTGCTATTATCCCTTCTTGGACCTTCAGTCTTGGAGGTTTATTCTTACAGGTCTTCTGTTCACTATGAGTACCTTATTGCTTAGATCTCTTTCTTCCACAAGTTCCTACATTTTGCTTTGAACAGTGGGTCGTTTTCACTTTTGCTGAGGAAAGCTGTTAAAGTTAACAAAATGCTTCTTCAGGTTGCTTGTGTAGCAGATATCATTCAACTATTAAGCTTTTGGGATAAATCCACCAACTTTTTATATTTGTCATTATGTAGATATATTTTAATATGAAATTTACAATATTAGACCTTTATACTCTGTTGACTCAGCCTTTGCTCTTATCAGGCCTTTTGTCTAAAGTGCATTCAAACCTACAGCTACCTAAGGGAATCATAAGTACTGCTTTGACTGAAGTCAGTGTTTTTCACAATACTCTATTCTTTCTTCTGTAATCGGTCACTTTCTGGTAATTCCTTATTGTCAATGTTTTCAGTTTTGTTTTGATTTTAACATAGAAATGGATAAATTGTAAGGTAATGTCAATCTTTTGCCCTCCAGCAGATGCTGAAGACCTTTGTGATAACTTCCTACTTTCATGTCTTTGTTTCTCTGGAGTTTGGAGTTTAGCTTTTGAGATAACTACAGTTAATTAATTTTTCTCAAGATTTTGATCTACTTTCCATTTATGTTTTCGTAGACAAATTTGAGATCAATATTGTAAAATTAATATGTGTTTTTCATAGAGTATGGCTTCCCCTCTCCTTCCTACCAAATAGTAGTCTTTCTTGGTTAGTATTCTGAACTAATTCTTTGGAGGTACAGTCAATTAATGTGTAATAGCTTATGTAGATAGAGGTATGTAAACACCTGAAGTCTTCTAATTGTCTACCCTTGTCTTTTTTTATTATGTAATCTCATTATAAATGTTTTTCTTTAGCATTAAAACCTTCAGAGGTTGATTATGTCCAGATTTTTTCTAGTGAATAAGTGATATTTTGTGTAAATAAATCTGCAGTGTCAAAACAGATGCATTTTGGGATTGTTCTACAGAAGTCTTCAATGCCAGCTTTTTTCCATATAGTGCTAAAAGCTTAAACAGAAGGAATCACATTCTCTATGTAATTCTACAGCGGTTTGTTATCTTAATTACTAGGTGTATTATTTTAAATGTAACTAAAAGGTAGCCTAAATTAATTTAAATCTTCACCTGAACTCTGAGATTTGAACAATGACAGTGAAGCAGAATAATTATTCCCTTGCCATCATCAGAAAACTACCCAAGGTAGACATTTTCTTTTTACTGTGTGTTAGGTAAAAGTGGTAGCTAAAATCTCACAATTAATTGTTAACAGTCAGCTTTATTTTATAACTTAGACGCAAAAAACCAGTATCACTTCACAGATGTGTAAAATATTAAATGGTTTATTCTTAAGAATATGTTTATTTTTCAAAGAATGCTGTGAATATTTAGTTTACTTATCTTTTATCTATTATTCTTCTACATTAAATGGAATAATTCTCATTTTTACTCAATTCCATTTTTTCTTCATTCCTATTTATATCTCTTCTGATAAAACATTTTAGTCACAGCCTCAAAGAATACCTATGTATTTTTTACTTGTTGATAGAGAAAATTACATTCCTTTTATGAATTGTTCTGTAAATACTCATTTAATGTAATTATGTATACAGTTCTTAATTCCACTGTGAAAATGCTTTTTCATTCGTAAAGTGGTCCTTGATTATATTTTCCTCAAAGTTCTTTTCAGTTTGTATTGCTACACCTAAATTTCATCACCATCCAACTAAAACAGGTTTTGTAGACCTCACCAAGAGCTTTGTGGTGATACCCCTGAGGTATCTTCTGAGTTTTGCAGGTGTCAGGGTCTAAAGTAGACTAGGTCTTCAGTGAAGTGACAACATAAAATTTCTCACAGAAAAAAAAATACAAGCAGGTGCACTTCTGTTGCATCTGAAGCCAAGCTGTGTCAGCACTTTTGTGGTCCTGCCTGCCTTGGCCCCGGTATTGTGATGCAGCCCTTTCCCTTCATCTGTTCTGTTGACACTGATGCTCATCTGATCTTGAGATGAGCTAGCTCAGGCAGGGAAAATCAGCAAATGATTTTACTTGTCTTGTTTTCTCTTATAAGGACAGTCTCCTGCTAGTTTATTTCCTGAAACAGAGCAAGGGAGAGGGACTCCAAGGGTGACATTTCAGGCTGATGTTAACTGTTGTGGAATCACAGCCTGAGGCTATAGTGCAGCTAGAATTTTGAGATGGAAGGATCTGCAATCATTGCAAAAAGAAAAAGCACCCTGACCCTAACCTTAGACACTCATTCCAGGTGCATTCTGCTTTCTCTTCAGCATTTTATTTCTGTATAAAATCAACCCATTTAGGAACTGACTGAGGTGATGATTTCCTTTTTTTTTCCTGATGAGTGTTCAGTCAGATCAGTCTCTCTTTTTACAGCATCACAGACAGGAGCAAGGAAAAAATGGGGAAGGGCTAACTAAAACTTATTCTTTGTCACAGGGTTTATATTTGCTATAAAAATTAATTTAATTATGTATTGTGAAAGGCTGCTGTAGTTGCTAAGAGAGATTCACTAGGATCTGCAAAGAGCATAGCAGCCAATGGAAAGAATTGGTAGCCATTATGCACAGAGGCTCATAGCAGCTAATGACAAAAGCCTATACCAGATACATTGAAAATTTCTTGCAGCTGATGGTAAAGGTCCAGGCTGTCTAATGTGGGAAACATATGACAGTTGATACAGTGACCTATGGGTTCTAAAGAATAGTTATGGGACAAAAAATTGGTCAGGAACTTGAAAGTGCATAAGGCTTTTTTTTCTCTCCTAAATAAAACCAGGTTTGCAATAATCTGCAGATGCCCAAATCGTTCTCCTCCCACACCCCAGAGACTTCCTAATTGTGAATTTGCATTGTTCTTCCCTTTGGTTTTGCCTATGGCCTTTGGCAGCTGCTTTGCTGATCCCACCCAGTAACAAGAACATGATTGGACATCTGTCATCAATCATTGTGGGAATGTGATGCTTACTGCATTCAAGTAGAATTTGATATATAATTGCAGGCAGGCAGGTTGTATTTTCAGGTAGTAAAATAGAAGATCTTGAAGAGATAAAAAAATGGAATTGGTGTTTCTGTTTTTAGGCTTCCAGTATTTTTCTCTACTTTTTCAATCGAAGGCTGTAAGTTGGATATAAACTTCAACTAGTTTAGGCACTGAATAGTCTTTTTCTTTTGTATCCTGAGATGTTAGATCATGTACATCAGTGTAGCCACTTTGCTAGATAACAGTCTAGTTCCTGCTTGCAGTGAAGTCAAATGGTGCTCAAATTGTTCACAGTAGCAGAGCAGTGCAGGTACATTGGAGATATCTCTCCACTAAATAGTTTTGTGAGTGTTTACAGTGCTCCTTGAGCTGCGGTTGTTAGGTCCATTCATACACTTGTTTACACAGTCATATTAAGAATGCTTACACTGCAGATAGTAAATATGCTGAGCTTGGAAATCAGCAAAGGATGCATGTAAATTTGACAATATAATGTAAACAAAAACACGTCTAAGAGCGATCTTTACCTGAGACTACATCAACACAATGCTGAACTTGAAGCGACAAAAATCAAGTACAGTTCAGTGCTAGCTGGGCTCCAGCTTCTGTTAGATTCAGAAGGATCTGGCAGCCAAAAACTTCTGCTTCTGCAGGACTGAGGCTATAGGATTTCAGTAGTTCTGAGATCAGTGAAGACCAAGGTTAGTACTTGTTAAGTATAGGTTAAAATCTGCTAGGTTTCAGAGTACACCAATGATGACAATCAATTGAAGCTGTGATTCAGGGTCTTCAGCCTGCCAACAGATGGTCCCATTGAGTGCCATCAGATGTTCTGACTGTCCTTTACGAAGATGCATCTATGTCCTTAGTAACAAGTGCTAGCTATGATAAGAGACGGGCACAGTACACAAGGCGTGGATTTAGTTACAAGAACTTAGCTCTGCAGAGGTGCTATTTCTAGAACAGAATAGAGTATTTTCTGTTGGAAGTGATCTGCAATGATCATCCAGTCTAACTGCCTGACCACTTGAGGGCTGACCAAAAATTAAAGCATGTGATCATGGGCATTATCCAAATTCCTCTTAGACTCTGAAAGGCTGAGGGCACCAAACATCTCTCTAGGAAACCTGTTCCAGTGTTGGTCCTCTTGCATCATGATATGTCTAGCATCATACTTAGTTTGCATGATGGCCATTTTGCTCCCAATTCTAAGATAGATCACTGGAATCAACACAGCTGTCAGCATCCCCTAAACATAATTTACTTTTGAGAGAGTTTTAAGTTTAGAGGCATCTGGGAAACATATAAGCCACAATTCCCATGTCTTTGTATTTTGTAACATACATGCCTTCACAAATTTTTCTATTATTTTAACTGATTTGGGGAATTTTAAAACTCAGTAATTGATTGGGGAGACAGTTTTGTTATATTTTTGTCCACTGTAAATGTAATTATCTTTTACAATAAATGTTTTGGACCAAATTCCCAGATTCTATTCCAGTATAGCAAGAGAAGTTGTTTTCATTTCTGACTGTGGTTGATTCTTATATACATCCTACCTTTACTTTTATCACGTTTTCACTATTGCTTCTCTTATAAACATTTGAATATATGCATTTTATACAATTTTAAAGTATAACTTTAACTCGTATTCTGTAGCTATCTTTTGAGTTTTCAGATTAAATTCAAAATAAATTTACTTAATCTGAGCAGCCTCAGTGACTTTTACAGGTATTTACAGATGGTTTCTGGTTAATTTGTAAATTATCTTAACTGCTAAGTGCAGAGTTTTCTTAGCAATTGTTGTAAGTCTGAAATTGGGCCACTGATAGGGGATATTTAAAAGGGTAGAAAGTCTGTAAGCAGTTTTATAAAATTGTTAAGGAAACAAAATAAAAAAGATTAATTTCATGCATTCTCAAAGATCCTGGGGTCCTTGGAGAATTTACCTATCTATAACAGCAAAGCAAGTTGCTGGCAAATGACTAACACCGGAAGATGTTTCACTATGGTGTTGTTTGATTGTGGGTTATAATTCTCAGTATTCATCTCTCTGTTTTGGAAACATTTTCTTTTATTATTTTCTAAAATCATAAAATTCCCAGTGCAGTTGGACTGTCTTAAGTTGAACATTCTCCTTAGAACTATGTTTAGGAATCAGACAGTCTAAATGTTTAAGTCAAATGAAGATAAATATGCTGAAATCCACCTATGGCCTGTAGACTACTAAATCTACTTGCTTGCTGCAGTTTTTTCTGCTCCTCTCTATTTTTTTTTATTCTTGTGAATAGTGGCTTGAGGGCAGTTAGTTTCTAGTAAACTCCAGGATTAAAACTTTATTTGTTATAATTTGTTAAATTATAACAAATAAAAGAAGAGACAATGCTTTTGGCGCAGAGAAGTTAGGAATTGAATAATGCAGGGAAGAAATGATTTTACTAGCCAAATTCAGAAGGTGGGATGTCTGTAGGAAGTAGAATATTATAATTAATTAAAAATCACTGCTTACTAATTGTGATTCTGCACAAGTGCTCTGGCAAAATGCTGAATGTGCGATTATACTCTGGTAGCCTTCCATGGGAATTGGAGAAACTAAACTGACTTCTAAAAATGTCCCATTTTTGTTTGGTGGGTTTTTGCTGTGGTTTTTGTTGTGTTTTTTTGGTTGGTTCTGGGTTTTTGAAGCTGAGTGTATTTATTTTTATTTCTTTTTAAAGAAGCTAAAGATTAAGTCAAATTTCAGTCAAAATTTGGATTGCACATCTTCTGGTCCAATATACAAGGGCAATCTAGTATACATTTCTTCTAATACTGTTTCAATTTGAAAGACCCCTAATATTTTGTTCTACTTACTGTGTGTATAGAGGAGAAATTCCTGTAGGTTAAAGTGACAATAAACTGGTTTTAAAAGACATATGTTGTTGACATATGGAGAAAGGAAAAGCTTTTTGAGGGAAAGTTTGTTTAAACTGATCTCAAAATACTGTAACGTTCCAACTGATAGCATACCTCTTTTTATGGTTTATAAACAAAGCCTTTTTCCTAACCATGTATGATTCTAACTTGT
The DNA here is from genome assembly GCA_013398955.1 of Callaeas wilsoni. Classification (NCBI taxonomy): domain Eukaryota; kingdom Metazoa; phylum Chordata; class Aves; order Passeriformes; family Callaeidae; genus Callaeas; species Callaeas wilsoni. The sequence goes on from VWPU01009432.1 coordinate 226,212, forward strand.
TCTGTGCTATTCTTAATTTAGTCTATTGTGCTGAAGTTCTGAGGCCAGATCCCACACCTTGTTATGCTGAGAAAATCTGTGTTCCATCATTTCCTTTACTGTGAAAGACTTTGTTTATTCACTCTTTAATTTACTGTCCTCTAGATGACCTAACAGTCATCTAATTTTGTTTTTTTAAATGAAAACTATGTGTAGAGAAACCTCAAGGTAATCTGTATGTGACTATTTTTGTCCTATGTTTAATTCTTCTCCTTTTGTCTGGAAAATTCTCAGAAAACTTTCAGAAGAAGAGTAGTAAAGTGAATTTGTGTCTGTTTTGTTTTAAATAATTTCAACTTAAGCATATTACAATCCACTGGATAGGATATAAAATCAGAAGAGTTGTCAGAAAGAAATTACAAAAGAAATTACACAGATCTTATTCTAGGATGGCCTTGAAATATATGTTTTTTTAAATAATATGATGCTGCTACCAAATAGTCGTGAGTCCTATTTTCAGCTCCCAAATAGAATCATAGGAACATTAAGGTTGGAAAAGACCTCTAATACCTAGTCCAGCCTTTGACTGAACACAACCTTGTGAATAAAGCCATTGTACTAAGTGCTACATCCAATCATTTCTCGAACACCTCCAGGAATGGTGACTCCACCACCTCCCTGGGCAGACCATCCAATGTTTGACAACCCTTTCCATGAAGAAATTATTCCTGAACACATGGTATTACTCCTGGAATCTGAAATTTCCAAACATATTTAGATCTATGTGTAGGTGTAGGTATTTGACTCTTAAAAACTGAAATCTGAATGTGTTGACATAGTTAGCTGTCTTTCTGTTGTCAATAAATCTCTTGAAATTGTGGTGATTAGGAGATAAATACATACAAACATGTAAATATTCTGCATCTAGGTAAAATGGGGCCAGATATTTTACTGATATAGGCTTTCATACTTCAGTGGAAGACTGGTGTTTTCCATCATTTGAGAAGCCAGGCTGCAATATTTATGTGTACATGTACACAAATATATGATAAAATGTATAAAGTTGGTATATCTCAATTATTTTTTAACATAATTTAGTTTGAATGTATTATAGCCATTTTAATTAGTACATGGTGTACCAACAGAAAATCATATATAGCACAGAAGCAATGGAGAAATGATGCCATTCATTACTGTTTTGGCATCCAGACCGAGTTTTGATCAGAGCTAAAATGAGCTTAGCAGTTGTTCTGCATTTGCAACCGTAACTTCTCTTTGTAACATATGGGAAGTGGCTGGTTTTATCAAAGTAAAAATTATTGATTATTTTGCAGCTGTGGTCATATTGAAATCTAGTTTGTCTTAACCAAAGTTAAGTTTTACCTGGAATAGAATAACATTTCTATAGATAATTTTTCTTTTCTTCTTTGTGTGATGTGGCTTACTGGCTAAAATTTAAGTAAACAGTTCCATCTTTACAGTAAGGGTTGCTAACTATTGGAATATATTGGCAATCACTCTCCTCAGTAAAATATTTAGAAGTAAATTAAACAAAAACTTAATGGTTGGGAGATAATTCGACTCTGGCCAAGCAGTGTTCCAGCTGTTTTCAGGTCTCTTTAAGACATATTTCAATAGTTCTGAGGCCCAGCATTGTCATGAAAGAATTTCAGTTTAGATACAGAACTGAGTCTGGATCATGCCAGCTCCTGCCTGTTAGTGTCCGCATGATACACTATCTTGAGAGCAGAATCATAGAATTGTAGAATGGTTTGGGTTGGAAGAGACCTTAAAGATAATCTCATTCCAAGCCTCCTGCTCTGAGCAGGGATGACATTCCTAGATCAGGTTGCTCAGGACACCTTCCAACCCACCTTTGAAAACTTCCAGGGACAGGATATTCACAGCTTCTCTGGGCAAACTGTACCAGTGCCTCACCACCCTCTGAGTAAAGAGTGTCTGCCTGACATCTAATCCGCATGTCTCCTCTTCTAGATCAAAACCACTGCCCCTCGTCCTGTTACTATTTGCCTGTGTAAAAAAGTCCCTCTCCCTCTTTTTTATAAGCCCCCCTTAAGGTACTGGAAGGTGCTGTAAGGTCTCCTTGGAGACTTCTCTGCTCCAGGCTGAACAACCCCAACTCTCTCAGCCTGTCTTTGTAGGAGAGGTGCTTCAGCTCTCCGATCATCTTCATGGCCCTCCTTTGGACCTACTCAAACAGGTCCATTATTTGATACAAGGAAGATTATTATTATTATTATTATTATTTTATTTTTTACCCATTAGTTTAGTGTTTACAAAAAACAATTCATATTTGAAGGAGAAAGGATGTGTTTGCACTGTTGAGGCCCTGATTACTGCTGTCGATGAGTAAGGACCAAAATGCACTACTATTTTAGTAGTAAAGCACTGTACAATAAAAGTGTGTGCCTGTTGCTGAATGGGGCAGGTTATCCGGTGACAACAAACATAGAAAAATCTGAGTTATTCAGTGTCTTCTTTGCTTCCATTTTCACGACCCAGGTGTCCCAGATACCTATGTTATTAAACGGATTTGAGGAGGAACTGAACTTCCATGGTGTATGACAATAGACTCAGGAATTAGTTAGGAGAGCATGACCCATATAAGACCGTGGAACCTGATAGGCTGCATCTAAGAGTGCTGAGAGCATTCTCTGGTATCCTTGCAAGGTCAGTTTCTATTATCTTTGAAAAGTTGTGGAAATCTATGGAGGTCCCTGACAACTGGAAGAAAGCGAGTGTTGTGCCCATCTTCAAAGAATACCGAAAAGTGCAGACCAGTCAGCCTCACAGTGTTTCACAAGAAAATCATGGAGTCTCCTAAAGAATGCTTCTGGACGTAAAGGAGATGGTAACTAACAGCATGCCTTTACAAAGGGTAAATCATGCCTGGTGAATCTGAGTGTCTCTATGATCAAATTACTGGATTTCTGGATGAGGGGGGAAAAGTGAATGTCATTAAATTTAGCAAGGCTTTTGGTGCTGTCCTCACAATATTCTTGTACCCACATTAGGATTTTACAGTCTGGATGAGTGAACAACTATTTACAATATCAGTTGGATGATTAGGTACGGAACTGGTGGTCTCTTTGTTATCATCTTCCTGGGTTTCTGTGACAAAGAGTATTCAGGGGTATACACGGGCACCCATCCTCTTTATCATTGAGGTGAGATGGAGAGATGGAGCTCACTCTCACCAAGTTTGCAATGGCCCTAGGCTGGGGGACTGGTTATTAAAGTCAATAGGAAGCTTTCCATCAAAAAGAACCTAAGCAGACTTGAAGAAATGGGCTGACAGCAACAAGGACAAATACAAGGTCTTGCAGCAATGGACTGATCGACTGGGGAGCAGCTCTGTGGAAGAGGACATGGACAACATAGTTTTGAATGTCCTCATAACATCTGACTGTATAACTATCCAAAAGATTTACTGAAGGAAACCAGATAATTGTACTCAAACCAAATGAAGACAGAAGTAATAAGTTAAGAGCACTTAGAATTACTTACTCCACCCCACCTCATCCTCAATTTTTTCCTTATTTAAATCCATATTCTCAATTGGTCATTTCATTCTGTGATTCCTTTGTGTAACATAAATGCAATGCTTCCATATGGTAGCATCTCAGAAAGCTGCTTTCTATTAATTCCCATCAGCTAGAATATCGGTTGGCTCAGCCTTTCTTCAATTTTGTTGTTTCTCAGACAGATTATATCGCTGCAATATTTCTTGGAATTAAATGCTCACACAGTTGGGTGTGCTTTCATGACAAGGTTAAAAGATTGGGAAAGGACTAGAAGAAGAAATATTTGAGAGATAATTGTGTTATACTGACAATTGTGTAATGTCCTTAGCTACTGTTGGTGATAATGATGAATGGTATATAATATGGTACTCTAAATTGGTGAGCAAGTCAATTAGAACAGTTCTGCAGTCATTAGAACCATCTTATGTAATGAAATGGGTCAGAATTTAATGTCCTCCTTTCCCCCCAAATTTCAAGATACGAGCTCATTTTACTGTTTGGCCTGTGATACTTGCAGCAGCTGTGCACTGGCCATGTTGAGATATTAAATATCTATCAATTAAACACAAAGAAATCTTGAAGTCTTAGAATCTGTCAGAGTACTCTGACTATGATCTTTCTGCTTTCAGTACCATAATTTACAAGTAATGTTCTTGATAGCAAATTAAAATAGCCCCACCCACTGGTCGGTGCAATGCAAAAATGCAAAAAAAACCTCAACAAAACCCTAAACCAACAAAATGGTCTTGAGCATAAGTATGACACTGAATGAACCTCAAAAAATAACTGAATAATTGAGATTTTCTCATAGTTATATTTTTTTGAGATCTTTATATTTCACACTTTCATTACCCTTTTCTAATAATTTCTTCCATTGACACCTCTTTTTCGTATCAATATTTATGCTAAAAATCTCCTTATTGATTATCTTATATGTAACCAAGAAATATGCCACCATTTTTTCAGCTCCTCAGATATACAAGCTGTGGTATATCTCACTTGTAAGATGCAATTTAGACGTGAATCTCCTTGATTCATAACAGCCTCATTCTAATTTTATGCTGATGTACCTTCACTGAGTTTAGTATGATGAATTAAATTCATACTGAGAGGGATATTTCCACATTTTATTTAAAGATTTACTCTGCCTTGCCTGTCATTTATGAAAACTGTACTTGATTTAGTGACCCATTTTAAGATCCAGGAGATTGAAAAAAAACTTGTTGGGTTGATTCTAAGTAGTAGATTTTTATGCCTATCCAATTTATACTTCTTTCAATGATGATGGTTAATTTTGATGTGACTAGCCACTGCATACCATCTGTGAAGAACAGGAACCTTTGTGAGCAGTGAATGCTTAGGTTATTTCAAATCACTCTTCTGTCAATTGGACATGCATGTTTACCTGTTACATAAATTTGATAACTTTGGGAAAAGTACTTGAATCTGTTAAAAAAGAGCTGAATGTCTTGAAAGAAATCAGAAATTTTGTCTGCCAGAATTGTGGTATTTCTATGTTGATTGCTACTACATGTTGATTTACTGGACCTTATTCCTGAAAATGGTGCCCCCAGAAGTGAGATAATGGCCACAATAGCCAATATGAATCACCTAATACTGTTATGTCATCCCCCAGATTAATTTTACATATTTCCACCAGTTTCTGAAAATCATGCTTACCCTCTAGCTCTTCATAAGTCACTTATCTTTACTGATTTGTAATTACGGGCTCTCTTTGGAAAAAAAAGATACAATTGTACATCTTTCTTAGCTCTTTATCCCATTGCATTACATCATTAAACTATTTTATAACGTTATTTATTATGTCATTTAAAGTCTGTGGCTCTTAGGAACAGCCTTAAAGAATTTATGTTTTATTTATTTATGTTTTTACTTTTATTCTTTTTTTCAGTTGGTTATGCCCTATTTTAAATAATTTGAGGAAAAAAAATATTGCTTGTTGTAAAACAGATACCCTCAGGAATTCTAGACCATTTAGCCTTTTTCCCCTGTTATGTTTCATCAGGTTTTAGTTATCTCCTAGAGAGCAAGGATTTAATAGATTAAAACAGCAATTGATTTTTTTAAAGTCTTTTATTTGAATTTATCCATTCCACTGAAATACATTATGTGTCTCCAAAGAAAGTAATAAATTATAGACAAAGCAAAAGTTAAAATTAGATCTGAATGTGGTGTAATGCCCAAAGGAAACTGTTCAGAAAGGTTACAAGCTGTCAAAAAACAATTTGTATGGTTAAAAGCCACACAGATAGATGCTGTTAATGGAGTATCTGTAATGATTATTTAGGCATTGGTTGCTTATTATGTCTTTGAGGCAGCTATTCAGTGCATTGCTTTGGAGGCTATAAAGACCTGTAATTCCGCACCTATTATACAGAAGAAGTGTGTGCAAGAATGCACTGTACCACATCAAACAAACCTCTCCTCTCTATTCTCTTGATTTTTAATCATCTCTCCCTCTGGAATTATGGTTGATGATGATTGTAAGAATAAAGACTAGTTACTGTAGTGAAAGGATCATAAAGTCAATCATGTGGATAAAATTACTTAGCAATTCAGCCAGCTGGTCTCTATTTGGCTTCACTTCAGTTCATTAGTTTATGGGGAGAATTCACTCCACATTTAAAGAAAGCAGAATTGCATAAAAACTAGTTTGTAATTAATAGCAGCTTTTTATACAGAAATAAAATTGCCAAGTGAATGTGCCCATTGGGCACTCATTTTTTATTTCTTTTTGTATCCTTTGGAAAACAACTTTATTTTGTGTTTATAACCTTATACACAGGTTGCTCATCTACGACCCATCTTCTTTTCTTGAAAATTATTCTTTTCACAATGTAATACTTGAAGAGTTTTCAAATCACAATATTTGCTAGAGGAGTAGACAACTTTAAACAACTTAGGGGCCATTTGGAAGCACGGCTGTATAATCTTGGCATTCTGTGCCAGTGCTCTCATGCAGGTGATTAGGTGGCAGTGTATAGCTGTAAGCATATGTTTAAAGTGCCATACATCATAAGCATGTTGTGTTTTGCATGCTTTTTAAGAGCTAAATAGCTAATGTTCATTACTATTGTGTTTAACGGAGCCAGAAATAACAAATATACTGTTCTTCTACTTTTGAAACCTTTTATGAAGAGCACATAAAAGCAGCAAGGCAACTGGGGAGTTGATCCATTTTTAATCCCTTAACAGGATATCCAAAATGAAGCCAAATTACTCCCAGATCCTTTCAGGTCTAAGCATAGGAGCTAAGGAGGCCAGAGTCCGTACATTTGTGTAAGCAGTTACACTACATTGCTAAAGAAAAATAGTATAAAGATGAAAATAGAAGAAATGTAGAATTTTCTTTGTTTAATTATAACTATTGAAAGGGACATATTGTTTATAAACCCAGATTAAACACCCATGTGTTAGCTTGGCACAGAGTAATGGCCTTTCTTCTGAAGCAGTATGTACACACAGAATGTCTTCTCTGAATATTGTTGATGGATAAATGGGGAAGAGAGCATTGAGGTGGAGTTGGGTCTTGCTGTTATTCTTCTATCTGTTAGGGGTATTTGAAACATGGAATTGTAAGAAATTTCAGTGTTTCAAGATGTGGTTCAGTGTCCAATTAGATCAAAAATAGGCTTTGGAACACTGAAATGTTTTACATTTTCACACTTCTTACATTTTCATGTTTCCACAAGAAAGTGTCCTACAAAACAAGCCATTTATACTGTTATTATTTTTGAGGTCTTGATACATGCTGTATAGATCTTAAGAATTTTATTTAATTAATTTTTCAGTTTAATGAATTGACCCTTCTCAGTGTAAGATAATACTTCTCTGGCAATTTTAGAACTGACTACCAGCTTCATGTTGTACCTCCTGTGAGTATGTAAGCTGGCAGAACAGGAAGGAGGGGGACATCTTCCGAGTTCTAGGAAGGTTTCTATATTATTCAGGAACTCTTAAATTCCTGAGACAGTGTAGTGATGTCTTTTAGACATGTATAGTAATTAAATGAATGATTTGCTTATGCAAAAGATTACTTAATCAACAGGATGTATCTATAGTAAAGATAATAGTGAAGTTCATCTGTTCTTCTGTTTGTTACCAGGAATCCATTTCTTTAATGGATTAATACAATCACATCGCTTTCGGTGTATAGTAAACGTTACTTGCATAAATGGCAATATTTGACGTTGTTAACAATTATAATTTAATTTGTTTTGGTGTCTTCTACAGTAGGTAGACATTGTCAAAGCAGAAAGGAATGAAAGAACTGGTAAAACAAATATTGTCTAGAGAATATTAGGATCTTAAAATTTAGAAGAAAACTAAAAGGAGATGACTTTCATAAGCCTTGCTTTTTACTGCAAACTTAGAATAGTCCATGGAAAGCCTACTATTAGTCCTACTACAAATGCATTATATTAAGAAAGAAATAATTTATTTTAATGTCACGCAACTGTGCAAAACATTGAGGAGTCATTAGCATAAAGAACATTTGAACACAAGTGCCTATTCAATTTCGTATTGTTATTTTCCAAAATAGAAATCATGAGAAAATGAGATTGGTCCCAGGCTGGAGACTATACAAGCATGTATAGGAAAATGTGTGACACTTTATTCCTAAATAGCTCCTTGACTAAAGCATGTTCCTTCCAATCATTTACATTTGTTTGATTTATGACATTTTGTGGAAATGCCTGGGAGACCTGGAGTACTTCCCTCGTGTTCCATTGATGTTATTCTTTCATCTTCTTCCAATTCCTTCCATACTATACATGGTCTACAGGAAATCCTGCAGTACAGTGCTTCAGTAGCCCTCCTCTTTTCTGGGGAAAGGATGTGGATGGCGACAGCAATTTAGGATGGGAATGTGGGAATGGGAATACCCCCTCATGACCTGTGTTTATAAATAGTGTATGCAGGGAAGGATTTCAGAGCAGCAGAAAAGAAAATTCTACAGTTTTAGTTTCATCCTAATTCTACTTTAGCCTGCCACAGGTGAGAGATGCCCAAAATGCAGCTGCTTTTATGGACCTGTTCATACTCAACACATGGTCGATTCCCTCTGTGTTAGAAGAGACAGCGGCTGGAGGCATACAATCAGATAGAGCATGGGAATTTTTAACTCCCTGTACAGTAGTTAACCGCTGTCATCTATCCCAGTTATTGACTGTTCAATTTCCTGAAGTTTATTACACATCTTCATTTCCTGAATCATGGGAGATCATTTAATTACAGAAAATGATTAACTAAAACATTTAGCAGGCAAGCCATCTCCATTTACTAAATATTGAAAAGAGATATCAAGAACTGTTAAAATGCATACATTCATATATATGAGTATTTAAAGACACTTTTATTGGCAGAAATTTTATAAGACAGTCAGTAGCCAGTCCTAATAACAGTGTATGATCCTCTAGGTGTAGATTAAGTCAGAGCTGCAAATAACAATTGGTTAACACGCCAAAAAGATTGAAATTATTTTGTAGCTAACCAAAACATTTACATTTTCTAATGCAACATGAGAGTTAAATCATGAATATAGCATGCTTTTCTTCTATGCAATACTGAGGCATGTTTACTTCAAATAATACTCCAAGCATGTTTTTACTGTCATACGTACTACTATGATAGTTGATACTGAAGAGATCTTTGTGAGATGGAGTTTGTTTCTTTGGCCTGCTCAATACCCATTGGCACAGTATGCTGAAAGTGTATATAGGAGTAAAATTAATGAGATTCTTTGAGTTTATTAAAGTTTAAATAATATCTTCTTTTGCAAACTTATTGCAAAACTCAGTATTATGTGAGTCTCAAATTTATTTGATATGGACACCATTATTTGGTAATGGATGTAGGATTAAAGATATTTTGTTACTCGTATTAAGCAGAACTGCAAAACACGACAGAAAATATTCCGAGCAGTCATTTCTCCATATGAGATGGTTCTGTTTAATTTCAATATCTGTGATTTATGTTGATTTTTCAGTATAGTTCAGCAAAACAACATAGTTAAAATTCACATAATTAATTTCCTGATGCCATTATGTTTGTCTACAAATCTTCATTCAAAAATTCAGTTCAAAGCCATTCCCCTTTGTCCTGTCACTACATGTTCTGTGAGAAGTCCCTCTCTGGTTTTCTTGTAGCCCCATTTAGGTTCTGGAAGGCTACAGTAAGGGCTCCTCACAACGTTCTCTTCTCCAAGCTGAAAGCATCTGCAGTACCAAATCTAGCCATTTCAGTTTTGAAATTATGTACTTTCTTTTACTGTCTAACACTTTGCTGCTTCATTAGAGCCAAGGATCGAAGCAGCATTATCAGTATTCCTTATAGTAGGAGATGTATGTGATGTATAGCACTCGGTTCAACTGGTTGCCGTGCTAGAGGACAGTAATTTAGAGGCAAAATATGCATCTTTAGGAGGAAAAACCTGTAGTTCTACTAATAACCTGGGTTGAAAATTGTCTTTTTGTTTTCATATAAATTGCTGTTCAAAATTTAAATTCTAGGTGGTTTGTGTTTTATCTTCATAGAGGGTATCTATAGGCAATCTACCTGAGGCTCTTTATAGTACTTATCAAATATGTTATGTCAACTTTTATTCCTTAGTTATTTAATGCTTTCTAAAACAAGTCAAAATGTCAGCAGAAGCCAGTGGAGGAGTGCACTGCTCAGGAAGCATGCATGCCGCTCTTAGGGTATAGGAAGCCATTTATTAATGCACCAATATAAGCAGCAGCTACGAGATAAAATAGTTTGACAGGGTTAGGACCAATTCTTGTTGATAGAACACAGAGTGCTAACTAGACAGCATGAGTTTCAGGAACTAAGCATTAAAAAAATGTAAATTTTTAAGATTTAAAAAATACAGCCTTATTTCTCTGCATTTGTAGAAAAGTAAAAATTCAAACAAAGAACATAAGTACTGAACAAATTATACTGAAGAATTACATACTCTATTTGTGTAAAAGCTGGGGTAACTTCTGGTTTTACTCTTTTTCTACATCTTGTAGCAAAAATGTTCACAAGCTAATGTAAGTCTATAATGTAAAGTTTATGCAATTAAAGACCATAAGAGAGTTTATAGACCATTCATCATTGGATATGGATCATAAACTCTGAGTTTCAGAAAATAAGGAAGGAATTCCATTTGTAGCTCACTGTTGCCTGAAGCTTACCTAATGACATCTTTCTTAGTCATAGAAATAACTGAGTATCTAGCTGAAAAGCTCTGAATATTCACTGTGCATATTAAACTTGAAAAGGTATAATAAAATCTTGCATCCTTGCAGGGGATTTTTGTTGGGTGCGGTTCAACCAAAATTAGACAGCACTTGTTCATTTAGTACATTCAAAAGGAGTCAAACCTTTCAAATTCCAACCTGTCAGCTCCCATCATTTCATATGACAGCTGAGTGTTTGAGTGTAATACACACAAGTCATACTAAGTGAAAAGCTGTTAATGAATACAGTTGCTTTTCTTAAACCAAAGGAAAAGAGCACATTAGCCAGTGCTTTGTGGTTACGTGTTGTGATGCAAAATGGATTCTCCACTGTTCTTATTTGGTATTACCTGTGGAGCACAGCATCAATATGGAGATATCTATGGATTTTGTTAACTAGATCATTAATCTTTTGTGCTTTCTGACTTAAATATGCTATATGATGTTGCCTCAAAAATTAAATACATGGCAGATGGATGTATTTTTAAGGAAATAAAAAATTATTCCTTAAAGTCTGTATGTAAATATTGCTCTCTTTAGATCTCATTGTCTCAAGGGCTATCTTCATCTTTCATTGAAGTCACCTGGGGAAGTATTCTGCATGCTAGAAATCAGGTCACACAGTAGTTGTGAGATCTGACTAATCTAAATTAATTTCCTGTACCTGTTTTCTCCCCTTGCACTTTTGTGGTAGAACTGTAGGAACTTCAAGTTTGATTTTCCTTTAGCAAAGTTAATTGGTATATGTAAAGTGGAAGAAACATTGTATTTAAGGTTGCTTTTGTAGTTAGAGCTTTTGAAACTTTAGAAAGCAGAGTAGATGTTTTCCAAAATGTCACCTCTCTGCCATCAGTTGCCTGACTCTAAATACAGTGTGCCTTTCACTCGACTGTATTTTCAAGCACCCATCATTAAGTGACAGCATAAGATTCCAGGTACAGGAAGTTAGTTGCTTTAAAAATTAACCACTTTTTTTTTTCACCGTAGTAAGAAGAGCTATTTTGATAAATTCTGCCAGTAATATAAAGTAGTATTTGGTATCTGTCTCTCTAAAAGAAGAGCTATCATACTCAGGTTGTGCAATGTTCATCAGTACTCGTGACATGAAATAAAAAGATACAACAGAAAAGACAGAGAAAAAGAATATTTATTTTATGAAAATAAGCGGACTGAAATATGGAAAAATCTAGATTCTGTTCTATGCTTTGCCTCTGACTTACTGTGAGTCTAGTGTACTTACTTATCTACTACCTTTATTCCCTCTTTTCTTAAAAGGTAGGGATCCCCTACCAAGTCTTGCAAAGCCCTTTGAAATGCTTGTAGGACAAAAAAATCTTGTTGCAGTGCAAATTATTATTTCATTGATTTGATTTTATTGAAGATAAGGCTAGCATCATGGTCTGATCTCACTTTCATACCAAAGACTTGTGAAGATTAAGTGATGAAGACATGTTTAAAATCACAATGAGAGGCTGGTGCTAAATACGGACAGGTGACACACTTTGAGATATTGGAATATGGCCTGCATCAATGCTTCAGAATCTGTCAATTGGCATGCAAACCAGAACAATACAATCTCATTATCTTTAAACATGCTGTATGTTTTCAGGGAGAATTAGAGGTCAGATTCAAGAACAGCAAAATCATAAATTTTTCTCAATAAATTTCAGACTTACCAGCTGTTGACTTCAAGCTTAATTCTCTTGTACTTTAAAGTTTCATTAACTTTCGTAATCTGAAGCACTTTCAATTTGAACTGATGTGTAAGCTTGGGTTATTGATTTGATGCACCACTAATTTGTAAGAATATGTTTAAATCTGTGCTTTGAGCTGATGTCTCTAAGAAATCTCTAAGACTCAGAAAATTCAAAGTGGTTTTCATAGACCCAAGTTCTGCTGATTGCTGTTATCTGAAACAAATGCTGCTTAATTTTAGACTTTTTTTACTTCATCCATTCATATTATATAGTTTATTGTCTGACAGCTGGCTTATCATTCTGGAAATTATACTAATAACATCTGGTTAAGGATAAAAACCTCTAAAAAATGAATTTCCATAGGGAAAGAGTCCTCTCTTTTCTTTGTTATGCAAAAACCTGGCAAGACTTAGAAGTAATCTGGAAACTTCCTGTTACATTTGCTTTGAAATTTCCATGTTTCCACTTGCTTGGATTGAACTAGTCACCACTATTAGTAATGTGGAAAAACTCAATTTATGTTAAACTCTAAAATTACATGGTGGAAAAAACCAATTAATCTATGAGCTTTGAAGTTTTCATGTTTGTGGGTTTTGTGTGTGTGTTGGTGGTGCTCTGTATATTATTCCAAAACCTCTTCATTTAAAGGACTTGAAATAGCATCTAGATTCAGTTTTTCTAAAATACTTGTTAACATAGAGGGCAGAAACTTTAATATAGAATTTAATTTTCATATTTCTTTAAAAAAGTCAGTGATAGGCTTTGTTTTCCTTTTTTATAATCACTAAAAATATTTCAAAACCTAGATGCTTTTTGAAAGTTCAAAACAAAGATTCTTGGTGCCTGGATGTACTATCTCTCATAGATTCAAGCTTATCCTTTTCTTTCATTTGGCTTGCCTAAATATACTTAAAGATCAAAAACATATGCTTTACCAGGTGTGCTTGTGAGCCAGCACCACTGATGGGGTTTTATGTAAAGAGATAAAAATTCTGTGCATGAGCTGTCATAAACTGTTTAACTGAACAAAGTCACTGTTACTAAAGCACCGCTGATATTCTTAAATGGAAATGCAATGAGAAACACCTGTGTGAAAACCAGATTAGTAGAATTGAAAATCATCATGGATTCCAGGTCAGAAGTAAGTAAATAGGATGGTTCAGGGAAGGTCAAATAGTATCGATGTTCTCAAGTGGTGATGAAAACTTCAATTGCAAAGAGTATGGAAATAGGTGTGATGTTTGTCAGGCAGTGGAATGGAGAATTTTCCTTGAAAATCAATGTTTAAAATTCTGCAATCAAGAATGTCGTACCAGAAAAGCATAATATTATGCTTAGTCCTGTGATTTTAAGAGCCTGGATAGGTTGCAGAGTGCTGTATAAACACAAAGGAAACACTCTCCACCTTTGCCTTGAACACCTCAAAGCCATACAGCCCTCTGTGAAGGATGGTAGAGAGCTCAGTTGCCTGAACAGGTGCACTGGATGGCAGGATGCCTTTCCTTCCCTGCTCTTTTTTTAGCCCATGTAGAGAGCTGCCATAAAACAAACAATGCAGTTTGGACACATATTGCATTATATGACTGCAAAGTGAATTTGTCCTATGGTGCAACATATCCCTTCACCCCCCTGCCTTCATGCTTCCACAGGTATAACACTTTATATGATAGATTAATGTTGATGGGCTTTATAGAAAACTGTTCAGAGCAGTTTTGGAATGAAGACAATGAATGATTGCCATATGAAAACAGAAAACTAAGATTGTGCCTCCTAAAATTAATGTTCGGTTTTCTTCAAGGGTTGTTTCTGTGTTTTTCTCTGTATAATTTGGCTGATCTATCAGAAAAAAAATTGACTTAAAAAAGTAAAGAGCATTGGAGAACAGGATACTGAGGTTCTTAATTAAGCCAGGCAGAGATTGTGTGTTCACTTTAAAGTTTAAATAGAGGCATATGGCAAAAATTGGTTCACTACTGGGACTTACAACTGGGCTCTGTTCTGCTAACTGCAGCAGCAGCAGCAGCATGAAAAGGGAAAGGAAATAAAAAATGCAGACATGCAACAAACAAGCTCAGGGAATTACGGGAAGTTAGCTGTAAGAATCTGCTAAATTACACCTATACGTTAACCTTCTTTGTTTTCTTGCTGCAAAGGAGGACATCTAATTATAAATAAATCTGGAAAAACTTCAGGCCAGCACTACCACTAGAATAAAGAATATTGAATCCTTGCTTATATCAATTGAAATTTTAAATTACATACAAATATACTACTATTTGTTTGGTTTTTGTGTTCTTTTAAATAATAATGGTGCGAAATTTACATAGGAAGAATTCTAATACAAAAATAATTACATATAGAATTCTTGCAGTTGACATTGCATCTCTGAAAAACTACCTGTGTGTGTTCCAAGGCCACCTATTGCTAGCAGAATGGATCAGACAGAAAGTTTTATATGAAACATATACATACAATAACATGTACACTGTTATTTATCACTGCAATTTTTTACATAAAGGTTTTTCTATCTTCTTTATTGAAAATACATCTATGTATCTCTGAATAGACTGGGTTCCACTGTCATTGTTCACAACTTTTCTGCGACAACAGAAATATTTCAGGTTGGCTTTGGGATTTTTTAGTATGTAATATGCATTCTAATACATAAAATAGAAGAAATACGTTTCCTCCAGATCTTTCTAAAATCAGAATTTTCACACAGAAATATTATATGGTTTTCCTTGATGTTCCGTGAAAATCTCAACACAGCCCACACTGAAAGTTAGCTCCTAACGTAGTCAGTCATCCCCCATGGTCATGATTGGAGTTGTCAAGCCTTACACCATCTCCACTGTTGAGACTTTCCAGTCCAGGTAAGGGAACCAGCAAAATGAGAACCATTCAATCTTTGTAATGAAAGGAAGGTATTTCTTGATTTTTTAGAGTTTTCCATTAGTGTCCCATCCATATTCCTCCTACGCACGCCTTCCCCTGCATTTCCTGGTTTTGCAGGCTAACGGAAGATAAAGTAATTTCAAACAGGTAGATGTTCCGGATGGCCTGTTCTCTTTTCCTTTGCATTAATGCAAATTGGCAACTATACTACATGAAAATGTGGAGAATGAGGTACATTTGCCTTTTCACTGATGAGTTAGGAACAGCTTTAACACTTGTACCTTCAAGTATTTTCATGGTCTATTATATATTAATAACTACTGCTCTCAATCCAGAATCTGATGCGGAACTGTTCAGTGAAAAGGTATAAGATCTAAAACTTTGGATCTAATCCTGCACTAAATGAACTCAGTGAAAGTCTGAATTGTAGGAGAGTAAATAAGGCATTGGACTTTATAGTCTTTAAAACAGATTGAAGGCCATTTCTAATTACCCTATCAAATTTATTTATTCTAAATATTACTGACAACAAAACCACACTTTCACAATTTATGCAACCAAAATTTCTGATAAGGATACCAAAACTTTGGAAAAGAGGTTGTTACTTCTTGGTTTAGGGAAGAAAACACAACCAACAAACCAACCAAATAAAAGGTCATTATGGAGGCCTGCTTATTCCATCATTTGTATTACAGATTTTTTTTCCTCTCCTTTCAGGCCTGTGTAACTTGCCATTTTATCTTTCACAGTATTGCTAGACAAATCTCAGAATGATAAATATAGCAGTTTTTCCACAAGTGAGCCAGAAGTGTATGACATGGAAATGCTACAGTTGCTATTAAGCATTTACCAAAGACATTATTTGACTGTAATACGTTGTTTCGGCAGCTCTGAAGAAAATTGTTTCTGGCATGAAGAGCTGGGTGTCACATCAGAAACAAATATTTGACATTGTCTTGTTTCCATCATGCCTTGTCAGTATAGTTTTATAAACATCCATAAAGTTTTGCACACAGAAAGGATAAAAAGGAACACTAATGATAGAGTATTCACTGAATGGATGTCACAAGCTAGAATTTGTTCTGCAGTAGAATTTGGAGACTCTTGCCAATAAGAAATGATATTATAAAATTAAATTTTGGCTTAGTAGTGTTAATGATAAAATTATACTCTGTCAATATACATAGCAGCACAATAATATAACAGCTCTAGTAATGAAACTTGTATCATTTTAGGCTGGCAAGTAATAATTTAAAATACATTTATGACACAATTTTGAAATTTATTTCATTATTTAATGCCACACATTTTGCTAGAATTCTGTTACTGATAATAGCTCTGCACTTTTGCATGTGCATTCAGTGTAGAAAGCTTGTGCTCTTATTTTATCCTGAAAGCTAATTAATTATTGTGTCATATTTCATGGATGTGCCAACATGAAATTATGAAGAAAATACAAAAAAACCTACAATCTGTTACGATTTTTTTTATATGAGCAGATCTTATATTCCAACAGCATGAACAAGAGGAAAAATTTTTTAATGTCCTGTGTTTCACATCTAATACCACAACTACATAATTTAGATTGCCCCAAAAGATAAAACTCAGAGTACTTCATTATAATTCCTTTTGATTTCTGGCTTACATTGGAACATAGTTAGTAGTCCTTAAAAGTAAGTAAATCAAAGTAATTTCATGTCTGCTATGGATAGAAAGCTAAGATCTGGATTTTTTGGTTAGTACATTATGGTACCCAGAAGAAAAGCTTGTAGATTGTTTGGATTTGATGATTTTTGATTGGCCCATTTCAGCAAAAAATCAGCTGAAAAGAATCCCCTACTTTCCTCTATTACTGCCACTTACTAATATTTCTGTAAGAGGTGTAATGTAGCCTTAGCAATGAGAGTCTTAAGGGATATCACAGTGTTTTACAGCCACACAGGGCGATGTGGCTTTGGATGTCACTTTCTGTTCAGTTTGGATGTGGCTTCTATGTCATTTTTTAGGGTCATCTTCCTAAAGAGGTGGTATTTTAGATTCTTTTAATGCCCTTTATTATATCCCAAATAATTTTGGAAGTTTCTGCAGTGTAGCGTATCCACAATGTAACCAAGATACTCTTTTGTACTCCTGATAATTTTTCCTGATTTTTTTTAGTTCATGAGCTAAAACAACCAATCCTGGTTTTCACAGCACTTTCACTGTACTTTTTTAAGAATTATAAAGCTGTGCCAAATTTTGATCTCAGATATAATGGTTCATGTACTAAATTTAATCAAGACATAAACTTATTAAAATTTAATTTATTAAAATTAATTTTATTTCTTTAAGTTAATTTTAAAAGTAAGACTTTTAAGAATTCTCATTGTTTTAAATCTGAATTAATGTTTGGAAATTAATTTTTATATGGAAAATATCCAGTAAAAGGAAAGAGTGGCATGGTGAATTTCTGTAATATTTGGGACACATTAAGAAAAGGTAAGTGGCAGAGGAATGGTAACTAGTAAATTTTTGTATTTTTGCACCAGTGCAACTAGTTTTAGTAACAAAATAGGAATTTAATGAAGTCATACTTTTATTATGTTACTGGATTATTTGAAAATGCTGCTTTAGAAACGACGAAACACGTGTTTACCCCTAAAGACATTAATCTTAAAAGACGCTTGATATCACTCTAGCAGTTATTCCAGTATCAATTGCTTTGTGTTAGCTTTATCATTGTTTTTTTAGTGTTTTTCTAATCATGGCATATATTTTGATATAAATGGTTATGAAATAACCTCCTGAGACACTTTTAAACCCTATTTTGCAAAAGTAAGCAACTTTCCCACTACTCTGTGTCAGAACACATGTATTTGTCATTACAAACTATTGACCAATCTGAGGAAAACACCAAACAAATTGTAGGGAGAACCTACAATCTAAAGCCTTTATTGTTTTTTTTTAATTTGCAAGCACTCTCCTCATCTGTTTACACTCCTGTCTATCTTTTCCACTGCCTTGCCTTCTTTTTACTTCAACATCTCTTTCATCTCTGAAAAACACATGTATGGTGGTGTCAAAATAATAATAATAATAATGAACAGTTTAGGCGATGTCTATTATGTGGAGGGGAAACATACTGCAAGATCAGAAGTAAATGTAACAAGTGAGTTGAATGAGGCATACTGGTGGAGTAGTCCCCAGGATATTTAACATCTTTATTAGGTTAATGGTTATTTGTGAAATATATATATATATACATACAGAGAGAGAGAGAGAGAGAGAGAGAGAGAGAGAGAGAGAGAGAATCTGCAGGAGGAATCTACTGTGCCTTCAGTGCTGCTCCAAACTGTAATTTGTTAGTATTTGAAGTTGCTAATGAAGAAATATAAGATGAATAGTAGGGATATTAATCATAGAATTGTAGAACGCTTTGAGTTGGAAGGAACCTTTAAAGCTCATCTAGTGCAACCTCCCTGCAATGAGCAGGGGCATCTTCACCTAGACCAGGTTCCTTGGAGTTCACTCAACTTGCCCTTGAATTTTTCCAGCAATGCAGCATCCACCACTTCTCTGGGCAACCTGTTCCAGTGTCTCACCACCCACGTTACAAAAAGCTTCTTCCTTATATCTAAGATAAATATACCTTTTTTTTTTTTCAGTTTAAAGCCATTACCTCTTGTCCTATTGCAACAGGTCCTGATAAATTGTCTGTTTCCATCTTATAAATTTCTTTCAAGTATTGAAAGGCTGCTATAAGGTATCCCTTGAACTTTCTCTTCTCCAGGTTGAATATCCTCAACTTTCTCAGCCTTTTCACGCAGGAGAGGTGCTCCAGGCCTCTGAAAATTTTGATGTCCCTCTTCTAGACATGCTCCAATAGCTCCATGTGTTTCCTGTACTGAAAAATAAGTGCAAAGGCCAGTGGAAAAAGAAACTGAAAAGGTGTTCAGTGACTCCCATGACAGATTGAACACTTTATGTCACTGTAGCAGGATCTCTGCCTGGAGTTTGGGTAAAATATCTCAAACTGCTGTATTTGCATAGTAATCAGTGGTGAATGGAGAAGGGCATCATGCTAGTGTTGAGAAACACTGAGACCAGCCTGACTCATCAGTTCCAAAGTTAAACATCCTAATAGTGAGGCAAAGTTGTGGCAGACCTCCTAAAGTACCCGATAAAAGAATAAACAAGTGATAGTACTGATATCTAAAGATACTGAGATGAGACAGCTGGCTTGAAACATATGACTGACAATCATATGATAAAAGTCCAGTCCCACTATTTAATGGCAGGTTCTTGTAGCATAGCCCTTTTTGGAGTGTGTGTGGAGATTCCTCCCTTTGCGTGGGGATGCCCCTCAAGGTTACTCCTCGAAGATGAGTGAAAGAGATTTGCCCACAGTTGTTGGTATGGGTGAGTAATATCAATCTCTACTTGATAATTGTTTTTGCTTGCTTCAATATAATTGCTTCAATATTGCTGAAAAAATAGTGCACTATGCTGTACTAGTAGTTATAGCTACCTATACTGTGTACTAAATAATTCTGATTAAGATCTTTCAGCCTAACCCTTTTCATAATAAATCATTTATTTTTATATAAATATATTTGGTTTATCATCCTTAATTCTGCAGGACAAAGCTGTATAAAGTTTCAGCTGCACCTGTATAGTCCTTTAGGCATTGTCATGGTTTCACCCCACCTGGCAATCGAGCCCCACGCAGCTGCATGCTGGGGAGGGAATGGAAGGGTAAAAGCTGGAAAACTCATGGGTTGAGATGAAGACAGTTTAATAGGGAAAGCAAAAGCCATGCAAACAGGTGAAGTAAAACAAGGAATTAATTCAGTGCTTCTCATGGGCAGGCAGGTGTTCAGCCATCCCCAGGAGAGCAGAGACCCATCATGCCTAATGGTTACTTGGGCAAACAAACACCATCACTCCAAATGTTCCCCCCCTTCCTCATTCTTCCCCCCACTCTATATGATGCACATGATGTCACATGGTCTGGATTATCCCTTTAGTTGGTTGGGATCATCTGTCTCTGCTGTGCCTCCTCCCAGCTGCCCATGCAGCCCCAACTTCCCCGCCAGTGTGGCTGTACGAAAAGCAGAAAAGGCCCTGGTTCTGTGTAAGCCCTGCTCAGCAATAACAAAAAACATCTCTGAGTATTAACCCTGGGTTCCCCCTATATCTAAAGCTTCTCCTCATACCAGCCACTGTGAAGAAAGTTAATTCTACCCCAGCCAAAACCAACACAAACATAAATGACTGACAAAATCTGGGACTAAGATCGGATCCAGCTGCACCCAGACTCCTCTCTGAGAAGGAGTTTAGAAAGCAAAGGGGTCCTTTCTGCACCTCCTGACTCCATGGGAGGGATTCACTAATAAACTTTGTCTGAAGCTCCCATTCTGTCTGTGACAGTTGCTCCCTTAATCTTGTCTGAAATCGAGCTTCTATCAAGCTCAAAATCCAGTTACTCTTCCCTTACTACTATGAAGGTATAGGTCTTATTCTTGGTGATGCTCAAACTTCCCAGGGACTGAGAATATCCAATATTTTCATGGAACCTTTCTAACTACAAAAATATTTACAGTCCATTACAAAGCATACTTGCTGTAAAAGTTTTAAATTTTTAATGGAAAATTAATATTTACAAAATGACTAGTTAAAAATATTTTCTATTTATAGGGATTACAGTTTAGCTGTATAAATCCTATTTCTGTTCTTTTGTTTGTTTTGGATTTTTCTCGGAAGGATATATTGTAAATTCAGTGTCATATTTTGATTCAGACACCTGAGCAGTTTCCGTCTTTCCCATTGGCCTTAGAGTGCAGTTCCCACAGCATACACACACACTCTTATGTTCAAACTCATATAGTCTCATATAGCCACATACATGTGTTTGGGAGGAAGATTGCAGATTAATTCAGCGGAATTCTATGTCAATCATCTCCTGAAGACACAAGAGGGTTTAAGTTTTCTATCTATGCAATCAAAATTTCATCTCTCAATATCTACCATAACAGCAAACAAATAACATTTTAAATTCAATTTATTGTATGGGTATATATGTCTGATTTTTATATT
Organism: Callaeas wilsoni; assembly: GCA_013398955.1. Taxonomy (NCBI): domain Eukaryota; kingdom Metazoa; phylum Chordata; class Aves; order Passeriformes; family Callaeidae; genus Callaeas; species Callaeas wilsoni. Next base: position 247,650 of record VWPU01009432.1, read on the forward strand.
GTCATTCTAAAGAATGTTAGATGAACCCTGTCATTAGCTATGAGGTCTTATACTATGTTACAGGCACAGCACAGAGTGCATGTCCATTAGTACATGTGCATGGGCAGGCCAAGGAAGAGGAAATATTTATATTACAGCTTTTAATGACATCTTTCCCTGTATTTTGTCTCTGAAGTTGCAGGGGGAAGAAAAGGAATTTTGTAGAAAACATCTATTGCAGTATAATTAATAATGGAGCTCCTTTATTTCAGTTCTTTACTGTTGTCAAGTGACAGAGAATTACATGAATAACACTTTCATAAAATAATACCTTTTTTAGGGCTTCTTTGTACGTAGCTCCAATTACAATCAAATTAAAAAATGTTTCTTAAGTCTTTGAATATTTTTGTCAGCAAAACCAAATAGCTTATTGAGCAGGACATGCCAAAATAAAGCAGGTTTTTTTCTAATGCTTATAATTTCAATAGGAAAGAACCTTTCAATATATTAGTACATAATTGTTAATGAGTATGACAGTTTAAATTCCCAGCTTGCCCTTCTCTTGCTATGAATTAATCCTTTTTAGAAAGTAGAATTTGAAAAAAAATTATAAGCATTTGAAAGAATTAAAACTAAAATAGTATTAAAATCTATTTCCTAAATATGTTATTTTCACTTGTTGTGGGCAGAGTGGGAGCTTCAGACAAGTTTATTGCTGAATCCCTCCTTTTGAGTCACGAGGTGCCAAAAGGACCCCCTTGCTTTCTGAAGTCCTTCTCAGAGAGGAGTCTGAGAGTGACTGGATCCAATCTTCACCCCAGACTTTGTCAACTCTTTGTGTCTCAAGGATTTTATAGGTGTAATTGAACCTTTATGCGACTTTGGCCTGCAGGGTTAAGGATGGCAAAGCAGATATATACATATAAAAATGAATGATTTTTTATTATAAGAAAATCATTCGAGGTTATGGGAATAACTTAATAGCAAAAGAAGTAATTTTATCTTTAAAGTAAAACTCGGATAGTGTTCTATAAACAAGGCCTCTGTGACACATGAAATTATAAGAACAGAAGAAAATTAGGATTTCTTTTATTATTACGCAAATATTTTCTGTTGTGTCTTTAAAAGAATGTTTAAGGGATTATGATAATGCATATGTATGTGTAATTTATGCATACAAAGTCAAAGAGGAAATCAATGCTTTCTTGTATAATTTTAACATTGGTGTTTCCATCTAATCTGAGTTTGAAATAGATCACTGTGGCATATCATATCATCATCTTGTCAGTTAGCTCATCAAACTATCCTGTATGGTCAGGGACTAAAAAGCTTGAATGTGTGCATCACGAGAAACAGTATAAGCAGAATACCAGCTCACAGACAGAAAAAGTGGTATTTAGGAGAAGCAACACTGCCAAGACATCCTGAAAGCGGCAGCTAATGCGACTATTTTTCTTTTCTTTCACAGAAAAAAAGACCTCTGTTGATTTGTCCCAGTTTCACAGTTTTATGGCTTGAACCACTTCTGTTTATGAAAGAGTAGAAATGCCTTTGGATCAAGTTCAAACAAGGCAGCTGACTAACAACCCCTTCTGTTAGTTGACATGGGTCCTCTATGAAATACTGTTTTTTGGTAAGATTGCATTTTTGTTAATTTCACATTTTATGAGAAATATTCACTAGGGAAAGATGTAGCAAAAGTCCGCCCTTGGGTAAGATAAAGGTTGTGGAAAAATTAATCACCTGGATCTGCGGCATGGTTACCTAGAGACTACAGTTGTGACCCATATATGTGTTACTATTTTTAAGGCTCCAAAGAGCAGATGGTATTGGTTGACAGTCAGCAAAGACAAGTAAATGTGTTTACTGTTGCAAGGTTATGGAGGTGAACTCAAAAACAAAGGATTTAGAAGTGATAAAAAGTACAGAAAATAGTTGGAATGGTAATAAAGTTGCTTCCTTCCAGGAGCAATATCTTTTTTTTATTGTGTCTGATTGCAAATTAAGGTGAAAAAAATTAACTCCAGGTATAAAAGAATATTCAATCCTTGCCTCACTGGTTTCCAGAACAAAACCCCTTAGTCTTTGATTTTAGATTTGTTTTTTTTTCCCTGCTGGCTGCGATACAAAGAGATATAGCTCAATAAAATGAAAGATCCAGTGCACTGCAGTTCATATTATTGGCCTGAAGGAATTCTTAGTCAGGTTAATGGATTTGATGGTTTTCTCTTCATTGATTTTTAAGATGATTATATTTTATTTATAGGTGAGAAAAGAATAGTTAGTCTTAAATTTATGGAAAACTTATTGTGAGGCTGCAGGAATTGATAATGATAACAATGCATTTAGGGAAGCCAAATTATTCCTGTCTTTAGTTCTGTAAATGCTAATGTGAGGCAAACTTATTGACTTGAAATTAAATGTTTTTATGTACATCTGTGTCCAGAACAAAAGAGTTACTTTGTTGGGTTTTTTTCTCTTATGAAAGATTTCATTACATGAAGCATCAATACACCTCAGGTGTTTCTTTTTTGAAAATTGTATGTGAAATATCCAAGAGCCTCATGGATAAGAGTGTCTTGTCCTCTGGAGACTCTAAGACCTGATCTTTAAGTCGGCCAAGTCATTTGTCACATAAAAAGCATACTGGCCAACAGTAATTGCATGCACAGGTTTGAATCTTAAACCACAACATGTGGGTTGCAAATTTACAGTGGAATTTGGAGAACAGTGTGCACAACAGCTCATTTTAACTCAGCACTATGTGCCTTAATGCTGTTATAATTTGTTTTTATGCTCTAAATGGGTTTGGAGACCTTTTTTACTTTTTTTGAAAGTCAATAGATGATAACAAAAGACCTAACAATTTTACAGTGTATAGCTATAAAATGGCATTCATTTCCCAGTTGCACTGAATTTCAGTACTCAGCTCATCTTACAATAGTGCATTGAACTGGGTGGCTAAAGATGGAGTGAAGCTGAATCAAAGTTATGCCTCAGGCAACCATAAGCCCTTGTTACAGAGTCCTAATGTATGGTGAAAGTTCTAGAGTGGCATTATATTCTGACAAAAAAAATCACTTCTCAGCAATTTCATTAGTCATAATGATCCAGATCCAGTGCATTTCTGTGGGGTAAACTAGCAGAAAGACCAGTTTGGGAATGTGCAGCAGATTCTGTAGGAAACAAAGTAAGAAAAAGGGAGAGAGATCAGAACACAGCAATGACTGTTGAATTTTTCATGCTTATAATGCATTATCTCAAGCTGGTGCTGCCGTTAATGGCTGTATAAGGCCTCTGACTGGACACCTACATTAATTTTAGAGCTCTTCTATTGTTTTGCTTGAAGCAAAATTTGACATCAACACGATGTTTCACCTTAGATTGAACTTAGTGGGGAAACAACATGAAAGTAAATTAAAATCACTGCTCATTTCCCACCACTTTTGCAATAACATCTTTTTACTTTACACCAAAAGCTGTCTAAAACCTTTGGAAGAGATTTCCAAGAGGAAAAGCCTGTTTTTTTAACTTCCTTTCCCTGACTCCAAGATACAGCCAAGGCAATATATTACGAGTTTAGGCAATATACAAAAATAATTAGATACGCTGTTTGTCTTCAGTGTGTTTTTACATGGATGAGATTATCTGCTGTGTGCTGGGCTGAGCCTGCACAAGCATAGCTGAATAGAAGGGCAGGCATATTGAGGTAAGAGCGGGAGCTGCATGTTCCGAGTCTGAAATTACCACGTATGTGTAAAGTATTTTCCTGTTGGAAGTATTTTCCAGCTGTCAAAATAGATTCACAGGTAGCGTGTGAATTGGGGACTGTGGGACAGGAAGAAAGGGCAGAGGTTGAACAAAACCTGCAAAGGTTTGGCCTCCAGATTTGGCTAAAATAAGAGGTGATCTGAATTAGTGCCCAGAATTTAAACTAAAGCAGAGGTGAACTTGTCAAAGGCTTCAAAAAAATATTTCCTATTTTCTTGTTCCTCTGCACTTCCTAGTTGTATTTGGTTCTCTGAGTCAAGGGCCAAGGTAAAATTAAAAGTGTTGGTCTTGCATCCTTGTACACACACTGGCTGAAAGAGCATAAGAAATCTCACATGAAGTCTGTTCTCATAGAGTTGCTAGGTAAATACTGCAGTTAATTAAATGAATTTGAATAAGACCCAGAAAATTCATCAAAATCAAGTCTGATCTTTCCCATAATTACATCTCAAGCAGTTCCTCTCATTTTCTTAAAACCCCCAAAATTTTACAATAACTTGAGCCAACTATGAGTGTCAGAGGTTTCAAACTAGTATGGACCAAGATTAAGGGAGCCTCTTCTTTCCTTTCTTTCCTTCTCTTTTTTTCTTAAAAGTATTACATGAAAGAGAACAATCATGTGGCATTTGTACAAACAGTACAAACAAAAGCCTTGGGACTACTCAAAATGCATAAACTTAAGCATATGTGCAAAGCTTTGCTGGATTGCGCCCAAAGGGCGCATCTATAAAGAGCTACAAGTATAAAATACTGAAATTACTTCCACATGTGCTATTTAGGTCATTATGTACAACATTTCAAAGAAGAAGAAGGAGCTTTTTCTGTTATTTGTGTCTATTTATAGACTTTGCCCAAGATTTGGAGGAACTCTTTGTGAACTATTGTTAATTGACTATTGCTTATCTGTTATTTCAGAACCACAACGGTAATAGAGAACGATCATAGTAAGGAGGGAAATACTAAGTAATGAAATATCTTTTTCCGAGATATAAAAAAATCAACTAATTTTAAGAATTAGAGGAAAATTTCATCTACAGTGACATTTTTAAGAACATTCTTTCATAATTTTAAGCCCTTGGATTTACATACTTGCATCTTGAAAATTTTTTCATAAACACTATTTACTATCTGTGTTATGACTGTGAAGTACTTGTGTTTCCTCCAAGAAAAGAGAAATATTTTTATTTGTCACAACTTCATTTTTAACATGTATAATGGCTTATTAATTTAGAAACATTTCCATTTCTGGACACTTTATTTCTGGATAACAATAATAGGGTAGATCTCAATCTCTGTCCACACTGTTCAGCAGTACAGAATTAATGTAGGTTACTCATGGGGATCTTTAAGCAAACCCACACAATTTCTAGGAAATTTACCTTATTTCATAATATAGATTATTATCCATAAAATTAAGAATAACAAATTAAAAATAATGGGAAAATAATTTATAAAATATGCTAATCTCTCTTTAGGAGAGTTCAGTGTAATAATCCCTACATAGGTTTCCTGTACTGCTTAACAACCCCTCCCACCAAGTAAAATAACTTCTGGAGAGACCTTAGTAAATTTGCCCAGAGGAATGTACTAAGAGTTTTCAATTTATAGGTCAAGTTAACTGTAATTTTCCAAGTTTATAAACTTCAATAAAAATTTCAGTACTATGAAGTGCACTGCAGTCATTTGCAGTCTGTTCAAGATAGTAATACAATTGTGATGAAGTAAATAGAAATGTAAAAATTATTGTATATTGACTCACATATAGACAAAATGAAAGCTGCAACAAATACAGTAAGCTTCCATAGGCAAAACAGACGATGAACTTCCCATTTTACTCCATATGCATTACTACAATTAAAAATACGTGGTCTTCATTTGAGAAGACACTACAAATTATGGACTGTTTTCTTTCTTAAAGGGCAGAGATGGGAGACAAGCTTATCTGATGGATTAGTATTATGCATGAAATTTATAATCTACCATGAAAAGAATGAATGTCACAACATATAGTTTTGTATGTGGAGATTTAAAAAATTACACAGTAGAAAGAGATGGAATTATATGCAAGACAATTCATAAATCTACATACATTTTTGGAAGAAAGTGAATAATTGTATACTGAGCTCTGGAGGTGATCCTTTCTCAGGTATGCATGAGAGTTGTCCTTAGTGAAATAAATGGAAAAGGATTTATCACCCACAAAGAAGGAACTAAGCCTCAGCAGTTGTGGCTTGTTCAGGTCAAACGCACAAGTAACTACACTAAAGATTTAAGAAGAGAGTAAGCAAATAAAACAATGTATCACATTAAAAACACCTGATTACATACTTATGCTCTTACACAGACTGAACAAAAAGGATTCAAGAAGTATTTTATTTCTTCTGTGTAAATAGGCAGCTAGGTTTATTGTATTTTCACGGGTTTAGAATGTATGATTTCTTTCATTTATATTCTTCTTTTGAATCGCAATAGTAATAGTGCTTGCAATAAACCCTAAAACTCTACTCCTGCCATTGCTACAAAGTTATTTCAGCAGTTTCTGGTGGTGATGTTTAGTGCGCTTTCTATCACTGACTCCCCCATTTGTGTCCAGTTTCAGTTCTTTCCTCAGCAAGTATGCAATCATTTAACAAAGAAGCTGATTTTTACTAACACTAGCTTCTTTTTTTACAAACTCTGTCTTTATCAGTATGAATACTGCATTTTTGTAAATTTGCTGTTAAACATGAAACATACACCCATTAAAATAAACACAAGATACTGATGCTTCCCAATAGTCCTTCTATGAATCTTCTATGATAACCGATGTACATAGTTTTCATCTCAGTATTTTGTATTTTAGTCTACAACAGAAAAATCATGCAGAGGTGTGGCTTGCCTTTCATCTGCCCTTATTTTGGAAACCAGGGATACAGTTTTGTTGCTGTGTGGGAAATCCAATTGCACCTGCTTGTCAGCTTCATTGTATGTGTAAAGGGCACATCCAGGTTAATGAATGAAAATGCAGAGGCAGAAATAAACATTCTTTACAAAGAGCGTGGCTGAGTGGAGCAGTGTTGATAGAGAAGGACACTTCATGCCTAACTGGACTTCTCAGATAGTATAAGATACATTTTGTGGTTGCTACACATATTTTCAAAACAATTAGGCAAACAGGACTGAGAGGAAATGTATGTACTGGCAAGTTTTTGCACTATCTTCCACAGAGAAAATAATGTAAGATTTGGGTTTGACCTTGATGTTGAGACTGGCCCTTGGGAAACTGGCCATTTATGTCATCCTATAATTCTTGTTAAAAACTAGTCTAAATGCTATGTGTATGTCTCCACTACAGGACAGATGGCTATGTGTAAACAAAGCAAATTGCACTTGATGTATAGACATACTGTCTTTTTTTTCCTAGAGAGAACTGATCCAAATAGTGATAATTCCCAGGATAAAAGCAAAAATATTTACTGCTTGCAAGTGCAGAGATATGTATCCCCATTCGTTAACTAAACCAATGAGTACTGGTTCATTCAGAGAACCATTTAGACAGATTGCCTTCATGCTTAATTACCCCTTTTTTGGGGGTATATTGCATAATTTAATGTACAACTTAATTTTTTAAGTGGGATTTTCAGCAATGAGAATCAATCAAAATATTATAAGGATTATTTTGTTATAAAATTCAGTGGTTTACATTTTTGTTTCTAAAATGTGATTTATATAATGCTTTTAATTTCCTGGGACTTTTTTGTTTGAAAATATCTATTTTATGCATATGTAATGTCTAAATTTAAATTCTCTATTATTAGCAACATTAAAGTCTGCAGAACACATAGAATTTCCTTTTATTCATACGTTCCACTGTTCAGAAAACTTCTTGCAACAGGTATTTTTACAAGAGACAGAGATTAATTAAATGATACCAGTTGTAAAGGCTTTGTTGCCTTTGGTTTTTCACATTAATAGTGAGTAACATTGATTGATAGAGCTTGGGGTTGTGTTAAATCACAGCCAGCTCTTAATCCTTTCTTCTTTCTTTGAAATACAGGATAAACAAAGCATTCCAAACCACTCTTCTGTCAGACAGCTGTTCATAATCTTCTCCTATAATGCAAAGGTGAGGGAGTATGGTGTTACAGAAGAATGCTGAGTCATCAACAAACAAAAAACCAGAAAAAAATTCCATCTCACCAACTAAACCCATAACGCTTGGTTAATATTTAGTTTCTTATAACAAAACATTTGAAGTTTACTTTATCTTTTCATTTTATTAAGTAGAAAATCTTGTTCCTGCATTCCTCCTAAGAGGAGCAGAAATTGCAAAAATTTTCTTTACATGTAGTTTAACCTGTAATAAAATGCTGCTTAGTATTTTTCTCACAAGCAGTTCACAAAGCTAAAACTGACAAGAAAAACTGTCCAGTTGAAGGTGACGATTGCAACTCTTATTATTTTAAGAAAGCAAAAGGAGGAGGAGACAAGGTACACAACTATTCTTTAGCTGTACTGTAGCTTGATGTTTTTTCCAGCGTAGTGGCAGTGTGGATTAGTGGGGAAATGGAAAATAGTTAAACAGAGTCATGGCTCTACATAAAGTTATCTCCTAGGATTTGTATGAAATTCCATTAAAATTAAGAAAACGAAGAACCCTTAGGACCTCTTCCATTCGGGAATCAGCTTGTGTTTGGCTCACTACAGTCATTGTGTGCAATGATCTTCTAGACATTTGATGACTTCTAAATCAGTTGTCTGCTTGCATAAGTTATAAGCTGTGGTTAAAGTTATGTTGTAGATAAAGTAGGAGAAGATCAATTATTCTTCCCTATAACAGTGTTTAGAATAATTAGGAATCAAATGATAGAGCTGGAGAAAAGCTGGAATGCCCCTTTTCCTTGCAAAAACAACGATCTACTATTAGGGGAATCTCATTCACTGGAAAAATATACGTTGACCATGTCTCTCTAGTTTTAGAAATACAGTGGAAGTTCTAATTCTTCATTCTTTCTAAATGCATATTTTCTTAATAGTCACTTAACTGTACTTTTCATGACATTTTTGAGGAATGCTATGTGTATTTTCAATTGTTTGGTGAAAGTAAGAATGCAGTTTTCATGCCTGCTTGGAAAAACATTTTAGACCAAGGAATTGCAGTAAAGGGATAGGATATTTTTAACCTAATGTAAGGGTAAAGCAGTACAACCTTGAAAAGAACTCTACCTCAGTGGCAGCTGAATGGCATTTTTAAATGGCATCTTGAACCAAATAGTATCTTTGACTTAGAATGTCTTTCTTCTATCTCCTTTCTCATAAGGTTTGTAGTAGTGTAAACATTTGTGACAGAATTAAAGCAGTCTTCTTACATTGATATAATTGAAAATGTTGTCCTTCCTAACCTAAAACCTTACTTGGAACTGTTCAGAATATACATGATTTGCAGTGCAAGTATTTAAAAGTTAGACTGAAATTAGTTTCAAGTCTCATTAAATTCTAGAAATGTAGACAACAGGCAAATCTTTATTTTATGATTCATAGCTTAACTCAAACTCAGGTGCTGCCTTTAGCATTCTTAAGCATAGCAGAAAGAAGCTCAAAATAGAGGTTTTTACTTCATTATGCCCTTTTTTATTCTGCTCTAATTGTGACTTCTTATAACAATTTTTGATTTTCTGAATGCTTAATTTGTGGGGAAGAGGACAGTTTGTGCCTAATAAGGAATAAATACTACAGAAGTTCTTCAGAAGTGTGAAAAAAATCAATATATCTAATTTAAGGCAGAGAGGTACCACATACAGACCCAACAGATATTCATCAAAAATCAAATAGGATTTTAACGTCAGCAGGTTCCCATAGATCTGAGCATTTGGGAACTCTCTATGGCCTTAAAATGACGAATGGTTATGTATTCCTGTTGGATCACTTCTAAATAAGTAATATCCCATAACCCTTATATTAAATGTGTAGGCTTCACAGATGCTCTCTTCAAATCAACTGATTATCGATCTGTACATGACATCACTCTAAAAGATGATCTTGGCTTGCAACACTCATACATAAATAAGTACAAGACAAGACTTGGGGTCCACTGGTTTCAACATCAATATTCAGAACTCCTCTAACATTTTTTAGTACAATTTTTTTTGTAATTTCCAAAATTACATAATTTCTTCCCTCCTTTAGTTTACACTCCCCTACTTCCTAGTTACAGTTACTCACCTAAAGAACTAAGGTCTTATTCAATGTTACCCTTATACCTGGGTAAACAAATACATTTCAATAGCCAAGCTCGAAATTCAAAGCCATATCTCTTGCTAACTAATATATTACCATTTTGCTCTTTTATTTTTTATAAGTCACTAGAAGTGGTGATTCAAAATATTGGTTCTATGGTTTTACTTGTATTATTGTGTTGCACCTTGGACATTTATGTAAAATGGACTCTCCTCAGCAGAAATATATCCTTTTTCCCCTTCTTAATTTGGCTTACTTTCACTACCAGAGGTAGATTTTACTCTTACCTTTGTAATGAAAGGATGATTTATAGGACTGAACAAAAACCTTACATCTATAAATACCTGAATCTAGGTTATATTTGAATTCCAGAACACAGCATAATGATCAAAAGGAAAATTTATCAAATATATCCAATATATGTTTTAACTGAAAAGTTGCCCTTTTTTAAAGAAAATATTTATCAAATAATTATGATTAAACAGATTTCATTTAAACACTGAATGTTGCAATGGATCTTTTACCATGCTGCCCCTGATGTTTTACCACTTGTTGAGTCAACTGGTATTAATATAACATTAGGAAAATTTCCCCTCCTGAGAGGAAATCTAGCTAAACAAAGCGATGTTTAATGTTTCATATTATATTTATTTAACTGAAATGGCTGATTAGATGTTAAACAGAACAGAGGTTAACGATCTTTGTTATTGGTATTATAAAAATTAAGAAAGAATAAAATAGGGTTAATGATGTATCCCATTATTGTTATTGTGGGGAATAAACACATGCTGTTGTCCGCTGCACTGAAAAATCGGTTCCAAGCTGTAATTAGCAAAATTATATTATTATCTAGCCTTATGCTGTAATTAATTACTCATCACTGTACTTTTCAGTTTGGATTCTATGTGTTTTAGTTAGGTCTTCACCTCTGTATGTAAAAAATGGAGGAAATAAACTCATATCTGATTTAATCCAACCTGTACATTAAAGCTGTTATTTATTGCATAAACAGAAAATAGGAGACTTCATAGGATAAAAGGTTACTAGGTGGAGGATAATCTGAATTTTTTCTCATCTTGTCTTTTCATTTTCCCTTTTGTTTTTGAATATCCATATTACAGCAAAGTGTCCACTGGGAACTAAAAAAGAAATCAACTGGTGAGATAAAACTATTTATTATTGGTTGTTTTTGTTATGACTATGATTGCCAGCCCAGAACAAGACCCTATTGTGCTAGGCTCTCTACAAACAGAGAATTCCGGATGGTTCCACCTCTGGAGAGTTTATAATCTGAATCAACAAGGGCGAATAACAAGGCATAACATAAAACAGTAGTGTGAACAATGTGATGGCAGCAAAAGTTGCATTAGTTCCATAACTTCTTGCTGGAAGCAAGGAGGGAGGAGTTAGTATGTTTACTGGTGGATTACATCTCACATGGTGATGGTGATCTTAGCACTTTTCAGCACTGTGAATACCTTTGATGATGACACTGGAAAGCAGCCTCATGGCTACACACTTCCTTCCCCATCTCCAAATTGCTCCTGCAGCTCTGTTTGGGGGACTGAAAAGGTGCAGAAATGAAGGAAAGGGTGACCGATATGAGTGTCAAGAAAAGCTGAGACGAAACCACTATAACGGAAGGACAACTTAGAACCAAACATCTAACCATATTTTTAGCCAAAGAAAAATTACCTGCTTTGGTCACTTCTACTTTTTTCTCCTGGATCTTGTCTTTGGCTTTCTTCTGTAGTTTTGCAGGAATAATGATCAGAGGGAGAAAAAGCCACATGAAAACACCTGCTGTGGGCTGAGCACCCACCCTGTTGCTGGTGCTCCAATTCCTGCATTACATAGAGAAGAAAAGGCTCTTCTACTCTCTGCAGGTGTAGTTCCAGTTTTGTCTTTTGATAAACTGTAATCTATAGATAGAGTTCATATGAAACTTCGGAGTAATCTAAAAATTATTTTACTCCTCCAGACTGTAGGAGTTCAAGGAGTTCACTCCAATTTTTTCTGTCCTGAATATTTTTACAGGAATTGAGCTTAGACTAACAGGTTTGTATCTGATTTTAACCAGTTCCTTTAATTAACAAATGTTGATTCTTTATGTTAATCATAAATACCAATTTTTTTTTAACAAATGGAATATAGAGATGGTCCAGTCATGTGTGACAAGAGCTGGTACAAGGCCAAAATAGTACATTACACACCTTTATGAATGCTCATGGTATCAAAAGTCCAGAAACAACTAAAAACTTAGAGTTCTTAGGATTGTACATGAAGACAGTAGGGAAGATATAGGCTTAAAAAAAATCTAGATCTAGTTTTCAGAGAGTCAATTTTTTTTTCATTTTTCTACAATTTCATCTACACAAGAAGATTTTTTTTCATTTTTCTGGATATAGTTCATGTTTCATCATCTCTGTAAATTAGAAAAATAATTTTTGCTGTTAAATTCCAATAGTCCACAGAGTGATGATCACAGGACTGGAGCACCTCTCCTATGAAGACAGGCTGAGAGAGTTGAGGCTGTTCAGCCTGCAGAAGAGAAGGCTCGGGGGAGAGGGTACAGCACCTTCCAGTACCTAAAGGGGGCTTATAGTAAAATTGGAGAGGGACATGTAACAAGGGCATTTAGTGAGCGGACAAGGGGTAATGGCCTTAAACTAAAAAAGACTAGATTTATATTAGAAGTTAGGAAAAAGTTCTTTGCTGTGAAACTGGTGAGACATTGGAACAGGTTGCCCAGAGAGGTTGTGGATGCCCCATTTCTGAACTGTTCTGGGCCGGGTTGGATGAAGCTTTGAGCAACTTGTTCTAGGGGAAGGTGTCCCTGCCCGTGGCAGGGGGACTGGAATTAAATGATCCTTAAGATCCCTTCCAGCTCAAACCATTCTATGATTCTATGATTCTTTGATTCTATCAGCTGAATGTTCACATGTCCTTATGAGATATATCCTAGAGTAGTGAAGGTGTTAGCAGATGTTACAGCAGCACCCGTCTTGATCATCTACCAAATATCTTGGGAGTTCGGGGATGTCCCTGCTCACTGTAAGCTAGCCAGTGTTATTCCAATTTACAGAAGGGGTGTGAGGGAAGACCCGGGGAACTACAGACATGTTAGTCTAACCTCAGTCACTGTGAAAATTATGAAGATTATACAAGGTAGTATGGAAAGGCATTTAAAGAACCATGCAGTTATCAGGCAGAGACAACCTGGGTTCACAGAAGGTAACTCCTGTTTAACTAATCTGATATCCTTTTATAAAAAGGTCACCTGCCTAGTGGATGAAGGGAAGGTGGTAAATATAGTTTTTCTGGGCTTAAGTAAGGCTTTTGATACTGTCTTTTACACAACTGTCCCTTCTGGATAAGTGTTGTGGTGAATGAACCAACCGGGGGCCACAGACCCCAGAAAAAGAGGTTTGGTGGGCTGGTACCAAAGAGTAAAAACCCCTTTCTGTGAAGATGGCTTCTGCCTTTGAATTCCTAGGATTCCTGAGGGGCGATTCTGTCTACAGTTGACAGACACCCCTTGTGTCCCCTAAGGGAAGGTAGCCAGACATTCCCCACCTTTCTCCTCTTCCTATAGGTTCCTGCTGTGCCACCCCGCCCCCTTCCCTGTATTCCTTTAAAAAGTCCCTCAGTCTCTTACCTTGTCCTCTTCATATCCGGTGCCCTTCGAGGGAGCTTCTACAATAAACCCTTGGAACACCGGCCGAAGGGCCACCTCTGCTCATTTGTTTCTGGCCACGCCTGGGCTATCCACAAGCCCCAGGCACGCTAGGCTCCGTGCCCTCCACCACACGGGCTGGGAGGCTGGCAAGCGAGGCACCGAGGTGCCCCGGGGTGTTCTACCTTTGTGTGGGACACACCTGGACCAAGCTGCGGCCCCCCCCCAGCCCAGCCAGCGTGCCGGCGTATTAATATAGATAAGTTGTCCAGCTGTGGGATGAGTGGGCTCATGGTATGCTGACTGAACAGTAGGGCTCAAAGGGTTCTAGTGCATGAGGCTAGACATGAGTCGTGACTGGTCACCAGGGGTGTTCCTCGGGGTTCAATTATAGGGCCAATCCTGGTCAACATATTTATCAACGATCTGGATGCAGGAGTTGAATGTACTGTTAGCAAGTTTGCTGGAGATATCAAACCAGGAGGTGCGGTTGACTCTCTTAAGGGACAGGAAGCCCTATAGAGGGATCTAGACAGATTAAATCACTGGGAAATTATTAATGGGATGAAATTTAATGGGTCCAAGTGCTGGATTCTGCACCTAACACAGAGTAATGCTGGACACATGTATAAATGGGGAGAGGAGTGTCTGGAGGACAGCCCTGAAGACAGGCAATGTGGAAAGGATGGTGTTGATCCCTTCTCCCTGATATCCAGTGAGAGGATATGTGGCAATGGTTCAAGCTACACCAAGATAGGTTCAGACTGGACATTAGGAAGCATTTCTTTATCGAGAGGGTGGTCAAACACTAGAACAGGCTTCCTGGAAAGGCAGTTGGTGCCCTAAGCCAGTCAGTATTTCACAGACATTAGGACAATGCCCTTAAACATGCTCTAACTTGGTCAGCCCTGAAGTGGTCATTCAGTTAGATTGGATTATTGCTGTAAGTCCCTTCCAACTGAAGGAAGACTGCTATTCTATTCATTCTATTCTATTCTATTCTATTCTATTCTATTCTATTCTATTCTATTCTATTCTATTCTATTCTATTCTATTCTATTCTTAACAGCAGCACTTTCATTCAGTGAAGTGTAAGAAAAAATAAGACCCTACAAAACATAGTCCTGCTTTTCCCTACTGTCAATGAAAGCAAAGATTATATGATAGGTGATTTAAATTGTATTTGCTCAATTGAAAGAGGTAATAATAAATAACCAAATAGGTAGTGAAATAAGGATCTAAATTTATAAACTCCTTTTTTAAAGCAACCTTCAATAGTTCTTCAGCTTTATATTTTATGTATTGTAAAATAAGGCCCAAATTTTAAAGAAATAGTAAGAATTTGTTTTCAAAAAATAATTTTTTGTAAGTTTTGGACCTTGTATTTTGTTTTATCAATCTAAATTTGTATTAGCAACCTGTTTTAAGTTGAACTGTAATAGTTAACTTTTCTAGCATAATGAATCAAAGAAATCAGAAACACTTAAAATACCTTACATATATTTCAGATCTGTTAAAATCAAGTTTTATGTATATGGATTATGTAACTATCTTGTGGAACTTTCAGTGGAGGCATTTTGAGGTAAAGACATTTTCACAGAGACAAAATACAAAAACAGAGGTTGTTCACTTTTGATTTTTTAGAAGTTTTCTAATACTTTTATACAGAAGGAATGCCAGCTGAAAAGAAGAAATTATGGGCGGAAAAAAGACTGTAATATATTTTAATGAATGACTAATTTTTTAAGCATATATATTACATGCTGTAAGTTCTTTTTTTCCACTGAGTATACACACATGTGTAAGCATAATTCTCTATTTTGAACAGCTGAATTTTTGCTGAATCCCTCATTTATGACTGCTGCCAGGCAGATTAAATTCTAGTTCCATCTAATCTCTGCCATAAAGGAGCATGGAGGCTGTTCAGGAAACAATGCTACATTATCCTCTGGGTAGCATATGGATTTCTATTGCTGCTTGTCATTCATCATGTATTTATTTTAAGAATATCTTTTATAATTTGCTGGCACAGACAATCCTGACCATTGGGACATCTATACCACAAAACAGTACAAAAAAAAAAAGAGAACATAATATGACTGAAAGTATGGATACATCTGCAGTACGAGGAAGCGGAGCTGATATACGTCTTACAACTGTTAGCTATTCCTTTAACTATGAAATCATCTGCTGGCAAAATGTCCTGTTTTGATTTGTTTTTCCTAGCATAAGGTAATGGCACACCAAATACCAACTAAGATAGCAAGGAGCAGACAACTATTCCTATTTCCTCTGCACTGCACCTGCCTTTCTGGATGGTCCTAGAAACAGGAATGGGACTCCAGAAAAAGGAAGATGCCCTGAATGTAAATAAAAACTACACTCTTTCTCAGTAATTGTTTTGATGTCAAGCCAAGTGTTCAACTTGTGTTGTTTGAAAATACTGTTCACTCTTTTTGAACTGTGAAAGACAATTTTGTAACCAAATATATGCATTTATTTGATTAATGGATGCTTGCAAAATCCATATTTTGTCAACTGTCTTTCTCTGTTGGAGACCATCTATTTAAGTCTGTTTTTTCCTAGGCAGTTCATGAATTATTTTGTTAGTTACCACAAAGGTTGTGCAATTAGTCTCCCTCACGTGTTTAAGAATGTGGGGGGGTGTAATGTCCTAGGGATGATGTTAGCAAAAGAAGAGTGATTAATAAATTAACATAAAACATATTATATCACTGGAGAGGAACCACTCCAGATTTTCTTCACTTAGTTAAATTTAGTGTGTGAAAAGTAGCTTTCATGTGAATTTGTTAAGCATCTCTTGCTCTTATACAATCAGAATTTTTAACTTATGTTTTGTGATTTGTGTTAGAGACGTAGTTTCAATAAGATTTAAGAAATTATTTGAAAGGTGTCAGACCTTGCCTTGTCGCCTTGTCTTGAATAAGTTTGTTTTCCAGAAGCAGGGGTTTAGTACCTTCCAATCATTAGTCTTTTACCCAATCATGTCAATAATACTGAGAAAACTCCATACTCTGTAAAAGCGTCTGGGAACACTCACATTGTTAATCTTTCATTTGCAAATCATGACAAAAGTGAGTAGACAATTCGTATGACCTTAATGGTGACTCTGAATGAACAGATACAACCATGAAAACCACATCCTTTGGGGAAATGTTTATTTTACCTGTACAGCAATTATTTAATTTTTCTGTTGACCAGAATGGAGCCATTGTTTTCCATGTTCATGTGTGCTGTATGAGCACAACAGATAAAAGCAAAGAAAATTCTTGAATGGACAGCAAAGGCATCTATCTAGCTAGGTCTGAGGACTTCAAACTTCAGTATTCTCATCATGTAACTCACCATTTTAAGCTTACTCTTTCACTGTCATGCTGGTAAGGTACTTAATGCTTCCATGCAGCTATTTCTGTATATTTCTGTACAGTCTGCTTTGCTTAAGCAGACATGAGACATGTCTGCTTCTTACTTCATCTGCATATTATCTGTAGCAACAGGCTCCTCAGTTCAATGAGTCATTTTGAAATGATGACAGCACAAGTTATGTCAATAAGAAAATGTCCTAATTTTTTATTTGCATTTGTATTTGTTACAGAATATTTTTTAAAATGTGTATGTGTCATGCTTCAATTTATAAAATCATCCAATTTTGCTTTTATTTCAACTTCAGTGAAGATATTTCTTGGGTAAGGATGGTCTTAAGCATTTGTTAGGTGGTGTTTTGTTTCAGAAGCCATAATATTTTGCACCTGAAAACATGTAGAGTTATGCAAATATGTGCATTATAGACACTTTTAGAAGAAGCTGGCAATTATGATGTAAGCTGAATTATTTCTTCTATAAAGAGACTGTTAGGATATTTTGTATGAAGGAACAAAACTGGAGAAAACATTTTATGAGTGAAGGAAAAACAGTAACTCAGACAATCAAACAGAAGATATTAGGTAATCATTATTTATATGGTGTTTTATTTCCTTCCCTGTAGTCCGTCTTTTTGTAAATGTTTATTTTCCTGATAATTTTTCAATTGTTTTCCTTTCATCATTAGAATAATACTATTGACACAATTGTTTAGTATTTCCACAGATGTAACAAATAAGCTTAAAAGAAATTGTTAACATGAGCAGGATGAAGGATCTTTATGTTGAGCAGTACATTTTGGTTAGACAGTGAATCCAAATTTCTGATTCAGCCACTGTATGCCAGCATGTTGGCCTATTGAGTGGAGACTCAAAATGTGCAACTATAAGCAGCTTCCCTTGCAAAATATAAAGGGGTTAGGGATTAAACCTTTCAAGTCAGAGATTTATTTTCCTATATGCCTAAAAGCCATAGCTCATAGGCTACTTCTTTTATTTTCTAGTTTTCTATTATCAGCTATGATCTTAACATCTTTAACCTTCCACCATTCACCACTAAATGCCAGATAACTTGTTTCATAGGCTAATTTTTCTTTTTCATTTTTCCACTTATGTTAACATCTATGACACTATAGCACTTTAACTTCTCCAATGAAGTATGGTGTCAAAAAGAAAAATTTCTAGAGCCGCATTCACAACAGTGAAATTTGCAGGTCATCTAGCAATGTGTTTTCTCTAAACAGTTTGGATTATAATCTATTGTTACTTTTTCTGGGAAAGAGTTAGTAATTGGTATAATGTCACTTTGGCTATAAGCAGTCTTCTAAATCAAACAAAGAATTGTTACATGTGTATTTTCTAAAAATTAAATATGTTAATTCCTTGTATGCACTTCAAATCTGTTGTCCTATAGGTAGTACAATGCAGAGGCATACGGAAAAAATGAGGAGGAGGTTAAAAATATCTGTCCTCTTTGGCAGCTGAGAAAACAGGAAGCAATGAAAGGAAGTACTGGTTTAAGGAGCATGGATCTTACCTTCTCCATATCCATTTCGAAAGCATTTCTGCTTTATCATGTATTCCATCTTCTCTTCATTATGCTCCTAACCTGAGAGGATAAAGAGTATCAATCTAAATCTTTGCAGTGAGGGAATTATTCTTTTGTCCTCTGACAGTGGCCTCACCAAATGCCTACAGAGAAGCATAAAAACTGAGTCTGAAGCTGGGTGTACATTGCCTGCATGATAAGAGGGGCTTGTAGTGTGAGTTCAGACTCAGCAGGCTCACAGCATGCAGGTGTGAAGGGTGGTCCCCTGTTCCCAAGTTAAACATCTGGTGTCATCTGAGGTGTTCTGAGATACCTGGCATATTCATGTGGAGATGGAACATGTGCTGCAAGACCTATGGAAATATTGACTGCTTCTGGGGTGGTGGCTGGAGGCAAGGTTGATACCATAGAGTATCTGAAATGGTAGAGATCCACTCAGTAGCTACATCCAAATGCCTTTGTTTAGGAAGTAGACCCCTTTATGTATTTCCTTCTCGTTTCTTTTATCCAAGACTGGCTAGAAAGGTTGTGCACCACTGTAACTGGAAAAAAATTCAAATATATATATTTGTGCATTATCAATTCAATCTCTAATGAAGTGCTATTTATTGTTTTTCAGATCCATTTATTTTGCTGTATTTCTTGGCACTTGTGCACCTTTCAGGAAATCCCAGTGAGCCAGGACTACTGAGAAACAACAAATCATAGTGCAGGGATGGGAGTGAGCCATGGCAAACCACCCACATTTAGGTTCTTGCTCTAACTTGCAGTTTGAAGTCCAAGTTTGAAGGAGAAGATGTCTTGTTTTCCTGTGTTTACATGCAGGGGAGGCTAATCTTGTGTTGAGACATGAGAAAAAATAGCAGAACCCTCATCCCCTGTTCTTCCCTTAGTCCTCCAATAACATGTGCATTGTTCACTTCATAGTGCATTGTCACAGTTCTCTCCTGGCTTCTGCATCTTGCTAGAAAGATATTCCCACAGGAAATCGGAGAAATTCTGCAACACTACCCTGAGAATGATAGGTGTGCTCGGAAGATAGAGATTAATGAGAAGGAAGCAAAATGTCAGCAAATCTCTGCCAGAACATCTATGCTATCTACAGGAGGAAGTGAATGATGGGGAAGAGGGATAAAATGCATTTATTTTTTGCTGTAAGAAAGGACAGAGGTGACCTTACCCTAGGTTAGTAGGATGTGTTCAAAATTGAGACATCCATAGCTCTCAAAGATTAAAAGTTCACTTTTTTTTTTGCTGTTGATGAGAAAAATAATAAAGCTTTTGAAGAGGCCTAATGTAGCAAAAAATATTAGCAAAGGACATGACATCAGTAGAATTTGAAATTTATTTAGAGGAGGCAAGGAAATATAACCTGATATTGGATGAAGGATCAGGAATATTTAGACAAAATTCGACAGCATGTGTCACTCTCTCTCCAAAATATTTGCCAGAGAGTCTTAGATTACTTTATAAATGTTAGTGACGCTGACTCATAAGTTATATTTTTCTTATTTTACAATGGGTAAATATAGACATATATTCTAAATGTGTGTAAGAGATTTAGATGTAAATACTTATCTTTCCTCGTCAAATAAGTCCCAAGCAATTCTAACAAGATATTTTTAAAATATGTCATCTGGCAGTATCACATGCCATAAGATGATAAAATTGATATGGTTTATTCATTAAGAAAATGAATGGCATTATTTACTGTATCTACTGCATCAAGTAAAGATGAAAACTAAACCAAAAAAAGTATAGATAAACTCATAATGATAATATCTTCCCAGGTAAACTGAAGTCTACATTTTGAGACATATCTTTTGGATCATTCTAAGTCTGGAGCTTGCCATCATTATTTCAACTCAAACAGTAATTTTGGAAACTGTTATGTATTATTGTAAGGTGTATTTTTAACCTGGGGTCACTACAAGGTAAAGACAAGGAGTAGTACAAAACTTGACCTGTCACAGGAATTCCAGATAAAACCCCAGAAGTTGAGTCAGAGATAATCACAAGATCTGGAATCTGCAATAACAAACTGTTCATATATCTACCTGTCAGCCGCCTTCCTCTAAGGGAGGGACACAAGGTCACTGAAATGGCCACTTTCCATCCCTTGTTTTTACTGGACATATGGTGGGTAAATGGAGAATCAAATATTTACAGGAAAATACTTATCCATGAAGAGTAAGTGATTTCATTTCAAATGTTTGTTAGTTAGCTTTTTTGTCCTTTTTAGCAAGTTCCTATAAAAAGTCATAAGCTAACTGAGGAAATACAGTTAGTATTCTTCTCAAGAGTATTTCCACTCTCAACAGCATTTCCAAATTTAATTAAAGAAACATGTCTCAATTAAATAAATCAGGTATTATTTTTTTAAATAAATTTAAATGAGAATGTGTAAAAGGAAAGACAGAATCACAAAAATGGAAGATAGATCACTGATTTCAGTAGAGCAGCTCTGCCTGGAACAGTATGTTATGTACAAGCAGTACCACTACTCTCCCAGTACTATTCTCTTATACATTTAAAAAATATCTCAAATCCCTAGGTCCAAAAATAATTTGGTTTAGGATACTCTAACATAGTCATTTCTCTGGCTATTCCAGTAATAAGAGAGGTAACATTTATTGTCTAATAACAGTGGTTAAATGGATGGGTAATGTTAGGTTGTGATGTCACACTGCCAAACTCCCAGACTTTGTTATTCTCAGTTTTCTGAAAAGAAAAATGCTGAAATGGTTAGAATCAGATATCTTTATCGGTGTTGGATAATTTGAAAGAGAAAGTGTATTTGTATATTCCAGGTATGTTGTGCAGCAATACTTCTGTGAGCCAACTGAAGAACAGAAATGATTGTATTGCTGTGCCTGTGCTCCCACTCCTCACACAATCTGGATGTTTTGCAGCGTCACATTTATTTATCAGTGCCATAGCTGGCTTTGGGACAGTGCTATTCTCATTTTTCAGGGGCATGGAGGGAATTGTGAGCAACCCGGGTTCACACAGGACATCAGTGCGAGAACAGGCAGTGGAGCTCTATTCTCCTGAGCCACGGCGTTGGCACTCTGACAGCTGAACCCAGCTTCCTTCTCTTGGAGCCTGGACAGAACACAGAAACCTATTCATTTGGCAAAGGGGGAGGGGATCCCCTGCATCCCTTCCTCATTTTGTTTTTATTTTGGAGGGGACAGTTGCAGTTCTCATGCAGGGCAAGGTTATATAAACTTGATGACAAGTAACCACATGTTTTTCAGCATTTCCTAAAGTTTGTAAAGGGTGAGTTCCAGACAGAGCACAAAATGTCACCACGCAAAAAGTCATACCAATCTTTCTACCAAAGTATATGATGAATGTTAATAATAACTCATTGTTGGTCACTGTGCATCTCTATGTACTCTAGTTTATATTCATATGCATAGAGCAAATCTGTAAAGGTAAAAGAAGCAGCATAAATAGCATGTGTTTAAAAAAAAAAGTTTTTTCCTTTTCCCTTTTTTTTTTTAACCTGGCTTTATAAAGATACATTAGAAAACACATCTAGAAGCTTTTTATAGTTGAGAGAAAGGTCCATTGTTTTGAATGACTTCATGATCATACTATTTATAAAACTGAATTTGTTTTCCTGAACTTCTGAAAAACGTGCCTTCCTGGTTAAGTTAATTTTATGTGTAATATATTGCTGTTGTACCAAAATAGAGTATGGTAGTAATATTTTATCATACTTATCAGTGTCATTATTTTTTCTTGCTAGTTCTGTTAAGGTGTTGTCTCCATAAAAATAAAACCACAGGTTCTTTGTGGGAAAATGTATATTTTTCTCATACACAAGGTGTGGATCTCTATTACTTTTGAAAATTTAACACATTTTCATGATTTAAAAAATTGCATTAATTTTCCGCATTTGAAGAAAGATGTAGAACACTCTAAGAAGTGTATTGACTTCATGTTTCCTATGAACCTGAGAATCCTGGTTTTATAGCCCTAGGTGTATCTTGGTAGTCCATTGTGTTTCTTACTTCAAACCAAATTGATTGAATGCTGGCATTTGTATTTTTGTGTAATAGATTGTGCAGTGTGCTTTGTAATGAGCTGAATTTAAGTAGCAGTTGATAGTAAATGTTGGAATAGCAAAAGGGACAATGCAGAGAATTATTATTTTCCTATCGAAGTTTGTCAGTTCTATAATGAGCTTAAAGCAGAAAATATTTTTCTTTTGGAAGTGCACTGTGTGCTTCACAGCAGATGGTGGAACTAAGGGGCAAAACTGATATATGCTTAATGGCTTATAGTCATTTATGTCTTGATTTTGTTAATATACATATACAGTTTCTCATAAAGAAGAAGATTTTAAAGGCATGAAATGGAGGTAGGAAAAATTTTAAGACAATTGCAAAAGAAAAATAATTTGATAATTGATGTGTATTTTTAAATTCCATTTTATTTTATTAAGTACAGCAAATTCCATATTAAAGCCATATTTGTTGTATCTAGGAGGAAAGTGGATAGAAGAAATTCTGAGGAATTGCACAGTGAAGGAAGGCAATTTTAGAAAATTCGAATGGTGGTGAGAGAGGGGAAAATATAAACTGAAGATGACTTTTAAAATCAACATTTCCTTCTTCATGGAAAAGAGAGGCAACAGTTTTGTCACTTAAATTTAGCCCTGGTCACTGTAGTTACAGCCTTATCTTGCAATTGCTGTAAGACCAGCTGTCTCTTTAGGAAGCTGGAAGAAAACCCCACTAACCTAAGACTAGCTAGTGGTCATCTCAGGAAGTTTATCTGTTTGTATTCTGGGAGAAGTTGGAAATAATTTTTCTAAATTTCGTTTGCCATCCTGTTGTTACCCCACAGTGACAATATACAGGGACAGACATTGCTACTGCAGTTGCTCTGAGTTCCAAGCCATTCATAAGCTGAGTAGAGTTAGGCAGTTTCAATGTCAATGTCCTATATATTTATTTATAGATACATAAATTGCATCTGTTCAGGGAAGAAGATGCATTTCCTACTGAAGAATACCAGTGGCCCACTAAAGCTAGAGGAAAGAGCTTTACATTTTATACTGTTTAATATCCAGCTGAGACAGGGAAATTCTTAGAGTAACAAGGAGACATTAATATACCTGTAGAAGTTGCGTGGTTCAAGCATTTTGAATAAATGCATTTGTTTGCTTATACATAGATCTATCCATATCCACCTATCTACCTGAAGCTGACTTCATTTAAGCATAACTTAGTAATCTGTTAGCTATAGTGATCCCTTCCCCAAAATTATAAATTGGATCCTGGGGACTTAATATCCTGTAATAAGTGCTCCTGCTTCACAACACAGACTTTGCTTTGTCTGAAGGCTAAGAGAAGATATCCATATTTGAACTTAATATTTTAAATGGAGACTTGTCACCACAGAAATCACAAAAGCTGAATCTATTTTCTAGTAGGTTTTTTCTGGCAGTGAAGGTTTCCTGTTATACGGTAAGCTGTTAGGAGATGTTCTTGTCAAAATTTGTGGAACTATCTGTTATTATATTAAATACCATAGTTATAACTTCAATTGTTAATCACTATCAAGGGTATCATAAATTGAAAAAAGAGATTTTGGAGAGAGAGGGAGAAATAGTACCAGTCACTGGAAATTCCACAGATTGCAAAGCAAAGGGATGGGAGTGTTACAAATTCTCTAAGTTAGATTACCAGGAGAACTTTTCTAAACTTACACAGTATTAGTACCATAAACCACAGTCTCCAAGAGATTGCTGCACTATTGAACAAATCCATTGCAGGCATTTTACTATTACCCAATAATAAATTAAAAGAGGGAATGTGCTATAAACTAACCTAATCATTGTAGGAGAATAGTCTCCTTGGAAGGAAAGCACGTGCAAGGCAAACTTCTCTCATTTCCCGCTTGCTGAGGAACTGAGTTAGTGAAATGACTTGGAATAGTCCTACCTAGCTTACCCCATGGGGCAGTACACCCAGTAAGGTGCATTAGTCCCTGATGATAGGGAACAACCTGTATGTATATCCAAATTCTGTTCTACCATTCTACATACAGTAGAGCAGGAATAAAAAGATCATGCTTTCCTTTGGAAAGACAAGCATGCTGCTTGAATGGAATAAACTTCTAAGTCAGCATGAAAAACATAGTACACCAGAAGTACAATTTCCCATTGCAGAGAGCATGCATTACACTCATCCTTCAATCAGAAGCAATAAATCCAAGTGGGAAACCAGCAAAGCATTAACCTTCCACAGAACTTGTTGTGCATTTTCTACAGCATTTTCATCAGACTGTGGGATTTTTCACAGCTGCTGCTAAATGATTCTGACCAGTTAAGGTTATGTGTAATTTTTAGATTTACATTGTGAGTATTCAGTGAAGTAAATGCTGTCACTTTCACACACACTTTCACACTATTACATGTCATCCTACATATCATTAACTTTTCTTTTGGTCTACTTCAGAAGACAGTGTTTGCCTGGTGTCACAAAAATAAATGTGGCCATGTAAATATGACAGAAACCTTGTCTTCACAGAGAACACTCTCAGACTTTTATTATTTACAAGCCACTAAAAACTCTGACAAAACCAAACTTTCCTTGATGATATCCACTTATGATCAGTTCATAGTATGAAACCAGAAGATAGTATCTGTCCACTGGACTATAAAGAATTTTTCAGTAGGGTGCTATCCTGTCCCTTTGAAAGCTCATTTTGTTCATAAATCATTCATAACAACATTAATTTGGAGAACATGGAGGTAGATACCACCATCACCAAGGAAATTATATGAAGAAAAGTATCCATCTTTTTCATACGTTAGCCTTAACCTTAAATGCAAATGACCTATTTTGATTTTCCTAGACCTTCTTCCTTATGTTCCTCCTATCAGGGATATTTGAGGATTTTTTTTTAAGTGGAAGACAGGAAATTATAAGGAAATGCTAATATTCAAACTGTTTCTGATCTTTCTTGGTCTTAATGCACGTAGGTCCAAGTACCTAATACTTTCACATTGTCAAGTCAGTAGATTTGAATTATTATACTTGTGGATAGAAACTAATACCAGCAATCTAAGCACCAACAAAGTAAAGCAGTACTTACATTCATCTAAACATATAGTATGTTACTAAACCTTAACAAATTAAATGAGAAGAAATTATGGATCCTTAAAACTACTTTCTCTCTTAACTGCACACTGTTCTGAGCCCTGTACTTTCTGGTAACTAATGTCACAGAATTGGTTTCCTCACTAAATATTGGATGTCATAGTTAAGAGAAACACAAGCATGGAAAAAAAAACGTAACACCACCTAGTGTCACCTGGCATATTCTTTGGTCTGTCAGTCATCCTTTCTGAAAGATGAAATCTGGTGGTCCTTACCACATTGCACTATGCAGAGTGACTGCAGTGGCCTCCATCTCTTTAGCACCACTTCTTAAAAACAGATTCTTATTAGCATTCTGCTCCCGAACACATGTCAGAAGTCATTAAATGTAGCCAAGCAACTGCATGTAGCTATCCCTTACTTCAAGTATTCAGTGTGTGGGTAGGTCTATCCATGTATCAAATTTAGGCAACTGTAATATGAATCAATATTATTCTTCATGCATCATCAACAGCAATCTCATAGGCTAGCACAGCCCATAGCTTAGAATAAATTAAGTGATAACTTGATGAGACGGAATCAAGGTGGATTTCTAGAATTCTGGAAGAACGTTACTTTTCTAGTGGTTAAGGCATATTTTTTTTCCACATTGAAAACATAGCGATATGGAGGTGAGAGAACATGCTGTCATCAGTTTGGAGGGCAGTAATGAATTTATTATTAAAATTTTGTTCAGGAAGTAATTTTATGCTTTATTGTAATTACTGGTGTTTGTACAAAGAACCATCCACTGTATTTATGAACACTGTGAAAAGTGGGATCAGGTTTTCTGGAACTCCATTTCTAACAACTTTGTTGAACTCAGGTTAATTATGAGAGAGGCCCATCTGAGGGAGAAGGCACACCACAGAACAAAAGGGATCCATTTTTTTCATCTACTGTTTGAATTTCATCCTTTCTTCTTTCATCTGTTTTCATCTTATGGAAGTGATTATAAGTGCTAATGAGACATTTGATCTTGCTTCAGGCAGTCATTTTCTGGTTAACACAACAGAGGTATCAAGCATCTATTTTGGTATTATAGGAAGTCAGCAGGCTGGGGTCACATATTCTTTTTTCTTATACCTACCTAGTTGCAGCAATCCTTTTTCTGGTACCTGAAATACTTATTGCACTATTTTATTTTTCTGTCTGCAGGTCTTATATGAACTCCTCATCACTAATTTATGTCAGGAAAAGATATAACTCTTACAGGTGTTTCCAGTTTAGAAGCCAGTCAGAAGTATTTGAAACATTTTTTTTTTTTTGGGAGCTAATTCTAGTCAAGTCAAAGTTACAGATGTGTTGTTTAGTTCAAGCAACAAGTGGTGACTGATGAGCAGAAGTAGCATTTGAACCTGAGACCCAATGAGTATGGTTCAATAAATTGGGGGATCATTCTAAAGAGAACAATACTGTTTGAAAACATGATTTCTTTCATGTTGACTTAATTCTTCAAAAACCATAACCAAATCTGGCAGTTCTGAGCAGTTCTTTTCATCAGTCTTATTTGTCAAAAGTATGCCAGAGAACACTTTTGGGCCTGTGTTCCTCAAGTGCTGATAATTATGTGTATAGAAAGTGTTGCTTGTATTACATAGTACACCCAGTGGAACTGGGAATATTACTGAAATTTAAAGGAAGCAGCCTTGGGAAGACCCAAGGTATGTGTACCAGGCAAGCCCCAAATATTTCATCCATTAGTATGAATTTTGTTTTTGAGGAAATAACCCTTGTTAATCACCACTGCTCTTTCATTATGGTACAATCAGTTTCTCACTGCTAACTTGAATGTGGAGCTCTTCTAGTGCCTACTTTCCATAAATTAAAGTTGGTGCCAATTAGCCGTTTATAGGAGACAGACTTGTGATATCTTTTCAAGAAATAAACACATGAGAACAGTGAGGCTAATTAGTGGAAATACTTTCCTATAATCCACCTGTTCTAGGTAATACCAATAACTTTTACAAACATTCTTGCTTTGAGACTGATAGCAAATGCTGCTAAGTATATCTGTATAGTCTGGTAGGCAATGAAATGTGTTCCAAAGTCTTATTACTTATTACAAAGCAGAATAGTATTTTTGCCTATTCAGTAGGCAAAAGGAACTTCATAAGATGCCTTCACATTGTCACACCTAATACTGGAGAAAAACTTTGGGCTTAACTTAACAAATAGTTTTTACTAGAACACTTGGAGCATTCAAAAATCAGAAAAAAACCCCTCTGGGCTTTGTTTTTGATATGTGGAAAAAGGAGAACAGGCCTAGAGAGAAAAGAATAAATATCTCATACTAAATCTTTAAAAGCTGGTGGTTTGTCCAGCATTTTCCAGGGTTTCTTTTCCCCCAAGTCTGCAATTTAAAAATCACCAAATATTGGTCAATTCCTTATTTGGGAGCACCTTTTAAAGCACTGGATTTCTAAAAACCTGATTTTAATTCTGTGATTGAACATTGTTGTTTAACTGGATGACTGTAACCTTTAAAATCAGGCTTCCAATGTAATAAATTATAAGCATGAATTTTCCTTATATAATGAACAATTATAGTTACTGGATTACTATTTTGGGTTTCAAAATTTCAAAGAAACTTTAGATTGAAAAAATTAATTCTGATGTTAAGACATTTTGAAAATCTTCCAAACTTTTCAAAGATCTCTGATGTTATTAATATTTCATTAAGTATGTCTTCTAGCAAACACAGTATTCCTGAAATAGAAAGACAAAGCAAACGTAAAGAAAATCATAGCATGTTAATAAAGCTGAAATGAAAATGTACAGAAATCCAGTTTTTCTAATTATCATGCAGGAGCATGTTAAACTGAGGACTATAATGTAGAGCCACTTAGTGTATTCTTTTTATTCTTAACTTTACTATTATGTAGTCCTACTCAAATTAGTAAAGACACATACATACATACATAATGTTAGCTCCAGTAAAACACATCAATCCTTCAAAAAACTTACGCCTTTAGGTAACAATTAGATGAATTAATTTTACTCAAAATATAACCCTTAAACACAGTTACTGAAGATTATTTTCAGGATCTAGACTCACATTAGCAAATCATTAGGTTTTAAAGTGTTTTTTTGAACATGTTAGATTTTGTTAAGTCTGCTTAGAAGAGTGTTAGGGAGGAGAGGACACATACTTTTTTAACTGGACAAGTTTCTCGCACATGCTGTCATATTTAGAATACTGTTTCCTGACATAGCAATTTTTTCCTCCTTCGGAATATGACTACACATTTCAGTAGTCTTCAAATTCGCAGGCACATGTCAGTTTCACCAGCTGCTCATTAGTTTGTGTATTTTAAAGAAGGTAGGGAAATGCGGAAAGCTTGTTTCTTATCGATTGAATCAAGCGTGCAGTAAGGTAATAATGAGGAAACATAATGGGTTAAGAGGAGAGAACTCCCACACTTAATTCCTTCCTGTTAGATGAGCTCCTTCACAAGAGCGTGATCCTTGTAATGTACACATTTATAGCAGTGTTTCTTATTTTAAAAGAGCTGTGACTCATTGTATGGAGGTGGAGAGAACTGAGAAGCTTTTGCACATTAACAGTTTTAAATGAAGAAAAACACCTCTTTTTTTCCTTGCCTTTGCATTTTTAGTAGAACTCTATGAGACAGAGTATTTAAGCATGATGGTTAATTTTACATCAAATTTGATCCTGCCACCAGTTACTTTCTACTTCTGCAGGCTGCTTACTCTGTCACCGAGTATTAGATGTATTACCCACAGAGCAGTAATTACATTTGACACATAATTATTATGGTTTTGATGATAAGACGGCCTTTTCTTTTCCTGCTTTCATAACATATACTCCTGAAAGTGCTGGCTGGCTGAATACAGTTAGTTTAAAAGCACTTGGATTTAAATTGAACCCTGGGACAAAGAAAGAAATGAAAAGAAAGAGCGAGCACATTTGAAAATTCCAGATGATCTCACACAGTCGATTTTGAAAAGGAAAGAAAGCCTTTAAGTGTTGTTAATGCAAAAGGAGAAAGAGCTGCCGGGCTGCAGCCTTGCCAGATCCCCAACAGGAAAGGAGTGCTTTTAAAGTTAATAAACTGAAGGTTTGGAAAAAACGGAGGCTCCTGGCAAGGCCACATAAACTACACAAATGAGTTTCTAATCTTGCCACATGGGCATTTTTCCAACTCTGCACTCTGAGTCACCCCCAGCTGCAGGCCTGGATGAGCAGTTTAATAATCCTTAGCCCTTTTTTTTCTTAAATGATCAGCATCAGAGTATCATGTTTCTGGAGCCTGGAGGCTGTGTGGTATTCAAATAGGGTGAGTTCTTGAAATTCCTCCAAACCTACCTGCAGCTGCCTCTGCCTCTCTGCTGAGGTTAGAAAACCTGGACTTGCAAACTTTGTAATTTCCCATCATCTTCTTCCTCCCTCATCTCCTCTTGATTTCTTAGAGTGTGCACGGGGCAAAGCCAGGCTGGGAGGATGCAAAGTGTTACTCTCGTCTTTTTGAAAAGAAAGGAAAGTTAACAAGGCACGGACGGGACAATGTCAATGCTAGGAATCCTTCTCTGGGAACTGAGTGGTTGTGAAGGAAACCTGAGCAGAAACAAAATGACCTGACTTCCTTCTTGGATCCAAGAGCTGAGCATCAGTGAAGCTTGATGTAAAGGGTATCCCTCCTACTGATGTGAGCTCTTCAATCAGTGCCGAGACAATAATAATCAAATTAACGTACTATAAAGCAGCTCTAATTTTAGCCTGTTTTGTTATTGTAAGAGTTCGTAGGGAAGGGTAAAGGGGGAGGTGAAGGCTGCTACAAGTGACTAACGCTGCATTTCAGCCTCCTAAGCCATATTTAGTGATGTGGGATATAAACATAAGCTCTCAGTACAATTTTTCCTATTTGACTTCTGCTTCCTTTCTTGCGTTCCCTCTCCTAAAGACAGCTGCTGACAGACAGGTATTTATGCTGGTGCTGCGTGGCAGGCGCCCCAGCTCGCCCTGGGGAGGGAGGTTTGCGGCTGTCCGGCCCATTCCCGTTCGGCCGCGGCCCGAGCTGAGCAGGCTGCACTGGGTGCCACGGGCAGCCCCTGTCCCGGGCCATGCCTTTGCTGGGAGCGGCAGGCGGCACAGGGAAGCTCTGCCCGGGACTGGGCCACCACCAACACCCCCGGGATCCAGCGCCTGAGCTACCACCACCCCGATCCCGTGGCCTGTTCAGTGTCGCCAGGGTATCACGGTCGCCCCTCTTCGTCAGTTTTGGCCATTGGATTTTCGTGGGAGTCAAAGTGGGAGTTTATTACCTGCGTGAGGTCTTTGTCAGTTTTGGCCATTGGATTCTCGTGGCAGGCAAAGTGGGAGTTTATTACCTTTCGTGTACCTCCATGGCATTCTGTAAATCCTGAATTATTTTTTTGCAGTGAGTCCACACATATACATTAAGCTGCAATTCTCTTGGGCCGTCAGAATTGCAGACCAGCCTGAGGCATGGCAGTATGATAAAGTTTTCAGGCCCTGCTTAGTTAAGGCTGAAAATCTGGGACCCAGCCAATCTATACCACTCAGGGCTCTTTTCACAGTCCAAAATGATTTGGCTTAAACATTTCCAACTGTGATGAGGTCTCATTTCAGTGATTATACAGTCATTCACTTTTCCACATCAACATCAAAGTCATTAACAACTGAGTATTATTGCATTGGCTGGAATTCAGTTAAGGACTAGAGGGATGTTGCTCTTTATTAAGATAAATCATTGCCTTGGTTATGTCACCCATGAAATAATCAATTTACTGTGTTGGTTAATTTCCTCCCTCTTTGATCTGTGAATTAAATTCAGCAGATCATT
The DNA here is from genome assembly GCA_013398955.1 of Callaeas wilsoni. Lineage (NCBI taxonomy): Eukaryota > Metazoa > Chordata > Aves > Passeriformes > Callaeidae > Callaeas > Callaeas wilsoni. The sequence continues at coordinate 279,209 of VWPU01009432.1, forward strand.
GTTCCACACAACTGCAGTGGAAAGGATGCTTTAAAATAAATGCACCACATTTTCTAATGGTACAAGTCTGGTAACTGTGTAAAACAAGACTGCATGTGGCCTGATCTATTTCAACAGTTTCCTTTGAAAGCTTCAGGGGAAAATGAACCAGTAGCACCAATTTGGGTGATACTCCCTCAAAATTCCTGAGGAATGAACCAGAGGAGAGAGAAAAGCTAGCAGAACTGATTCTGAGGCTTCAGAGGAGTTAGGCTGATTGCCAGAGCAAATGAAAATATTTCTATCGAAGTGTAAGGCTATTTCTTGATAGCTTTCATGAGCTTTACTTACCAAGATGCTTACTATAAGGATTTTTTTCAAAAATCCTACTCATCACAAGATGAATATTAAAAAAAAAAAAAACAAACTGCACTGATACCGATTGATATTCTAATGTCCTTTTGCATTGAGCTATGCATTCTGACATTAAACTACATGTATAAATAATGACTTTTCATTTTGCTGAATTTCACAGCAATATGGGTATTCAAGTCTCACTTTTCTAATACTAAACTCTTAACTTTCCACAGATTAAAGAATCCATGCTAATTAAAATCAACACAGAATTCCTCAGTATTACTATAATGTAAGTTCAGATCCATGCCTCTTCTAAAACTTGAGCTCTTCTCATGTGTATGTCCTTTAAACTCAAGACCATGATCCATCATGAGCTTTGAAAAATAGCAACAGCATGTGATGTGGTTTTAAGAAATTGATCTCAGATTACGTTGTAAAATGTGCCTAAAATTCTCCTAATGATAGTATTGCTGGGCTGGGCTGGCCAGGGCTAGGTATACCTCCTTGGCCAAGTCCACTGCTGCATTTCCCAAACGATTTTGCAATGGTGCTACATCCAGGCACATAGACCCCTCAAGCTGCAAAAGCCGCTTAATCTTTGAAGGAAGACAGTGTACAAATTGGATGAATTGTGTTATTGCCCAATCTCTCACAATTGTACTGCTAAGGTTACTGTAAAATTGGTCAGCATCTAATTTTGATAGACTTTGAGATAAACAGCATGTAGGTTTCTGATTGTGGAACCAAGATACAGAATTTCTTCCAAATTTTTACATCTTAAAGCTATATTTATATAATCTTAAAGATTCTAGAACATGTATTGATGAGAAGAAATGCTATTATTTTTGGAAGAAAATGCATATGAAAATACTATTGCTAAAATAGTTGAACTAAAATTCCTGACTGAACTAAAAAAACCCCACTTTATTTGCTAACTCCAATTCCCATTACACGAGCAAAATATTTTCACTAATTCTCAGGTCAAAGTTACGAATTAGAGCAATGGATTAAGAAGATGTAATACTGTTTCATTATAAGAATAACACCCCCAATTCACTTAAAAATTAATGAAAGCTGATTGCAGATTGGTTTCTATAGCAATTACTTAGAGTGTTTCTCCTAGCATTTAACAAAAATTGTGTGTGATTTCATGAAAGAAAAACAATTTGCATTAACAAATTACTTCAGTGCATTTGAAAGTCATCTTCATGAAGCAAAATATACCCTAGCTGAGCATGCAGGAGAATGAACACTAATGAAAGTACAAAGTCAGGACTATGTAGAAATTCATGGTAAATCAGTCAGGATATTCTGAATATGTGAGGAAGCTTAGTATTGAACAGTTAATTGCAACTGTGGTGAACTTGATTAATGCACAGGACAATCCTATGTTGCTTATAAACCTTCTCACTTGGCAATCAAATTACTATTTTCTAATTAATTGCATTTATTAGTTTCTCCTTGTCAATTGTTTCATATTCATGGTCCTTTTGCCATTAGTTTCCATTTCTAAATGAGTCATTCTAAAAGCAGAAAGTGAAAACATTGCTATTCCTCAAGCGTGATTTCTTATTTTGTTGACATGAATGCATAGTAACTGCAAGTTTCTTCAAGCTGTCGTGGAATATTTATTTTTTAGTTGCCATGAGGTCATACACTTGGAGTTTTTAGATGACAGAAACTCCTGGTGGAGTTTTGAACACATTTAGCTTTTGTAATTCTGCTTCAGGCAGTAGCAGGCAAGTTAAACAATCACTGATTGACTTTTATTAACCGATCTGTAAGGCTGATAGGCTCAGGAATGCAGCCTATAGACAGATTCTTGAAATACAGCCGAGACAGGAATCTTAGAGAAATTCCAAAAATAGGAGGTAATACTCTCCTTGCAAACTAATTTTTTCCCCTAGATAATATTTTTTACTTTATAAGATATTGCTCTTTCTCTGCTTTTGATTTGAAAAGTTCATCAAGAAATCTGATTGTTTAAAAAAACCCAAATTACCTATCACAGACTTAATTTCAAGCCTATGCTATTACATGAAAATAATAAAAAAAATTTTTTTCCAGTAAGTTATCTGAAGAATTAAAGTTGAAATGTTAACTGATGTAAAATTAATGTAATGGTTTCTTTGGTATAAACTAGCTAGCCTTGAGGGAGATGCTGCACAGTGAGACTCCAGATATGTCCTTGAATTATCCCCTTGCTCTGGGGTAAACTGGAGCCAAGCTGTACTTGGCAAGCATTTCTTTCCTTAGTGAGCAACTCTGTTGAGCTCAATAAAGTTTTGAGAGGAAGGGGCCAGAGTCACACCTTTCTCTAGGCTAGCCACCTGTACAGGGTGGCTAGAAACACAGAAACACAGCCCTGCTGTAGAACACGTTCTCCCACCCCATGCTGGTTTTCATAGTTATTGCACATATACCATGATCTCCCTTGAAGGATTAGAGCTACACAAGCCAGTTTCTGATTGTATAAACCATAAGTTATGTGATATCATAGATTTTGATGCCTGTGGGATCTCAAATTTTTGTTTTAAAGGTTTGTTTTGGATTTATTTAATACATGGCATTTATTTAATTACTAGAGCTGCAAATCAAATTAATTTCTCCTATAAACATATAGTTATCATCTTATATTCTAAGAAAAAGAATGTAATTAGTGATTTGAAGTTTATATCTCTCTTTTATTTTTCATTTTTGTGTCAAAAATCATCTGTGATACTGCTTGGTCCAGCAAGCATTCCATGTATGAGTTCCTAGGCTGAAGCAGCAGTTCCACAGTTTTGAAGGGCTTGTAGAGACAGCCTCAGGACCTCTAAGTGCATTTACACACTTGACACCAAACACATTAGTGGAATCGATGTCAATGAAAATGCTTAACATTCTTCTTAAAAACAGGTACAGCAAGGTCTGATAAGTCTTGTCTGTGTTCCCTGAACCACAAGAATGCTTGTGGTGGGTACGTCTTGCCACGTCCGTGTAATTAAACTTTTGAGTAGTATTTCTTGGCATTGGAGCACTACTGTTAAAGGTCCACAGTGGAGTACCAGAAAAAAGAAAAACAGACAAAATTATCTAAGCATTTTCATTAATTGTTAAGATGACCTTGCCGATGAGAGGTAAAGACTCAAATTCTGTCCTTAACTGAATCAGAATGGAAACTGCACAGATATGAAAGCCCTCAAATTTATAGGTATTTAAGCCTCCATCTCTTTTAAAACCAAAAGTTGAAACTAGATCAAACTTAATTGCTGACATTTTTAACATTTTTTCCCTTTATTTGTCAAAAGAAGGTATCTAGTGTGAGTTACACTAGAGGTCATACAATTTGATGTTTGCACCAGCGTGTATTGTGATGGAAGCTCTGGGTACAGCAGGGATCCTCCACATCACTGAAGTTATCTCTGAAACATACAGGTAAAATCTGTTATACTAGTTTTTGTTTTAATTAAGCCAACTGCATCATTTCCTAAAGTGCACTGTACAAAGATCTTGTAACATGCAGTGAAAATGTATAGGTATCCAGTTATTTGTGAATAATATATCAAACAGTAATTACTGCTGAAGAGTTTAATCAGTTTTAATAGTCATATTTTAATTCTGCCATCCTTTTGTGTTGATACAGGCTACAACTTCCAGGAACATTCTTCCATACTCTCACTAAACACAGCTCAATTACAGCATATCCTTTTAAGAAGTTTGAAATAAAATATGCTAAGTATATTAAAAATGTGCCAAGTATGTTACGCCCACTGCCAGTTTCAATACTAGTAAACTGTCCTGTTTTGCAAGTCTTTGCCTATTGCTATTCACAGGCTACGTGAATAAACCTCTAGCTTTCATTCATTCTGGGCTCTCGAGCCTACTGATGGTTGCTCGGGGAAACAGCCTTTTGGCTGAGGGCTGTCCCCTTCATTTTTCAAATGTTCTGCACAGGGGATGGTTCTTGGGGTTGCTATTAATATGCTCCAGGGTAAATGCCCCCTTCTGTGGGATGCTTCTGGGGGTCTGTTATCATTAGGCTCCAGCTTTAACACCTCCAACCCACTGCAAAACTTTCCTCTGTAGCTGTATCAGTAGGCTTCAGAGTTAACATACCATCACCCAAGAAGGCTGTTTGCTGGAATGGCTGTTTTTTAAGTCTCCAGAGTGAAAACAATGCCCCAAGTCTGGAAGAGCTGCCATCAGTAGACTCCAAAGCATCATCTAAACAAAACTTAATTGATAGCTTTGCACTGATACAGGACACAGGGGAAAGCAGGAGGAAAAAAAAATGTATGCAGAAGATTCAGGTGAATGCCACCAAGAATACAGTAACTGGTTAAGCCTCATCAACTAATGCTGGCATTTCTAATATAATCCAACAAGAAACGCAATTAGCCAGCTGCACTGGTAGTGTATTAACTCTTGCCAGCCTTCTCAATATCTGCTTTACTCACGGTAAGAGAGGAAGCTCATTTATTACCATATACAATTTTGTTAGTGTATCAAAGACTGCAAGTGTTATGAAAACTGCTGGTTATACTGCGTGAGTACTTGATCAGTGGGAGAAAATTCTATCTGTGTGTGCCTTTGAAGTTTAAGTGCCTTTCACTATGCAAATTAGCTTGTGTTAAAGGACTCTTATGTCTTCCAAACTGATCTGCCACTCCATTGTTTTACCTTACCCATAGCATCTCCATTCAAATTACAATTTATATGCTTCAGAATGTATTTCCTAACTGGTGCTATGTTAACCACAGCCCATGTAGCCCAGCAATGAAAGAAAAGTCATAAGGATCTCAAACCATAAAAACTTGGAGACTGAAAACCTTAAGGGGTCACTAAACAAAGCATGGATAATGCTTTTTAATGACTGGTATAATTTAAAAAGTCATGAAATCTGGGGACAAGAAAATCCTGGTGGGAGCACTCACACTGCAGGTGTAGACATTCACATACTACTGGCAAAATCAGGATAATGAAACTTAACTCTGTCCAACACATCCAGAGTGTGTTGAAAGAGTTCATGTGTTCCTGAAGCACCAGCATTGAAAATCCTGGTGACCATGAACTCCCAAAACAACCTGAAGATGTGGGCATTAAAAGAGGAAACCTGCTTGAAGACATCAGTAGCATCTGAAGAGTGATGCAGGCACTGGCAACTCCTCAAATGGAGAGGCCAGAAAACTGAGGTTATTGATAGCTTTGCTCTCTCTCTCCCCTCTAATAGTAAGATTGTAGCATAGAGACCTTGGAAAAGCATCAAAAGATACAAAGCACAAGCTGGGCGCTGGGCACTGGACACTATCAACTCTCCAGCTCATTTCAGGGGATCTCCCATTCTAAATGCCTGCAGGCACAGTAAGTGGCAGTTACAGCTAACTCACAACATTTATTCATCCTCAAAGAAGGCCATTCTTACATTGTTGCTAAATAAGATTAGACTCTCAGTTGTTGAGCCTGGACAGAAGCTAAGCCACGTCAGCTGTTTACTCACTCCTTTTCCCCCAGAGAAGGAGTGAATGAAAGGGCCAAAGCAAGAAAAGTGCAAAGTTTGAGACAAAGTCTGTTTAATTCTGGTTCTTGGGGAGGTTGTTTTCCCACTCTAGCTAAGTGGTGATGTTAAAAGGATTCTCCCCTAGTTTCTAGGGAACAGAGTGGGAATTGGAGTGGGCAGCTCTCAAAAACACTTTGAGGCAGAAGCCCCTGTGAGCTCTCAGTAGTTCAGCTCTCTCAGATCTGTGGCCAGCAGTTCAGTCAGACACAACTCATTTGATAAAAGCCCTGTGCTCAGGCACCACTGGACTAAAAAGAGCTGTGCTGGCTCTCTGTGCACATGGGGACACAAGCAGGTCTGTGTGAGGACAAACTGGGGCTGCCCCACACCGGTCTGAGACAGTTCCGTGGCAGCTCCATGTCCAGCCCCTGAGGAGCCCTACAGGCAATACGGCAGTGCTGCAGCACAAACAGCTTAAGGGTCTCAACATCGCAGTGGGCTTTGCTTATCACTGAGTGAGAATGGCCCATTGGGATGTCACCTGGTGATGGACTCAATGATGATGGATCCACCTAGCAACGGATTATGATGTCACCAAAGAGCTGATGCCCCTCCCTGCGTCTCACCCAGTCAGTGCCACACTCCAGCTGAGCAAATTCGCATGTACACGTGCCGGAGGCTACCTCCCTGCCAGGCCAGCGCTGTGCTTCTACGCTGCTGCTGGCCAGGCCAACAATTACTGCCTGAGGGCACAGCCGGGAGTTTTTGCTGCATCTTTGCTTCTAACGTGCTGCTTCTCCCCCATTCCTCCTTCTCCTCCATCTGCTACTTCTTCTTGTTCTTCACTTTCCTTCACTTTCTTTCGTGATGCTACCTTCCCTTTCTTCCTGCTCTGGACTACACAAAAGCTCCGTACCAAGGCTGTGTCAGGGAAGCCCCTTGGTAGCTCCCCTGTTTTTCCTGTAGTTTCTCTAGCCACCAGCATGGAGGCACCCTGGGTAGGCACCTGGAGACCTCATCCCCGACACGGCCCAATCCTCGCAGAGTTCAGCACCCCGGGTCCCAAGTACTGGATTCCTGGGACAACAGGTAAATCAACTATCCTGGGGAGGCAGTGGCAGTGGGAGGCACAGCACACTGCTTGCTTCCACTTAGAAATTTCCTTTCATTACACAGTTGCAGGCATATGTCCTTTGACAGGCTTTTCTTCCCAGGTCACACGGCTCATGATCCCACCAGAGACAGAGCCCCTGCATACACATTTCGAGGGACCAAATGTCCCGCCACAGCCAGCTGCTCACCAGGTCCTCGGTACTTCATCCATCCATCCATCACCAAGACTGGAAAGCATGTGGCTCCGTCGGCACATATGACGGGACGTCCCAAGACCAAGACTGAGGTCACCCCTGGACCCAGTGAGTGGCATTTCTGCAGCCCCTCTTCCAGGCTGGACAAGAACACCTTACTGTTGCCCTGTGCCACTCGGGCACAAAACCCTCCGCTCATGCCCTGAGCGGGCTCCAGAGAGTTCCGGACAGAAAACAAGCAAGACTGAGCACCTCCTCCTGACTTCTCCTCTTTGGCTTGCAGTTAGGTTCCCAGCTTCACTTCTCTCTCCTCCTGCTCTGCCCCAGGTGACTACACCACGGAACATGCTAACAAACACGTCTACTACACCGCACCGGTGCAGAGCATGATGTTCCGGCCCAAGGACATAAAACCCTTCCGAACGCCAGGTACGGGAACTTGGGGAAGCAGATATTCTTACAGCCTGTGTGTCCTCCAGAGAGCATCTGCAGCTTCTTCAACAGGCCTAGCAAAAAGCCTAGGCAGCAGGACACAGTGCGCTCAACAAGCTTCTTGCTGTCCCAGAGCACCGACTTCTCCTGTCTCACAGAAGAACCGGCAGCTCTGGCTTCAAACAGCCAACGCACACCACATGCAACAGAAGCTGGAGGCACTGGGAAGTGGGGCAGGATATCCTTCCTGCTCCTCACAGCCAGCTTGGCAGGCTGACTCTCTCCCACCCAGGCATTGCATCATTTCCCACAGGACTCACCTATGCTCTCTTCCTATTCTCTTTCCAGGTCCTGGCACCTACACCCTGCCCAGGATTCTGGGACCCAACACAGTCTACACCTGTGCTGAACCATGCTACTCCATGAGATGGAAGAGTCAATACCAGAGCTGTTTTCAAGACCTGGCAAAGGTGAGCTGTGCTTCTCTGTTCTCTCACGGCAGCAGCAGAAGCTCAGTTGCTCTCCTCAGGGCAGAGGGGCCCCAGTGCCTGCTGTATGCCCACATAACACATGCACCTGCGGCAAAGCCCAAGGTGCCACAGGGCCTCTGGCTCTGCTGTTTCCAGTAATACCGACACCTGCAGTCCCTCACTTTTCAACACTAGCAGCTTCGGCGCGGTACAGCGCACCAGCACTAATGGCACTAATCTCCCTCATCCTCTGGGAAATCTCCCTCTCTTCCCAAGGCTCCAGACCTCCCACATCGCTCCTCTGGCCAGCCACCTAAAGCAGCACAGTTCTTGTGGGTGCCTGCCAAGAATCCACACTGCCTCTTGTACCCACCAACCTCATTGCTTCTCTTGCAGACGCCGGGTCCTGCAGCATTTGCCAAGGTGGAACTCGACGTCTACAAAACGAGGGCTCCCAAGTACACAATGGGACTAAAAACCAAACTTGCTGGCAAGAGTGTGTTTCCAGGTCCAGCAGACTACAGCGTGGGAAAGGTAAGGCAGCCTGCTCACAACATGCTATGCTGGACAGCCTTCACCTGAGGACAACTCTGGAGAACAAGGCACCATCTTCACCTTTTTTCTTCCCGCTGTCCCCTTCCAGGTGTCACTGATCAAGGCTCGGGAACCTGCTTACACTTTTGGACTCCGACATTCTCTCTACAAAGCTTCTTTAATACCTGCAACACATCTTGAATAAAAACAGACACCCGCAGAGATCTTTTTCTGTTCCTGCTTTGCAGCAGGGTGGGGTTAGGTGTGCGTGGGTGCGGACCATTGGCTCTCACTGTCTCGTGTCTATGCCTCAGTCAAAACATGGCAAGGTGAGGGTGAGGGGAGAGCAGCGAGGCCACAGCGTAACCCAGGCTGACATCTCCAACAGCACCGTTTCACCTATGCAGAGCAAAACACTGTGAAAGCATTCCAGCCGTGCCTTGCACACTCTCACCCCATGGCCCGTGCTGGCCCCTAAGGACACAGCCCATCTCAGCATCCCCCTTTTCACTGCACACAGGTGGCATCTGCCCAGGGTGTGCCCAGAAACATAGCTGCCCTGCACCATCTCTTGCCATGGGCAGGGGCTCATTTCCACAGGCAAGTCCCCAGACCACTGACAGTTAAGGAGAAAGAACCATTATTCCCAGACTGAAAATGCAATCATCATAGGATGCTGCAACAGCCCACGTGGGAAGGGGCCTTGGAAGGTGACCTAATCCAGCCCTTGTGTGGGAAAGGCAGCCTGGAAGAGACTGGCCAGCACCCAGCCAACTGCAAATTTGGTTGTGTCCAGTGATGGGACTCTACTGTGCCCCTGGAGAGGCTGTTTCTCCTCTCTGGCTAAGTGGTGATGCCAAAAGGATTCGTCCATGATTGCTAGGGAACAGGGTGGGAATTGGAGCGAGCAGCTCTAACAGGTGCTCCAAGGCAGGAGTCTCTCTCAGCTCTGCGGCCAGCACGTCAGACCCAACCCATTTGACAAAAGCCTTTTCCTCAGGCACCACTGGACTAGAAAGGGCTGTGCTGCATGTCTGTGCATGGGGACACAAGCAGGTCTGTGTGAGGACAAACCGGGGCTGCCCCACGCCGGACTGAGGCAGTTCCGTGGCAGCCCCGTGCCCAGCCGCAGCGGAGCCCCGCAGGCAGCGCGGCAGCGCTGCAGCAGGAGCACACCCGCAGCTGGTCGAGCATCGCGCCCGCGGAGCCCCGGTGCCGGTTAACCCGCAAAGGGAAGAGGTGCGCGTGACAGACTGCGGGGCGCGGAAGGCAAATTCCGGGGACCGCGACACACAGCCCCGCCGCCTTCTCGGCGGACAGACGTCCCCTGGTAGCTCTTGTCCGGCGGTGCCGAGCTGGAACATGCTGTCTCAAGGAGCTGTGGCGTTGGGAGCTCTGAGAGAGCGGGCCCAGGAGCTCCCGAGCGCGGGTCCGGGCGGGAGCCGGCAGCGGTGGGGGGCAGCTCCGACGGGGAAAGGGGAGCAATGGAGGGGCGGGAGTGGGGTTTAATTTTATCACTATCTGAAGAAATAGCAGTAAATTACACTAATTTCCTCCAGCCGAATCCGTTTCACGCGTCGTTATCTCCATTCACGAGCTTTTACACCTTGTTTTCCGTTCCTGCATTCCTGCTGAGGAGGGGCCTTGGGGACCTTGATTGCCAGCGGCTTCTCTCAGTCGAACCCCGACCAAGTTTCTTCCTTGTCAGGGCTTCAGGTGTCCCTCTCTTCATTTTGAAACTCCTGTGGTTAATGGGAAGTATTTTAACTAAACGTCCATGAAGATCTAAGTGAGTTCGAAAGATTATAGGAGAACAAAAAGTTAGAATAGGAAAAGATTTGTTGAAAGTTGCTGTTGCAGAAGATGGACAAAGGCAAATGAAGCTTTGGTTAACAGGCTGGATGTGCAGTCCTTTGCGATGCAGGAAAAGTTTAGAACTTGTTTTTTAATCTACAAAAGAATTTTCATCCTACCTGCATTCACAGATGAGGTCAGTGATGCTGTGCGCTATGAAAACAGTGTTGAGGCAGCAGGCGACAGATTTTGTTCTGGACAGGTTTTGTGCTCCCATGAGTAAGGTGTGCTTGTCTTGCCTGGAAGAAGGGCTGGAGAAATGGTACTAACGGTGACCTCAGTCTCCATCTTGAGACATCCACAGATGTGCAGTGCTGGAGCTGAGTACTTCCCGCTCACGGTGATACAGGGATGAATGTAGTACTGAGTACCGGGGTAGCAGCTGTCTGCGATGGGATGTTTGGTCCCTTGCAACGTGTTAAACTTACACAGTTTGTTAGCTGGAAGCAGCAGATGTGCTGTGATCCCGCAGCTGTTCCCTTCCCCCCCACCCCTGGCCCCTGCCCCATCCTTCATTATTCCTGGTTTACCTGTCGTCTCAGGGATTGTGTACTTGAATCCCAGGGTGGTGAACTCTGCCATGATGTGGGTGATGAAACCTCCAGGTGCCCACCCAGGCTCCAACCATGTTGGTGGCTACGAAGCCTGCAGCAAGAATAGGAGCCTGGGACCGCAGCACTGCCAGGCCCAGTGCCACACAGGAGCTTGCTCTGACAGGTCTTCTATTTTCTCTTACTGCCAGAAGGGTCCAGGGTGATCCCCTCTGCTCAGCACTCATCAGGCCTCATTCAGACATTATGTCCTCTTTGGGGTCCTGGAGACAGGCTGACAAACTTAAGAGGCTCAGGGGAGGCAGGGAAGATCTGTGTGGATGGGACTGGTTCAGAATGGAGTGGAGAAGGCCTTGGTGCGCTTCACAACCTGATTCCTATGGGTAAGGCACCTAGTATGTTTTTCTCTTGAAAACAACAAGCAGATGATGATGTCTGCAAGGCACAAACATGCAATGAGAGAAAAAACAGTGTGATTTTTTTGTTAATCTAAAAGCTGTATGTTCTTGTAGTTTTGGGTTACATAATATGAATGCACCTTTGAACACCTCAGATTTCTGTTTCATGTCTTATTTTTCAGTGGTCCCTTAATTTATAAATTTTCCTGGAGAGGGTGATTTGAGCCTGGTGTTTGGAAACAGAATTTTCTGCTGAAGGAAATGTTTAAAAACACCTCTGTGCTGCTGCTTTTGGGAGTTTGACTGCCTGAGCATGCAAATAAAGGCAAGAGAGGCCTTTCCCCAGAGTGCAGAAGAAACTGAGCAGACTCCTGTGTGCATTCTCAGGTCATGCAAAAAATGCTGGATGCCAGCCATAGATGCAGAATGCTTTCAAACTTCTCCCTAGTATGTAAATATAGATAAATTCTCCATACATTGGAAATGCCAGTGTGCTTAGCAATTATCAAAAATACTGGTGGGTCTAATAAGTTATTTTCATGTTTAAGTTTGCATCTTAGTTTGAGGGAAGAGTTATTGATGGGAAATTTGTCAAAAACACTAGTTATTAGCTCAGTCTTAATGATGGGAAAGCAAGCAGCATGTATACTCTAAGACACTGAATCTCGACCATCCAAAAGGCAAGGTCCAAGACAAATAACTCTCTTCCTGACACTGTGACTTGTGATTGATCTGGGTTGCTTAGTTTTCTGAGCATTAACCTGAATAATTTAAATATTTCCAGATTGAAAAGCTTTTTATAGTCAGAAAATCTGAAGTGGCTACCAATCCTCTTTAAGAGAAGTCTGTGTAGTTCACTTGTTATGGATTTGCTTGTTCTGTAAAAGTTTACAGAGAAGAATCTTTATCACAGCTCTGTTTTTTTTTTCTATAGTTGTTTTTCAACATACGTGACCAGGTAGAATTGCTCTCTCTCTGGGGAAAATTCTTTTTTAGACTAAAATGTGATGAGGTGGTGCATCCACTTTAATATGTTCCTACATTTGAGAAGAAAAGATAAGCTGTGTTATACACCAGGAAAAAACCTAAACAAAACCAAACCTCCTTATTCCATCTTCATTTTTTCTCTGGAAGGGATTTAAGGACTCTGGCCATCTGGATGTCTGGCAACTCAGTCAGAGCTGTGGCTACTGTGTGTGTGCAGATTAACTGTGTAGCACATGCACAGTAAGTCCAATGTGTCCAGTACACATCAGACCTGCTGCACATGTGCTGCACAGATGGTCCGTGCATACACAGTAAATCAGCTATGTTAAGCCTACTGCGCATATGCAAACCATCTGTGCATTGCACATATGTATATTTTTGCATGGGAAATCCCTAGTCAGAGCATGAAAGGTTGTGGCAGAGAGGAACTCCAGTGGTAGAGAGACCGTGAGAGTCTGACAGTGGCATAAATTAAAGCAGCTCCTTGCCTGTTTTTGCTCATGTCTGAGCCAAAGCTGCAAATAAGTTCCTCAGAATCAGAAAATGAGACTAGCTGCTCAACAGTTTCAATCTATGTAACAATTGGCTGCAGGAGAGAATCTGTATTAAAACCATTAGTTTTAAAGGCAGTGATTATCAGCTAGAACTGCACCTAGCTCATCAGGTAGCTTAAATGAACAAGATCTGGTATTTTACTTATCCAATAAAAAAGTGATGCTTATGGTGCAGGCCTCAAGGGTATGTTTAGCCAATTATCTTTCTTTTATTTCCCAGTGACCCTTTTGCTTCTCTTGTAATACTGAGCATTTTTACATAGGCTATTTGAGCCTGACAAGGGTGCTTACTGGTTAGTACATAGGCACAGTTTACACATGGGTAGAAAAATACTATCTTTTCAGTGTATATGGAAGTTATTTCATACTATGTTTATGGTACATCTTTAAATCCCAGTCCTGACAATGGCAAGTAAGCTCTTTAAACTCAGTCTGCTTTAGGTCTGTCTCTAATGAGTTCTAATGGTCTGAAGTTGAAGAGCCACTTTTGTATGCCACAAGGCATCACTGCTCATCTAACTGACACACACTTGAAGGAAGCGATACCTTCATAGGCTTGAAAAGTGGGCCAGCATGAACCTCCTGAAGTTCAGCAAGGCCAGGTGCAAGGTCACACACCTGGATTGGAGCAGTCCTCATTTTCAGTACAGGCTGGATGGTGAATGGATTGAGAGCAGGCCTGCGGAGAAGGACCTAGGGATACCAGTGGATGAAAAATCAGAAGAGACAGCAATGTGTGCATGCAGCCCAGAAACCAAATTTTACCCTGAGCTGCATAAAAAGAAGTGTGCTGTTTGCTGGGCTCAGGCTTTGCCACACTGCAGCCTTTTGCACTTGTCTTACCTGTCCAGCCCACTCTAAATATCTTGTTCATTTCCTCCCAACCTTCTCACCAAACAAGCCCAAGCCTTACCTGTCTGAATTTCTAGTCTCAAATTCCCAGTACATACCTCCTCTAACAAGTCGTGTTCCTTAACTAATATTCTCGCCCCTTCCCACTCCTATCTGTCTATGCTTTATGTTATATTTCTGCTTTTATTCTTGCTTTCTCATTGAAAATTGTCACTAGCTATATGCAGTGAATTTACACTTACTTTTATTCTGAGAAGAGCTGTAACTTTCTTGGTCAAGAACTTCCAGAAAAAATCAGCTTCCATCAAATACTATCAAGGCCAGGTTTTAAAAGTTTATTAATACAGTAATAACACTACTGTGTAGTAAATCATATGAAGTCAATGCTTGAAATGCTAGATTCCACTACACTATAAATAATCCATTGAACCAAAGGGAAATACCCGAGTGAATAAAAGAGGCAGGATTTTTCTGTAATACAAATTAGAAATACATACCTCAGAGTTGGGCTGATTCTGAAAGAAGATGCTGGAAATGTGATAAAAGTGCAACAAACAATAAAGTGTGACATATGAAGTGATCTGTCATTTCTAGTCAGAGTTCCAGCCTCAGTAAGCCACAAGATAGATGGGGCACTAAAAGAGAAAAAAAAAAAAAAAAAAGGAGAAATAAAGGAAGGCTCTAAGGAAAGGGGGATAGGGATAGGGTTAGGAAAATTGTAGATTATTTGAGGCCATCTCCTTGACCCTAGCCTACCTCCACTGGTGCAACCACTGGTCAGGGTGAAGTAAAGCTGACAATAGCTATTCATCATACTGTAGACTTGAATGTAAAATGAAAACCACAACTACCTCATATGATGCAAGTACATACAGGAAGGGATTAAATCAATGAAAGATGTTATCCCAAAGCGAAATAGGAATTCCTATTAAATTCAGCTCTTACTAGAAGGAACTGATTTTTCCCTGCCTTAAGCTACAAACACATGCGTGTAATACACCCTCATAGTCAGGTGTGTTGAAATTCCATAGGAGTTTCTTGACCTACCCTTCCAATTACTTTTTTGTCATTAAGCTGCATAATGTTCCCATGAATGATGTGCTTTCAAAGATGAGCAAATGTTGTACAGTGAGGAAAAATAGTAATTTGGTTTCGGAGAAACTGCTTGGTTTTCCCAAGCAGTTTCATTGTCTACTTCAAAAGCTGGTAATGTTTTAATTTTTTTGCCTGAATGAAGGAATCAAAAAGTTATCATTGTTAGAATACCTGACATTTCTTACTGCAAAATTGTCTTCCTTGAAAGGCAGACGTACAGCAGGTAACAGATCAGAGTCAGGGAATTTCTGCAGCTGGGCTGATACATAAAAGTAAATGTTCTCCCCTGAATTACAGAGATAATGTCAGTAAGTACAGAAATGAGCTCCTTTAAAGAAAACCAAACCAAAAACCACACCTCTGTTCTTCCTCCTGTTTTTTAGCATCCCTGAAGGTGGAAAATTTAACATCAAGTGTCACAGTACCATGGTGTAAATATCTCAAAAGAGTCTATTAATCTTGGCTAACAAAACACACATTTTTCCAAATTCTCGAGGCTGTGCTCCAATCCTGGGCCAGTCTGGGAACATCTTTTAAAAAGGTGTGTGCACACGTGTGCACACAGTCTTTGAATGACCCCTTCATTCTTCAAAGAATAGGATTGTCCATAAATTTCTGCTCTTTGTACTAAAGTACATTAAAAATATCTGGTTAATGTGACCTTGCTATTTTTAGACCTGCAAAATGGATTATCCATATACAACTACGGCTTCACTGTTTAAACTGAATCTGTTTTAAAATAACTGCAATGCCTTCTCTTCCTTCCTTTAGCCCTAAAAATAACAATTGTCACAACTGAAGAACACAGCAGTACTTCAGTTATTTGTCAGAAATCACTCACAGACAACAGTTTCAGTTCCTTGTTATAATTGGACAGCAAAAATGTTAAAGGATTTCTAAAATAGAGGTGTAGGCCCCTTTGATTGACAGGTACCATGGAACTGCAGTCTGTCCAACCTTCTTCCCAAAAGCTGAGATCTCCTTCAAAACCTTAGGAAAATTTTTATACTCAATGAAAGTTGTCTATTTAAAGCATTGGTGCATGGAAATGAGTAATAAATCAATCAGTGTTTGCCATCGGTCAGCAGGTGGTGAGCAATTGCATGGTGCATCACTTGATAAGTTGTTTTTCTTGAATGTTATCTCTCTTTTACTTTACCGTTATTATATTTTTTTTCATTTCAATTATTTAACTGTTATCTCAACCTAGAAGTTTTATTTTTGATTCTCCTCCCCATTCCACTGAGGGGGGATGTGGAGTTTGGATTTAGTGAGCAGTTGTGTAGTGCTTAGTTAGCAGAAGGGTTGAAATAACTACAGGTCTGACCAGAGTGTGTTAAAACTAATTTGTTATAAACATTCATTATATTGGTTTAATAGACCAATGTTGGTTACAGAGTTGATTTCTTTGCTCTCACAGTTGTGCTTGTACTCAGGGTTGTGTCCTGGAGTACCCGTAATGCCTTACTTGCAGTATGTGTTCCCTGTGGTGTTGTTTACTGCCCTTGGGGCCTGGACTAACACTATCACTGTAGGTACCTTCTAGCATTGGGTTATGATATGACAGCAGCACTGGTTGGGAAACCAGTCTGTTGTATGTATTCAATATTGCAGGCACCTTTGTTCTCTGGGAGTGATCTACAGGGAACAATTAATCACACCTTTTCTCTTAGGGAAAAGACCTTTTCCCCTCAGAGAGACAGCTTACAGGGGGGATGCCTTCCTATGTCTTCCTTCCTTCCTGCCTTGTTTCATTCCTTCTCCAGACCGATTACAGTAGCATTTGAGAATTTTAAAGATTTTGGATAATGTTTAAATACCTTTGAAACTAGCCTGGTCCTTTTACTAGGAGCCAGCATGTTGCTGCATATGGTTTAGGTCTTGTTTAAGGTCAGACAATTAATTAAGAACATAACCCAGAGATCTGACCAAATATTGGGTAGCTCTGAGTGGTAGGGGGTGTGGGATAGTATGGGCAACTATCTGGGGCAGTGGGCACCTCCAGTGTGTTTGAACCTCACCTCTGAACAAGTGTTGTTACCTCAACCCTTCCTTTCCCTACACTGGGTGCCAATTAAGGCTATCATGGTTTAGGAACAGTACTGCCCAATTTAAATGGAAAATCACAAGCCAGTTCCCTCCTCCCCCATCCTTCTGGTGGGAAACAGGCAGAGATTACGGGTCGAGATAAGAGCAGTTTGCTGGAAACAGCAAAGAAATAAGAAACAGCAACAATATTAATAACAAAAGTGTCCAAAGAAAGGGTGATTTACATTCAAAAATGCTCACCGAGCCCAGGACAATGAAAAGCAATGGTGGACAGCTCCTCTGCACGCCACGCTTTCCCCTGACTGCAAGCCATGTCCACCTTCTTCTCGGAAATGAGACTCCCTTCCTTCTGCCCACTAGCAATGAGGTGAAGTACAGAGCAGCAACCTATCTTTGGAGATATATCCAAGATTAAGGTAATACCAGCTTGAAGAGAGAATTTCAGAAATATCTTATGTTTAAAGCCAGTGAAAGAAGAAGATGGCAGTCAACATTCCTCACACAGATAGAATATATGGCCCAATCCACTGCCCACAAAAAATGTATTGGTGCTAACAGAAGTTTTTCTCAATTAAGGAGGGCAGAATTGGGTCTTGAGAGAGTGCAAGTGGTTAAATGGAGGAATGCGCTAAAAAAAGAGTAGTTAAATAAATACTGCAGTTTCACTACAGTCATTTTGTTGTGATGGGGTGGTTTGTTGGTTGAAAATGATGAGGATTATGGTGCAGTCATTTAAGAAGTTCTATTGGTTTTCACTGGTGTATTAAATGTGAAGTTGAATTTGTGAAGTTGAGCACAAACCAAAACAGCTGTCGTGAAGAAAGTCTTTGGGTTGATTGGATGAGTCACTGAACAGAGATGCATCCTTTCTTTGTAAGAGATTTGACTTTATATAAAGCTATTCTTCACATCCAGACACAGGTCCAAATTTATTGTTGTGGCCAGCTGGCTAATATTAACAACCTGCTTTAAAACTGTGGTCTTGCTATCTTCCCAGACTTGCATCAGACTTTTGAAAAAGTTTTATTTTTCGTACTTAAAGATTCCCACATTCATTTTCAATCAGGAGAAACAAACATATTTCATCCTAAGAAGCGAGCTAGCAACACAATATACAAGGAAATGCTGCTTTATTTTTTTGTTTGTGGGCTGTTTGTTTTCTTTTTCTGACCAAAAAAAAAATATAGAAAAAAGAGTAGAAGCTAATATGTTTGACAACTGGTGAACTGAATTTGTATTTCCACTGCTGAGAGCCAAAAAGCAGTGAGAAGAACACCCAAGCTAGGGCTCTTGGAACCCCTTGGAACAAGGAGCACAGGCAAGTTTGTAGTCCATAAGTCACTTTTTATCCCATGATGTTCTAAGTTAAAAGTCTGAGCTCTTGAGACACACTTACCACTCAGATTGCCCAGACACTCTTGCCTTTCCTGTTGGCATGTTTCCTGATGCATATCAAGAAGCATGGAAACCTGTAGAGCTCTGACTCAAGGCAGCACTAGTAGACTTAAGGCTTTGCAAACCCTGATGTTTCTGTGGCTACAACCTTCCATATACTAATAAAATAAACAAGGCTGGAGCATGGGTTTGGGCATTTTTTAGCAGTCATTCAGACTCTTTAATTGTAGACAAGATTCCTGGCATGGTTTAGTCCAAGAAAACTGCAGTTTCGTAGTCAGTATCTGGGCAAGGTTCAAGAATCACATTAGGCCTGGGAACAGAGAGTATGCTGTGCATTGGGGTGGATGACAGATTATTTTGACAGAAAAGAGAGAGTTTGGTTTCATAAACACGCATCATGCCATGGTGTTTGGTTTAAAATCCAGAGAACAGTCATTTAAGTCTTTGCTTTAATAATGTGTCATAGCCTCAAGGTATCCGGTTGCATCTAGATTTTACAGAGTTTGCCTGTCATGTTTTGCAGGTGTTGTGGTTTAACCAAAGCCAGGATGGCATGTTTCCAGGATCTGCAGCTCTGGGTTGAGTTTGCCAAAGGCACTGCCACAGGTTTGGGACAGAAGGTTTCACTGTTTTAGGCTAGATTGCCTGTGGTGAAAGCACTCCACATAGCAGGGTTGTCCTAGAGCTATGCTCATCCAACATTTCAAATATATTCTTGCTCTCCATAACACGTATGGCCCAGCTGATGCTCTGTAAAATGGTACTTTGATGATGTTTCTTTATTTATATCAGAGTTTATTAAGTTAATTCTTTGATTGCAAAATATGAAGTTCAGATGTGTTCGTGGATAAGGGCTGAGTTTTTTATGGGATGTACACAAAATGTCTTATTTTCATAAACTTCAGGATGCTGTACTAACTCCTATCAAGACTATTACACCTGCCACATAAGGTGTTTAAGTTATCTTAGAGATGTGACTGAAATGGTATCATTTCAAGAGGTTTGAATAAAGGTTGGTTTTGCCTTCTAGCTGCCTTTTTCATTTTCAAAAAACAAAGAAAATTAAAATAAGCCACTGGAAGATTCCAATTCAGTTAAACAAAATAAGGTCAAGATTTACATCCCTATAGCATTTTTGTTATATAAATAGACATTCATGTTTATAATTTATTACCTGAGGAAAATGTCTCAATATTTTTTCTTTAATCTCTTCATTCTTTCTACTGACGGTCTGAATTTTGGACAGTACAGTGAAGATTTTCAATGTAGTATTTTAAGACTCTGCAATCCATTACTTGTCTATCTCAGTCTTGATAGCTTTAGTGTTGACAAAACATAGTGGTAATACTACTTATGTGGTCCCAATCCATGGTTACCTTCATGAGATTGTATTATGGTGCTGTGGATTTAAAATGCATTTCAGATCCATAAAAGGCAACATATTCATCTGGCAGGATTTTAAGCTAAGGCTATTTGTCTGGCATGTAGTATGTTCCCTGTAATATTTGTTCATCTTCAAAGGAAAATTGCCAGAGTTTATTCTTAGTAATGAAGGTAGGTAACACATTAGGAATGAGTAAAATCATATCCCAAGGCTCAGAGGCATTATTTTATACCATATGTCTGGTAAGACTCTGAGCAATCTAGATATCATTAGAGCTGTTTTCCCGTGACAGTAATTGTACTCTGTCACATACACAGACTCAAGAACCCTGTGTGTGAGCTTTGGTACGACTAGGTGCGCCATTCAAAATATAACGTATGATAGATACCACGGGTACGTTCTTCACTGCCCCCCCGTTTGAATTTATCCAAAAACTTTATGTCAGAAAATTTTCAGTCAGCTATGGGACTCTGCAAAGCAAGTACTATTCCTCAGGTCTTTGCAGCCTCAGCTAGCAGAAATAAACTTTGCAACATTTACACTTATGGAAGTTCACCCGTTAATTACCACCACCTGAAAATTTGCTTCACTTTATTTTTCATGAGTGGAAATTCGGCAATAAAACCTGTGTTAAATAATTGTGTCTTGGTTAGCACACAGCCAGGGTGTAACTGGAAACAGGAGTTGACGTAGAACAGTGGATTGTATTCTGAGATGTTCAGACCAAACTATATTTTTTCCTCTTCCTCAAAGTTTCCTGTGATGGAGGATTAACACTTCCGTGATGTTGGCACATCATTTGGGCTATAAGTAGAAAACAGAATTTAAGGTATTCAAGATTGCTTCTTTTGGTCATGCTACTGTTATAGCAGCTTTCAGAGATACAGAAAAAATAGGATTCCTGAGACGATCTTGAGTAGAATATAGATTCTTTTTCTTCTGATGTTTGCTCCCAGGCAAGGTATTTGAGTTTGTAAGTGATATTTTTTTACTTTTCAGGGGGAAAAAAGTTATTTTCCTCTGTTTTAAATAAATGAATTTTTTAAAAATTACAAGTGTTAGTTAGGATTCTAAGTCCTGAAGGAAGGCTTGTATTCATAGAACCACTTTCATTAATTGAGGTTCTTTAATGGCAACTGAAAATGATGCAGTCTTAAGGCAGTATTTTACAAATGATTTTGTGTTGCCTCCACTTTCAAAGGATCTTCCATTGCCCATCAAAACATATATAAGGCATGCTACTTGCTTTTCGGAAAATGGGACAAGACAGGCAAGTGTTCCATAATTCAGAAAATCCTAGAACATTCTTTTAGGACATGTGGGAAATTATCCTATGATAATGACCACTGGAGTGAAAAAATTGATCTTTCTATAAATCACCAATTTTATTTAACTTTAAAAATAACTAGAGTTTTTGAAAGTAATATACCATACAGTTTTGTCTTTAAAGCAGAGGGAAAAAAAGTCTGATGAAGTTGGACATAACCTGTGAAATTAAATAAAGCCAAGAGGGCAAAGTTGAAGTATTAAACTATCTCCTTAAAAAAAGCTACTTTGAATGAATGTCAGCTATAAACTATGCTTACAGGCATTTAAACTCACTAGCAGATGCTGACATGATAGACTGTTGCTTTTGCTGCTCTAGTCAACACAGGAACAAATTACCATGGTGCTCTACATCTTTGATTCGTGTCTTTGCATTGGTGTTGATTAGGGTTTAAGCTCCCTGGGCCTCAATTCTTAGTAATTTTATATTAATTCATAGCTTCTTCCTCATTCTTTTTGTAAGTTTAATTCAATATTGTGTTAGGTGAAATTTACTTTATGATAATAGTGGTAATAAAGACTGATGGCGTCTTTACTTAATGGAGCTATTTTGTGAATCTGTATCAAGCTTTTCTCATTGTGCCAAGAGCAGAGCATCTGTGATTATTGCAGCGTAGTTTAAAGCGCTCAATTTGAGACAGAGACATAAGTTCTGCTTTTGGCTGCCTAAGTAAATCTCTCTTTCTTTTCACTTGAAGTCATATGTCTGCAGTGGGAAACAGTATTTAACCGCACAACATTGAGGTTGACCATCAGGGCCAGAACAAGAAATTACTTGGAGAGGAACTGTGCATCAGTTCTCTTTTTCAAGACATAGTGAGCTTTAAGCTGTAATTAGTATTTTCAGATATTATTTTGCAGTCTTCACCCGATGACAGCATTTCCAATTCTATAAAATTTTGTCTAAGTACATTCTATTCTGCACTTCTTACATGAGTGCGGTGGAAACTCGGAACTCAGGAAAGAAGGCTGTAGCTCTCTAGGCTAGAATTTGTCTAGGGAAGCAGGTTTAAAGACATGTCCTGTAAAAATGGTCTAGGAAATCTTCCTTGCAGATAGAAAACTTTCAATTTCTTGCATTGCATTCCATCTAGAATAATATTATTCTGTCCTAGACATCTGTAATATCCTAGATGGTGATTGAAAACAGAACAATGTGAGGGTCCCCAGCAACATCAATTGGGTGATCTGATGTAACACTTGGTTTTATAATTTATTTTAGCTCATTTTACTCATGATGTAAGGTCAGTGTACTGATGTTACTGTCTAAACTGAATATTAACAATAAAATAATTATTGATCAATATATTCCATGACATATCATTTTCCCATATTAATAATAGGTTGTGAAACCAAAATGTATTAGGTTTGAAAATAAAAAAGCAATGCCAAACTCCACCCAGAAGAATAAAAATACTTCATGGACACATTATTAAAATCTCTAGAAAGTTAAAAGGATATATTTTCACATCATTCTTTCTGATTTTTTTCTTTTCATTCAAGTGAAAGAGACCTTCCTTAGATAGGGGGTTTTTTTAATTAAAATATTGCAAGATGATATTTTTAAAGCATCAATCCTTTTATTACAAGCATTGCTTAGCTGAAGGAGATCAGTAACTGCACTAAGACAACCAACCATTTAGTGAGGAATCTTCCAAGTTTGCTCTGCAATACAGGAAATGGTATTAGACGAGGGCTTTCTGCTCTATATTTGTAGCCCTTTTCATGAGAAATCATGTCATTACTTGTGACAGTAGATGGTGGCAAACATGGCTTTATGTCACAGAGGCCCAAGATAAACAAGAGAACTTGACCTAGCTTTTTTGCTTTGCTGTGCTCCTCTTCTTTTTTTTTTTTTTTCCCTTCCCCAGAAACTTTGTGCTAAATGGGTTGAAGTAGATTTGGTTTGTACTTCTCAGAGAGGATTCAATGTGACATGTTATGGGAAGCTCTGGCAGAAATATGTGGTAAGTAGGTCACAACAGCTCTGTTGATTAGCATATTGGTGATTTAAAACCACAGTATCAGTTATAAAGTGGTGGATGGATAACATAAAATCTTGCGTATTTATTGGGAGAAGGAATTTTTACAGCGTGAGACCAAGCTGAGTAACCATGGTGTACTAGCAATATATTTATTTTTCTTAAAACCATAACCCCCTCATGAAATGTTTTTAGCCCTCAGCTTAGCCTGAGGCCAAATCCAAGGAAAGTAGCCTAAAGCTCATGATGAATGTTTACTGACTTTTGTGGTCAGTGTTTCTCAGGAGTAAATTATAAAGAGCATATGAGCTACACTTTATGTTTCCAGCTTCAGGCTGTGGAAAAGAGTTGGAGGAAAAGGTATGCCATTTAAAATTACCCCCAAATTATGTTCACAAAATATACTTCACCTTTTCACAGCTGTGCATACTAAAATTACTTAAATATTGCATTCCCTACTAGGAAGTCAAATACACCTACCTCATGTGGTTTAAATAAAATAAGAAGTAGGTTCATTTAACAAACAAGACAGGTAATTCAACATGAAAATCTAGGGGCTGAGAAATGATCCTGGGAGTTTCTGGGTGAACCTAGAGATCTGGCACAAGGCAAATGTGCAGCAATCCCTTCCCTAGATTACCAGCAGGATGTGCAATGCCTTTTTCCTACTGTCTTTTTTCATGTTTCAGCAGCTTGCCACAAGCAATATGCCAAGCTCATACAAAAACCTGTCTGTGTAGCACATGAATGTGAGCATACAAACACACATACTCTGTGTACATTTCAGAAGATTCCATGTAACCTTAATAAAAACTGCTTTCTGAAGTAGAGAATATATTGAGCTGCACTTGTGCAAGCTCTCTGCTAAACAGAGGAATTTTATAAAATATAGTTACAAGATTTTCTTCTGTGACTTCCATGGTTATGATCTATTTCCATAGTTTGGTATTTTTCCATATTCATTTTAGAGTCATGCATATCAAATAAAGTGTCACTAGATGTAGAAGTCAATATTAATAATCTCTTTCCACATAACACCAATATGTATGCATGTTATACTTACCTGTGCAACACTTTGGGAGAATTTGGATAGCATATCAGATTGTAGGTGAATTTTGAGGTTCAAGTATGATAACTCAACATTGATTGACTGAAAACACCCAATCTTATTCCAGACATCAGTGAATTTTTTTATTAGATATTCATCAGTGCAAACTGTCTAGTTGTAAAGTCATTAAATTTTGTTCCAAGGTCAACTATGATAAAATTCTAAATATAATTTTTGAATACTTTAAAATCATAATTTCAAAATGTACATTTTTAAAAATTTGAAAACAAGAGGCAAGGAACAACTGATCTGAAAGCTGTAATCTGAAAGCAAATAAATTATGTATTTTTTTCCTTTGCATCAGGTAAAATCAGAAATCACTTCCAATCTGATCTTCACAGATGAATTGCACACTGGTCTGCATAACTGAGAAATAAAAACAATGACGTTAAACAGAACTGGCTTTTGGCATTATTTTATTTTTAAGTACACAAAGCAAGAAAACAGAATACTGACCAAAATAGGTACATCTACTTCTTTTAAATCATAATTCCAACAGTGGAAACTGTCTTACGCAAATTTGAGGGAATGGCAAATGTTAGCATACATTCAGCTGCAATGTGTCTGTTCTCTTTAGAAAAAATTTCCTTTTCAGACAGCTAAAATTTTACCTTTGTTTATGTATAATAAGATTCAATTCTGTTTCTTCCGAGTCAGCGTAGGGTAAGAACTGACATTCTGTCTAGTAGTGTCTTCTAACCAAGTAGCATAAGAAATTAGTATAATAGTAGTAAACCAATCTCCAATCAGAGTTAATTACAGCTCAGTTATAGTAAAGGGGCTCAGATAAAGAAAATATATTTTAACACATATGCATATACATACTTGCAAATAGATATTAAAAATATACTTAGATGTATATGAATATTTAGAAACTCTTATTGACTAGTTATGAATCCTCCATTTTTTCAATTCTCTTCGTTATTTTTTTTTATAAATTTATTCTTATAGTTAATACAAAATCATGAATATAATCTTTAGTTTTTAACCGCTTTATCCTCACTATATTGCCCATTTACAGATACTGCTGGGTGATTTTTTTGTTGTTGTTGTTTTTGTTTGGTTGTTTGGTTGGTTGTTTTTTGCTTTAAATATTTGAGAGCATTTGGAGGGTTTGTAAGTCACCCCTGTGGAGTTCAGTGCAATCCAGCAACATGTAAGAATTGGGACAACCAAATGCATCCTCAGTCTTAGTGCCTCATTTAGCTGTGACCGACAGATGCAAAATGCTACTGAATCAGAAATGACAGATATAATAATGGCCAGCACAGGAGACTCGCAAACCAGTTTTTCCTGGGAGCATCATCTGCAATGGATGTTCCTACATACCTAATGTGGGAATATCTAATTACAATTATCATTTGTTAAAACGAGCGAAAATATTGATAGAATAAAATAGAAATCCCCAAAGAAAAGAGCCCAGATGTTCTTCATAGTGATTTTAGCCTCAGGGAAGTTTGGGGAACAGAAGTGACTAGAGGCTCTGGGTAAATTTTCTGGGTGGTATGTAAGGAATTACATACATAATTCCAGCTGTTCTTAATGGGATGGAATCATGATTATAATAATTATTCCTTATGTATCCAGTCGAAAAATTGCCCACAAACATTCAAAGAATTTACTTTCATATGACCTTGCTTCTTCAGGTAGAAGCATTGAATGAATTAGAAAAAACCAAGACAAAGTAGGTCTATTTTACCTACTTCTAGAACAGCAAAAAAAATTAAATCTGACTGTGCCACTGTAATGTTGGTGGCATTCCCTTATCCTGGCCTAGGGCACTGCTTGAATAAGCAAAATTCTAACTAATTTGAGATTTTTGACCAGAAATCACTACAGGCCTAGTGATTACATCTTTCTTTATTTGATGAGACGTAGCATTTGAAAAGACCTCCTAAGTCATTATGCCCAGTTCCACTTGCTAGCACAGGCAAATATGTCATATAAAATTAATATCAATCATGTAATTCAAAATCTTTTCATATGCAGGGGTTTTGTTTACCCTCCTTGTGATATAAAAATAGCCCAAAAACAAGAGTTAGATCTTGAGAAGAAAGTTTCACAGAACTGTTTGCATTGAAATAAAGAAAGCTTCAAATGCTGATTTTCTCTCTTGGAAAGACAGTACTGAGAAATAGTAGAGAAACACAAACCCACATCTGTACCTTCCATTTCTCTCTCTCTATTATTCGTGTCATGTGTGAAGGTGTTTTTTCCTGATCCTTCCGCTTCTGTTGCCATTAATTTACATTCTGAAAAATAGTTTTTGCTGAAAAGTTAGGGACCATAAATTGGCTCTTTACGACCCTTCTAGTCCATTTGGTTATGGAGTGAAACAAGATTCAGCCTGAAAGGGAAAAGCAGCTGAGAGTGACAGTGAATTTCATAAAGGGCATATAAGAGGCTGCAAGGAAGAGCCTGAATCCTCCCCCATTTCTGCTTCTGAGTTATTAGACCACATCTCACTCAAAAGATTAAACATTTTATCTCACAGGTCATTCCATTTTATTGCAGTGTTGCCTTTAGCAATGCTATAGTTAAGGTTCTGTCAGTGTTTCTATTATAGGCCCCTATTTTCTGGAATTTATAACTTAGGGCTAGAAATTCCTGCTGGGTTAAAACTTGGCAAAATCATAGTAGGTCTTTTTTTCCAGCAGAGAATTTTTCCCCTATACACTCTCCATTTTTTAGTCTATGTTTAAAGCAGATGGGAATGTCACAATCATTGCTTATAAATTTAAAATTAACTTCTTCTACCTGAGTCCAATAAATTTCAAAAGGTGTTTATTACCTAACGCAAAAATGCATAGCAGTGTGATCTGAGAATCAATGAAATACTAGAAATGCAAAATGGACACTCTGCATGCATGTATGCATGCATGTGTGTGCATGTGAGCATCTATGCGTGCCCACACAGTCTTGCATTTTTCCACAGCATTTTATTGAGTGCTGTGTTTCAAGTGAAGACTCAACAGCTAATGAACTCTTAGTGAAATTAATTGCACACTGTTGCATACACACATGACATTCAATAGCTATTGCGGACTGGTATGTTCGACTACATTCACCAATCCACTCCTATGAATTTAAAGTGGATATTCTTAATTTAAAACCATTTAAAATCTCACAGAGCAATAAAAAAAGAAACTGAGGTGGTTACATAAATTGCTTTGCAAGAAATTTCTCTCAAGATCCAACTGAAAGCAATGAGTCCAAAACGACCCAGAAGTAAGGAAAAGGATTAAATTGAGCACATAGTTTAGTTGGATTGCTTCTTTCTTAAGACTTGGTTTATTTGTTAAAAAACTCAATAAAAGGTCAGCTGCTGAATAGCAAAATTAATAACGTGTTGGGGCAGCCAAGACATTGTTATTTGACATATACATATTTCAATAAGCTCCAATCTCCACAGCTGTGGGTCTGTGGGCAGATTGGGATTGGTTTCTGTGGGCTGCTGCCCCTCTTTGGAGAGACTGAACTGCTGCAATGCCCTGAGGGTGGACTTTGGGATAGGAGGTGAGTGCCACAGGCAGGGCCAAGTTTGGGGCTGTAAAGGAGGCCTGTGAGAACTGGATGCAGATACCCTCTGCCCAGAGTGGGGAAGCCTGTGGTTCCCCTCAGCAGCTGTTGCTGCCAGGTGTGAGCAGAGGGATCTCCTGATCTAGACAAGCTCGAGGAGATGGCCTATGGGAATCTCAGGAGGTTTAACAAGCGCAGGGTGCAGCACCTGGACTGGGAGAACCCCTGGTATCAACGCAGGCTGGGCATGAACAGGTGGGGAGCAGCCTTGCCCAGAAGGACTTTGGGGTGCTGCTGGGTGAGAGGCTGCACATGACCCAGCAATGTGCACTCCCAGCCCAGAGAGCCACTTGTGGGCTGCATCCAAAGCAGCAAGGCCAGCAGGGAGAGGGAGGGGATTCTGCCCCTCTGCTCTGCCCTGCTGAGAGCCCACCTGCAGTTCTGCATCCAGCTCTGGGGACCCCAGCACAGGAAGGACAGGGACCTGCTGGAGTGAGTGCAGAGAAGGCCACCAAGATGATCAAAGGGATGGAGAACCTCTCCTACAAAGAAAGACTGAGAGAACTTGGGTTGTCCAGCCTGGAAAAGAGGACACCTTCAGTGTTACCTTACTATGTCCTTTCAGTACCTGAAGGAAGCCTATAAAAAAGGGGCTTTTTACAAGAGCATGTAGTGGCAGGACAAGGGGGAGTGGATTGAAACTAAAAGAAAATAAGCTTAGCTTGGATATTAGGAGGAAGTTCTTTGCTATAAGGGTAGTGAGGCACTGGAACAAGTTCCTCAGAGAAGTTGTTGATGCCTTATCCTTGGAAATGTTCAAGGCCAGGCTGGATGGGCTCTGAGCAACCTGTTCTAGTGAAAGGTGTCCCTGCCCATGGCAGAGTGGTTGAAACTGGATGACCTTTAAGATCCTTTCCCACTCAAACCATTCTACGATTCTCTGCCCATCTCTCCAACCTGTCAAGGTCTTTATGAAGGGCTGCACAGCACATAAGTGGAGAAAGAAGTAATAGTGGAAGAAGAAAAAAGGTAAGCCAGCTTCTTACAACTACTTTTATTGGCAGCTGTACTCATCGCATTTTTAAACTGAGCTATTCTTCATAATAATAATAATACAGACAAAAATGGGACAAAAGGGTGTTAAAGAGGCTAAATAGTTACAGAAACTGGGTTCCTTCTATTTTTAGCTCAGTGGTTCAAAACCAGCATAGATCAGTAGTGACTGAAAATTGTTTCCATGTGTTCTGGTTGTTTCGTTAAATCTTCTGATGATGTTGATGCATTTACTACTGCACAGTTCACCTCACCACGAGCTTCCTCCAGAACTAAGTGACAACTTTGAAATTTCAGAAGATAGGAGGACATGAGGAATGGGCTAATCCTTTTCTTGATCCCCTGGTGTTGCCAGAGCAGAATTCAAACAGATGGTTTGGATGGCGTAAAAAATTTATATTTCTGCTGCTCCCACTTAACTCACAGTAGGCCTCTTATTCCAACATCTCTTAGGATAATTAAAGCTGATATAAAGTAAAAGAAAGATGGTGTGGTGAGTCAGTGGAGGAAAGTCCTGCTGTGCTAAAATAAATGCACTTTTTTACATGGGTTTTACTTTCATAAATTCATTAATATAGGTGTTTACCATCTCAAAGCCATACTCTGGCAAAGGACTGCTAGAAATGAGAAGCACTCTACAATACGGTTTGTCAAGAGCTTCTATCATTTCTTCTGTGAGCAACAGAGGAGAGAACAGAATCCTGCATGGTCACTACATTAGGAAATTCACTGTACCCTTTCATATTATAGCCATCACATTATTTTCAAATGCCAAACTGCAGTATTACTTCCTGAGGAAACCAGATTAGGATGACCTTAGCCAAGATAACAACATACCAACTGTGTCAGTCTCATATCTGTAAAACAGATATAATCAATGTTGAGATAGGGATGTAGACGCTGTTGTTCCGAACACACTTTATGGGGAGCTATGTCAATTTTTAAACTCAAATTAAAATACAGATGGGTATGTCCATCTCACATCCTTGTCTCAGGATTCCTACATTCTTCTTATGCTTGCTTTGTACAACAAAATCTCTGTAAGAGCATTGTAGAGATTGTTTAAAATGAACATTTTTCTCTCTCCAGCATGCTTTCAGGATGCCATTACTCTTTCCATTCCAGTAAAAAGAAAAAAAAAGAAGCAAAGAATAAAGAAGACAAAAATTGTGCAGTCATCTTACATAATATGGTAAATACAGCATAGATTTTGGTCATTTTTTTACTGGTGTACGTCAGGAAGAAAAAACTTTGAAACCCAAATGCTTTTCCTACAGCTTAAAACTTGTGGAGTACTTAACTAAAGTTGTTTCTTTCCTTCAGAACATTTCATTAAAACAAAAATTACTTTCTCCCTCTTGATGTTGCCAAAAGGAGTCTCACCATGTAATTAAATCTCTGTTTTAAAGTACTTTTCTCAGCAAGCACAGGCTTCTAAGTTGAAGACTTAATAATAGATGTTATTAACTATACATATAAATAGAAAATATGACTTGTAAAACATTATATTTGCTGAACGAGTTTGCCTTTTTTCAAAGTCATCTTCTTATTAATGACTCATGAGTTTCTTGTCTATTATTTAAAAATAATGTAATTATGAACTATTCTGGAATAATTTGATGTATCTTATGTTCATATCCAAATCTATTCATTAAAAGAAGCATAAGTATTTATAACGTGCTGTATGCTTCCATTATTCAAGCTAATCCTTTTAATCCTATTTAAATTGGAAAATAGAAGTTAATCCAAATAACATCTCTCTACAAACAAATATTAATAAACCTCTCTCTGTCTCCCTTGTCACCGATCCTGGAAATGATGAGTGACTTCTCTAATTTGCTCTAGATAGTAAACAATGGAGATGAAAAGCAAAGAATTCAAAACTGCCACTTTATATCTAAGGCCACAATACCAAAATGTGGAGTAAAAGCACTGTACAACATTTTTCTGTATGATGTCTCCTTAAAAATGAAGCTTTTCTTGGTGATACTTCTGAACTCCTGAATCTCTTTGATGCTGCACACTAACACTAGACTTGTACCTAGAAAATATCAACTGGGTGAAAGTTTTAGTGGGGCATGTATTACGGGCAGCATTTCAATGTCATGCTGCAGTTTAGAGTACTCTGGTATCTCATAATTTCTTGGGTTTTGGAAACCAGCAACAACATAAGGAAGCCATGTTGAATGTGTAATTTTGGGTTTACACCATGGTACTATGGTCTGTGATCTGCACATATGGTCAGTCAACAGAAAGTGGAAAACCAGAAATTGTTTTTCCTCTGCTGTGAGCAACAGTTTTGAACATAACTCACTATTTTCACACTGGCTGTTCTCCCTTTTGGCCCAAAACACGCTTGCAAACTGAGCTTCTGCAACTCCTTTGGACAAAAGAAGACCCTGATGTGTCCACACAAACCTGTGGGTCCATTTTTTGTCCAAGGACACTTAAAATATGATCGACCTCCTAGAATGACATTTTGCTTTGTTAGGTGAATACATAATTCATGGCAGTTGGAAAATTACAAGGATACTGAACGTTATGGATTGCAAAACACAAACTAATTTTCTTTTGGAAGCCCAGACTCATATTTAGGTTAATTGTTTCCTCCACTTTCTTAACATAAAACACTTAAAAGTAAATAATGCTTCCCTTGAAGCAGAAACTCCCTAATACTGATAACACAATTTTATCAAAATGAAAATTTCAATATAGATGTAAATTAGAGATTCATAGGTATATTGTCTGTGGATTCTGTATTTACTAAAGAATACCAGCATTAAAACCAATGAAGCTAAAACTGTGAGTTGGTGATCTGCAAATTGAATAGCAGTGACTTTAAAGAGCATCAAAATACTGAAAATTCTTAACTACCTTTTTTGATAGAGTATATTAAGAATAATGTTTCCATTTTAAAAAAATTAAGGCCAGCCAGAGATTTAAATTTTCAATTGAGCATGTACTGGATCAAGCAGATAAATTAAAGGAAGAAAAGTACTTGCAACGGGATACTGTACGGGAAGGAATTCTAAAGTATTTTAAGATTGAGTGGTTGAACTGCTAACATAAATACACAGTCTTTGATTTAAACTGGTCACCATGCCAGAGGACTAGAGGGTAACAGCTTTTTCTCCTCCTGTAGCTGAAGGAAGAATCATGCAGGCAATACAGATCAACACCTTTTTCAGTACGAGGAAAATTAAACAAAATAAGATTTTAGAATACAAAGTCAAGCAAGCAAAATTAATGAAGAAAACCTGCTTCTCAAAAGAGAATGGATTGAAGAGTAGGTTATTTGGAGTTTTTAATTTCTTATCATAAAATCTCATAGGAAAACGAACCAGAAAAGTAAGTGGAGAAATGGAACTGTTTGTTATACATAAAAAGTGGTGTTATGAGTTGCAACAAACAGTTGAAACGTGGAAAGATTAA
Organism: Callaeas wilsoni; assembly: GCA_013398955.1. Taxonomy (NCBI): domain Eukaryota; kingdom Metazoa; phylum Chordata; class Aves; order Passeriformes; family Callaeidae; genus Callaeas; species Callaeas wilsoni. The sequence goes on from VWPU01009432.1 coordinate 311,309, forward strand.
AACCATATCTCAGGACCAATGAAAATGGGAAAGAACTGCCAGTGAAGCAGGAAGTTTTTTATTTGACACAATGTTTAAATGGGTCAAAAAAGGAAAAAAAAATGGAATACACTAGAAAAGATCTTCAAAGGATAATGTGACGATAGGGGCAGTGCAGGGCTGTAACATAAATGTAAATATACTGATAAACGTAACAAGTGCTGGGCTTAGTGAGCTTTTGAATTTGCAGTGAGCGGTCTGTGCAATCACTGTAATAGATGATTAAAAGCATTCTTTATGCAGTGAAATTTTTAAAAGCAAGCAAAGTATGAAGGACTACTTTTCAGAAGAGAGAATAAATTGTAACAGAAATACCTAATAAAATAAATAAGTGGCACAGCTTCACGCTAAATACCTGTGTCTGGATACCATCCCTCCTAAAAGCTAAAAAAGCAGGAAACATTTCAGAGCATATTGTTAAAGTGCAGCAAAATTCTGTAAAGACAAAGATGTACTGAAATTAACAGAATGGAGAAGATATACCAGACACTGCTTAATACCAGTAACAAGAGGATTTGAGAAACCCTTAAAAATATTCCTTTCGTCAGGTTTTGTTTCCTAAACTTATACGTTTAGTAATTTTTGTGGAAGTTCTTTTCTAAACACAGTGAAATGCTAAGCTCTGTGAAACTCATTTGCATGAGGAAGAGTCTTTAACTTAGTAGGAGTCTTAATTTGTATATGCATAGATAATATAGTAATGGGAGGGCTTCAGAATGAGTTCACAGAACTAATTCTACGTAATGTTGGATTTTGAAAAAGAGGTTATCCTGTAAAAGTAATTTTACAGAATTAATAGAAGGTTGTGACTACTGCAGAAGCAAAACACCAGGCCAGAGATACTCTTTTTCTGATTAGTACCGTGTCTTCCTACCATGGGCTTCTGGGCCTGAGCCCACCTTCTGGAAATAATTCTGCAGCCTTGAAAGACATACAATAAACCTGCAGGTAGCTTGACAGCATAGCAGAGAAGATGACTTGTGTGGTGTGTGAGGCATGACTATAGTGAAAGCCAGCTACCAGTTATCTGGCTGTGTGCTTCAGCTGGACACTTGAACACCGTGCTGCACAGACAGAGATGGAATAGAGAGCATTTGCTTTCATTTGCCACCCACCATTTGTAACCAGTGTTACAAATGTGTCTTGTAACACAATTCTTCCAATTAAAACCTTTTGAGCTTAGACAGTTAGCTCCAATCATGATTTTATGCTGAAAAACTGTGGTCATCCAACACTGAAGTCTGCTTCCGAGTCTCCTCTACCCATATAAACTAGAGGCTAGAAGCAACATAACACCTACTGAGTGCAAATTTTAAGGAGAATTTATTTTTTAGTTCTTATCTTGATATTTAAAGCCAGTCTTTAATTTCTTCTACATTCAGATATATAACAATGAGTTGGGACAAGCCTGTTTAGCAGGCAGGTGGCTTGCCCATGATTTCCACTCTAATAGTGATGGATGCCCTAGGCAAGGAAAATTTTACATGATTTTGAACAGTGAAGCTTTCTGTCAGCACCAAGTTCTTATCTTCCAAAGCCTACAAGTGTGTGTAGGTTTGCCAGTTTACATGAGGGTAGGTTTCATATTCTTGTAATTACTCCTTTTGGAGTCAGGAGACAGGAAGTCATACTCACAAGTGCTAAAATGATCATGCTGACGCAAGTCAGCGTGCTGCTGCTAGCCTGCCTAGCCTCAGCCTCCAGTCAGTGGTGACAGACAGGTTATTCTAGAAGATGATTTAAAATATAAGCTCCTGCACTATTTCTTCTAAGGCAAGTGATGTCTCCCTCTTTATACTAGAGAGAGCCTGGAGAGACTGTCTTTTCTAGGTGGAGGTTAGCCTTTGGGAATAGTCACAGCAGCAAAGGTCACTTCAAAACCAGTTATGCCAATTTAGTCTTTCCCTAAACGTGTTATACTACAAAATATACTACAGAATAATCCAACTTTAAAGCAATGGAAGAGTGCTTGGCATAGACTTCCATAGTATTTTCTATGTAGATTAAATCAGTTCAAGAGATGAAATAATGACTGAGGCCATTGTATTCGAAGAAAGATCCTGTCTATGTCAATGTTTTTCCAAAGAAAGGTTACTACAGAAATTTTGAATGAACTGTATTTTTTTCCATCTCATTAATTAGATTTCTGTGTGTTGTCAATTACTCCCACTACTCATCTTAATTAATCGTTACAAACAAATGATGCACAACTGAATTGGAAGATACAGTGAATATTGAGGAAATTAAATTGCAGACAATACACATAGCTTCTGATCAATCATCTCTTAATTTTCAAAGTCTGCCAAGAGATGCCAACCCTTAATGTTTATTTGTGCCATGGTGATAAGAAGTGTTCTTAATGGTAGTTCCCTTGTGTTTTGTTTTCTCTCTCCAGGGCCTCGTTGTAAATAAGAGGCTCAATTTTCTTGTGTTTTTATGATGAAGCATTGTAGCTAAATGAATGCCATGGGACACCTCTTAAACAAGTAGGCTACAGAAGAGCAAACCTGTTAAAAGAATATATTTCCTCTTCATATAGAAAAACAAGTCCTTGCAATGAATGCTTCTACTGAAACTTTATGCACTTAAAGTGTAGTTTAAAGAAGTGTTGCTTGTTAAGGGAAATTACCTAACAAAATTCTTATACTTCAAGCAGCATTACACCATAGCATACACTGGGACCTTTAATAATACACACTAATTAAAGATTTATATATATATTTTAAAAGAATTGCTTTTTTGTCCACTTTAGAAGGCCTTGGAATAAGCTTCAACTGTATGATTACTAAGGATCTATGAAGCAGTGTGTACAAGAGCAGTGTGTACACAGGTGGTTATGCATGCATATAGAGGGATGGAGTTGTCACTTTAAAATAGTTTTGCAATGGCCCCATCATGTGCTTTATCTACACAAGTATTTACACCTTGAAAATAATAAGGGTCAGAAGCATCCTGAAAAATTTAGAATTTGCATTGGCAGTACGAGTTTCAGGGACAGGAGAAGCCCTCTAGAGCTCCTGAGGTCTTCAAGGCTGTAGGAGACGCTAGAAGGCCAGGGGCAGTTGGACATGTTGTGGGGCCAAGCATTGTGGGCTGGACTGGGGGCTGCCTGCAGCAGCATCTGCAGCTCAGTGAGGTGTCTAAGTCCATCTTTCATTGATTCAATGAGTTTTGGATCTGTACCCCAAAGTTTCAGCAGTCAGTGCAACAGCAAATGAAAAAAACACATATAAAACTATTTCTATAACATATCGCTGAAGATAGTCCCAAATGTTTAAAAATACATATATGCAATTTTCAGAAATATGAATCTGTTATATTAGAGTTAAAATTTTTCAATCCTTCTTCGCAATTAAATTACCTTTTTAGATTAGTTAATATAATTTTTCTGGTTTTACATTCCATCCACATCACTGACAATCTGTTATTTTTTGCTTTGCCAATGAATGAAAGTGCAAAACATCTCTGCAGTAAGAGTAGTTTGGTAATTATCCTCTTGCCATACAGGTCCCAACTGGTTGTCACATTTCAGAAGTTATACGTAAAGAAACCATATTTTATTAAGTATTGCCAGAAGACAAAAGAACCGAAAATAGCAGAAAAGAAAAATAGTCACCAAGATATTTACTGCTGAGGAATGTGTGCTGTATTTTCCACTGTTCACTGTATTTATTGAAAAATCAATGGTAGGTCTCCTCCGGTGTGACCGTTTTGTGACAGACTTTTATCATAGGCTAACATTCCATTTCACCGGTTCATTTGTGTAAAACTTTTTGCTGGACTGGCAAATATTGATAAGACTTCAGACTGAAAAGCAAAAAAGAGCACTCTCTTCAAAACAGGAGGACCATGAAGTGCAGTTCATTAAATGGCTGGGAAAAAAGTGTGAAGCATGATTTCTAGTAATAAATAAACTAGTGTTTCATTGTTTTTCAAGGTGCAAACAAATCTTTTATTCACAACTGTGGTATTTTTAGCACATACACACTTATGTACACATGCTAAAACATATAATCCACACACTTAATATTTAAATTTATATATGCCTTCAGTGGAAATGTTTTTAGCGTTGAAATTCTAATGTTTTGGAAAGATTTGAAACTGTTTTAGTTGTTTCTTTTCAACTGAGGTGGCTGTACATTGTTGAGTTTTTCATCACAGAAAGAGTGTAGAACTGCAATGGAGTAACTCATGTATGTGTTTAGTCTGAACTGTGATTGAGCCACTCAACTTTCTCACTTAGCAGGAAATTGTTGATGTTAGACCAGCCTTTGTTGATGTTAGCATTTACAGAATCAGTAAGGAACAAAATGTGGACATGGAGGTGACTCGCTTCATGCCTATGGCTCTTGTAGGTATATTAGGGAGTTCCACACAGCATATTGAACTGTCTTTGATATTCCACATTTAGCTTCATTTCTGACTAGCACTGAGCTTTCAAACTGGTATCCTCCTGACAGTTTCAAAGTGATTTTGACTGTGTTCAACTCCTTTCTCTGTGGGGGTTTAATCTCATAAAGATTTCAGCCACACAAGTACTAGTGTCAGGGGTATAATGATCACTTTGAAGTTTGTTTGCTTTCCAGCGCATTTAAACACTTTAAGTGTTCCAGAAATAGGATTAGATGCCCCAGTGAATTCATTTCATTTACCCCCAGCAGTGGTTTTCCAATACTATATGGTGTTTACATGGTATCAATTTAGTGGCATGCTGATCTCCAAGATTCATCCTCTCCCCTATCAATTTTCTACCTCTTGATCCTGTTTGAAAATTGCTGTGATATGGGGCAAATAATACAGACAAAAGGAATATTTGGATTCTGGTATTTTGTCAGGGCTTTTCTTTTTATCACTACCAAAGCTTTTTGATACCCCAATCAAAGGAATTTTACGTGAATTTAGTGAGGAAAACCAATCAAAAGAACAGCCCTACTTTTTTTTCTCCATGCGTCCCTATCAGATTCTGAATGTTTCATTGCTTTTTTTCCATAGAGTGAGATTCTGTGCTTTTCTCAAGTCTTATCATTTGACACTCATTCTGGAAGTATTTGCTACTGCAGTGTCTGTCCCACTTTTCCTTGCTCTTCTCACTCTAAGTCCTCAGTGAGAACCAGCTGATGCATCTTCACACTTCTTTAACTGCATTAAACTTCATTTGCTGGGACAGAGCCTTTATGCTTTTTAATGACTGACCAGAAAGTGAAACTTACCTTTTTTTTTTACTTTTATTGATTTGAAATGGTAATTTAGCATACTCCCTGGTGAAGAATTAAAGGAACAGGGAGAAAAGGTCTATTATCAGTTAGAAAATGCTTTTTTTTTTCTGCAGCATTTAATCGCTGATTATTTTTTCCATGATAACACATCCCATGCTGCTGCAGAGCAAGCTAAATGGTTTATATTTGGGGCTATAAAGGTTTTTTCACTTCTATTACCAAAGGGAAATATTAGAGAGGTCTTTGACTGTCCGTGCTATATGAGCAAACACCACTTAAGCCAGACTCTGCTTCCTAAACAAGTATTTAATCTCCTCATTAAAGATATATGAAACTAGAAATCAATGAGCAGTGGTGGCTAGAGCTTTATAGCGGAACTAATGGCTACACCTTGTCTAACATAAGAAACTTCACTTGTGGTTTACAGCCCCTACACGCAGAGAAACATGAACCTAAAAGGGAAGGCTTTCAGTTATGCTAATAATTACAGTAGTGGTTCTAGATAAGCAGGTCGCATAAATGTGGGACAAAAATCAAGCATTTTCACTTCACACTTCAATCCCTTAAAAGACACCATGAGCTCTTAATATAAGGTTTCGATAAAACCAATAAAAATGCTGTTCCTTGAATAAAAACTTCATTCAGTTTGTTATAAATCCTCGTACAGCAGAAACAATTGCAAACTTAAAGTGCTGGGGATTGGGAACAGTGTGAACTGGAGAGTACCTGACAAGATTTAAGTGAATATATGCAGTGCTAATATGATCTATTTTGCTTTCAAAACCAACAATAGGCAAAAATTAACCCTATGAACAGAAAAGAGCACATCACTGATGCACTATTTCTGGTTCTATATCTTCTTTACATCTAAATGATTTGCAGGAGAAATAATGCAAATTTTTTCACACACTTGAAAATGCCTGAAATAATGTAAGAAGATACCAGAGTGTACAAGAGTATGGTGGGATGCATTGCCTGTATTTTGTGGAGGCATGAGGATGTATGGCACCCAAAGAGTAAAGACTTTTTGTACCACTGGTGCAAAATTTTGGGGTTTTCCATCACAAGGAATCTCACTTGTTTCACAGGAAAACAGTTTTGTCTGAACAAGGATGCTGTTTTAACTTGAATGTTGCCTAACCTAAGCTAAGGTGGGATATTTCAGAAAGAAATAAATGATACAATTCTCTCCCTGTGCCTTGTATATTTAAATTTCAGAAGTAACTATTTCATTGAGGTCAGTGGATGCCATTTCACCTGGATACATAATGTCAACACCTATGGACAAAACTTCAAATGTAAAGGTTACAGATTTGCATAAAATATTAGTGTCTTTGCAGAACTTCACGCACAGATCAACGGACAGGAGGCATTCCTGATTTTATTTAAGTTGGGACAGAACAGCACAGCTGGAGTGGTAATCACAACCATCAGAGATTACAGTGTTGGTTGTTACTTAAGCCTGTGTCTCCATTTCTATGCATCTTCAAATAAATATCTTCGAAACTATTTATGGTTTGGTTTTTTTTCTTTCCCTAGTAACTATCTTGTTGAAGGTGGGAAAATTCATGGAAGTGCTCTTCCTGAACCACTGGACATTATAAAGTGATCACATAAGGAAATTATTTTTAATAATTTTCCATTACACACAACATATAAAGCTTCAATTATGTCCCAAACCAACTTATGATGCTTCTATATGGTTTTAAAATGTGTATTCACACATTATAGTGAAAGACAGAAAGAGCAATAGAGTAGTAAATGCTAGAAATATGTAGTTCTACCTGCTTCCCATGCTTCACTTTTCCATAACTTGCACAAAAATAGCACAAGTCTAAATAATGCCTCCCAGTGGTCTTCCTGTAGTTTTCTATGGTTCTTAGTCACATTTTCTTGGTTACTTTTCCTCTAGGAAGAAAGCTTCAACCTATCTTACCCTAATTTTAGCAGAAATTTGAAATGTGCTATTTTTAACCACCTGTCTTTTTACATATTTGTCTTAATCTTCATAATCACTTCACATTTTCCCAAAAGAATGCATTATTTAATGTGTATAGTTTTTGTAGCAGGTCATATACTAGAAAAAGTCATCAGTTTGGGTAATACATTATAGAGCATTATTACAGATTTGTACCTATTTTTAAATGGTTTCTTTGATATTTTCTGATACTATCAGCATGATAAAGGTAAATGGAGAATGGGAAAGGTTTAGCTATTGCTTTCTAGTGATAGTAAGTAAAACAATCCTGCAGCAGCATGTGTTAGTCAGTACCAGAAATAGCTCATGTTAAATTTTAATTCTTGAAAGGTATTGCCACCCTAAGCACTTTTAGCAAAAGCCTTGAGGGGTGACACTGGCCAGTGTAGAATAATGCAAGGTGATGTGCACCAAGGCCAAACACAAGTAGAGGTGCATTCACTGGCACCTCAGATGAGGCACAGATTGATTGTATAGGTGGAAAGGAGTGATGAATTTCACAGGAAGAAACTCCAGTATTGTGCATAAGTATACACAAATTGAAAGGAAGAGATAAGAATTCTGATTTAGCCATGCAAGGAAGATTCTAAAGAAGGCAGCAGCAAGAAAACAACAGGGAAATAGAAAAAAATTAGTTTGGATAGAACATAAGGAGAATGAGAGACAGTACTATCTGCTATTACCACAGATATTATACCAATTTAAAAAAAAAGCAAAACCAAACAAGGCAAAAGAATGGATAGGGAAAAAAATTCCAGTCTAAAATGAAGTTTTGTACTACCTTGAAAAAACCTGATATGTCAAATGATGCCTTTATTTAAAGTAGTTTCTGACTTACAGTCTGCAACTTACATTTAATAGCATAATGAAATATAAGATTTAGATATATGTGCTGGAATAAATGGATCCATATGATCGAATAATAAAGTTTAATAATAATAATAACAACAACAATAAATTAGCTATTTAATTTATATTTTTAAAAATTCCTCTTATGCTTTTGAATTGACACAAAACCCTTCTTCAATTTTAAATATATTGACTTTTCCTTGAAATTTGGTCTTTTACAGCTCATGTTCAATCGTTTAACTTCTCAAAATCTTCTCTAGGCAGAAACATTACAGGTGATATTTCAAACAAATGCAAATATGATATTTACAGTTTTCAGGTAATGTAAAAGCTTGTGAAGATTTCATAAGCAGTCACTACAAGATGGAGCAATGATGCAAAGGAATGGACAAAAAGTCTTATTTTTGGGACTGTTGGTAATACAAAGCAGTGCTTATATGTCCTACATTTTATTTGAAAAGCCTGTGAAATTATGTTACAATGTCAGAGCTCTGCAGACTTTCTGGTGTAAAGTACTGTTGTATAATGCTGCCCATTTTTGTCAAAAGGGACGTCAAGGACAAGGATTCCTAATATTATTTCTGATACCATGACTATTTTGGAGCAATTTGCCGTCACTCATAAAGGAAAATTAGATTTCATGTTAAATTTAGATGTCACATACTGCTCCAAGGCTCAATAGTTCAAATGGACTTAAAATGTCTAAAATTCTGAACTAGTGATGGTACCTGCTGGCACAATCCGGAGTGTTTTACAAGCATGTATATAGGTATTCTTTTACAGAAACAGAGTTTTGTGTGCAATCACTGTTGCAGAAGTTTTGCCACTTGGTTCTTCACTGTTCATAGAATCAGAACTGACAAAGAGAGATTTGCTACTTTGATTTCTGGACCTTACCAGTAGGGAGAACCAACGAGACTGAGCCTGTGGAAAATCAGAGCGACCTCGAAATGGAACTAGCCTAGTTCTAGTCAATCTCCTTAGTTAGACTGTGCTGCTTTTTGGTCACAGGATTGTCTCTCCTGACCTGATCTGAACTCACAAATCAGTGAACTCACTCATCCAGTGAACTAGAACATTTTACATACACCTGGATTCACACTTTGCACACATTATTACTGTTTGAGTTGACTCAAAATGCATGGCCTGTTGACTAAATTTACGTGGTGTTTGTTTCATCATCACTTGCTAAATGGTACCAGGTGTATGACTAATTTGCAGAGCTCATGAAACTAAGTGGAGATCAGGTGAAGTGACTACCAGTCCCTTTGCATATCCTGGGTCTGTCACTTGTGACAGCTTGTGCAGCTTAATTAAGACCTTTTTATACATGCTACGTATATACTCTAAAAATGTGTTTTCAGTTTTATAAAGCAAATCTGAAGATCTAAAAAGATCTAAAAAGGCTTCTACATTGTCACAGAATGGTTACTGTTTCAAGATTTGTAAGTGGTTAATAAATACTGCAATTGATGTTTGTTCCAAATCTTTGGCAAATCTTTGACAACTATTAATTTATGGTATCATTTGGAAATGCCTCAATGCCAGATTTATAAAAATAACTTACTCTAAGAAGGTATTTCAAGTTTTGTTTCATCGTGTAAGTATTAGCAGTTGAAAGTCTACAAAGAATAAGTTTTTACAGCTAATATCAAGCAAAGCCTCTAGAATAATTCTTATTGAACCAAAGCTAGGCACTGTAATATGTCTTAATGAATATTGGGCAATATTTAGGTCAGTATTATAAAAAAGCCCAAAAGTCCAACCTTTTTAGGGTCCTCTCATAATAGGCCAGGATAATTCTTCAAAAGCAGAGTTTGTCTTTCTTTAAAGTAATATTTTTAACGACAACAACAAAAAGAAAAAGCCTGGAGCTTTCAAACCACATATCAACATAGATCCGCAGGTTTTCTGCACATGTCTAGGATAGAGGTCTGATTCCAGAGATAGGACTAAATCGTTTTAAAGTTCCACTTTTTTCTTGACCCTTAGTGTTTCATTTCAGCTCCCATGCATCATGTGTCCTTAATCCAAGTCTCTCTACAAATAGTATAATTTGCCTCAATTGCATAATTTGCTCAATTTGTTTTTTTTAATGCAAATGAAGTCAGCTGAGGCTTCCACCCTCTTTGAATCACTTCTGCTATCTTCCATGACAACTGATTAATTCATATCTATCCCTAAACGTTTTTTTTTGTTTTTTTTTTTTTCTCAGTTACTGAGCCTGAAGTCATTATGTCATTTCACCATTTAAATTTAGTTATAGCTGGACTGGAGATATCTGGAGCACCATTAAAATCATATACCCACCTAATTTAGAAAGAGCAGATAAGTCTTTTGAGGCTATTAAAATTACTGGTTTCTTTTGGATAGACATTTAATTTGGGTGAAATACGCTTTCTATTTTTCTATCTCCTCACTGGTTAAGTGACTAAACTAGGGGCTCTGTGTTGGTCATACTGGCTCTGTATCAACTGCATTATACCACTAGAGCTGGCTTGAACTAAGACATAACAGGGAAATGGAAAACAAAAAATAAAGCCAAAAACCACCTATGGGACTAATCTATTAATCATTGTTACAAAGCTGAGATTGCTTTTCCCAAGACAAGAAAAAGGGAGAGCAAGGAGATAAAGGTGTTATACCTTTGTAGACATGAACAATGGATTTTAAGCTCCTGGGCTAATATTCTTAACATTCCTAAGATTCTTCTTTATTCAAAACCAGACATGCTATGAATTATGCTTTTGACAGAAAATGCAAAAAGAACCTAGAACTTTTCCTAGCCAAAAAAAAAAAAAAAAAAAGAATAAGAAAAATTCGTAGCTTTTTCTGCAGCAGTTTCTGAATCTTGGATGTTCAGGGAAGTAAATCCAAACTTCTCTACTCCACAGAATAATATCTAAAGTCATGAATCAGAGTAAATATAACTTTCTGCTGGTTTTCCAAGTACATCACAGTATAAAAGTACCTATATTGATAAATGTTTTCCATTAGTCATGTTGAAAGCAAATAAATTTAATTAATTTATGCAAGTATTGACTTCTAGATTTATTCTATTCTATAATTTGTAGAAATTCAGATTGAAAAGTAATGGATTTTGTCCCGTTGTCCAAAGAGGGTGAAAGGGTAGAATGACACACTGAAAGAATGATTTTCCATTTGAGATTTGAATTATTAAATCCTTTATGATTTTACTGATTTATTTAATTTATTTTCAACGTCAGTTAGATGAGATTCCACTTTTTACTCTTTTCCAAATAATTGCCCGATCGAGGTCTCCACTGTGTAGGGTTACATGCCCTCAAAAGTGATTTCTCCCAGTCCCATCCACTGCAAACATCTCCCTAGGAGCTGGCAGGCACTGCAAGGCTGGGTGCTTGACCAGTGAGCAGAACAGAGGATATGTAGACGCCGTCAACAGAGGTAGGTGCTACAGCTGTCCTGACTGCCCTCACTGCCAGCTAAAAGGTACTCTAAACTGAAAAATCAACATTTCTCCCTCATATTATAATATTGCTCTTGTTGCTACTGTGTGCTTCAATATTACGTAAAATATGCAAATGTAATTAGCTTTAGTGTTTGTGTCTGAGAATACAAATGAAATATTTTGGAATGTGAAAAATGCAAATGTAAAAAATGCAACAGAAAAAGAAAGCCTAGTATTAGTGGATAAGAGGTCAGTATTAATTTACGTAATTTCTTAAGAAATTTTTATTTTAAAATTAAATATTCTTCATGCCTATTTTCACACACACATAAAACAATCACAGTGGTACTGACATGTTCTCGTCCTAAGTAGTGTATATGCAGTGTGCAAAAAACAGTTGCCAGAAAATAAAATATTCTTTCACATGGCATGGATTTCTCCCTGTGAAGGATTATCTTTTACTTTGTTGGAATCAAAAATCCACAATCTGTTGGAATCTCAACAATTTTATTTAGCCCATATAATGCCATTGATGTTCATATTATAATCTTTTAATTTCTGAGTTTTAAACTGTGTGGCAAAAAAAACCCCAGAGATTTTATTTTCCAAGTATGTAAGTATTCTGGTCACAATATTTAATATAAGAGAAATTCTTTCTGTTTGTACATAAAACATCTTTCTTGTCAAGAAAAAGAGAAATTATGCAGAAATTAAATGGTTATATATGAAGAAAATGCCATTTACATGTAACCATTATGAATTTAATAGTACATAACCAACTGACTGTATATGCAACTTAAACAGAATTTTATTGACTTTAACCTAGAATGTCTTACTGTAGTGAAAGCTTTGAGTAGAATACTGTTAAACCCAGTGAAATTTTCCCCTCACAGCTTGTAAATTTATACAGGACATCATTGTGTGCCCAAGGGAAAACCAGATAGGTTAGGGTGATGTGCAGAAAGGAAAAAGTAATTTGATGACACTAAATACTGAACATTGTACTCTACATGACTGATGAAAGTCACTGTTCTGTGCCTTTGCAAACAAGTTTCCATTGATCAGAAAAAGAAAAGAAAGAAAAAAGAGGAATACTTTTCTAATTCCAATACAAAAGGAATATCGAAAGGTAAGCAAAGCATTGAAATCTGTTCAAATTATTTCTCTATCTATCTATCTATCTATCTATCTATCTATCTATCTATCCTGGACAGGAAGATTTTAGAGCATTTTTCCCCACAAATATTGACTTTATCAAATTTTGTTAAATGACCTCTGCCATAATATGTATTTTCCTTGGATTCAACCTACAGACTGCAGTAGACATTTGCAAGATGTCAGATTTTTTCAAGCTATACAACTCAACTGTAAAACTTGGGAAATAATTGAAGGCAAAAGAGTTTGTAGTAGTACCATTCCTACTATGGTGCAGTTACCATATATTTGGTCTTCATACATTAGTTTTTCCTGTATTTTTTAGCACTGTAATTTCATCTGTAAGTTTTGTGATTCACTTAAAACAGTTCAGTGTACTGGATGTTTTAACTTAAGTTTAGACATGATTTAATGCCCTCCACATTTCACAACACATTCTCACTTCCAGGCTTGCTCCACAGAAAATTTTCTGCAAATAAATCAGTTTTCTTTCCTTCATCCACATCTCCTGGATTTATCTCTTTCTTTGTCCTACTTTTACACAATTTTCCATGATGAGTCAGTGTCTTCTTTGATTTATTAGAAATAACGAAATGAAGACCATAAAATGGAAAGACAGTCGTATAGAAGAACAAAGTCAAGAGTTTCATTGGTCATAGAACAAAGGGCTTGTTTGACACATATTTGGATTTTAGAAAGTAAAAATTCTTGGCTTCTGCATTTTACCTGAGATTGTCTAACATGGGGCTACTAGTGTGCACCAATCTGCTGTGTACATTTACTACACACTAGACGTGTGAAATTAGCCTGTGCAAACACTCTGGTGTGATACATTATAGCTCTCAAGTAGTGTAAGAACTATCGCTACGGAAGTTGGCCCACTGTTTTTATGAATAGAAAGTTACGTGATGTTTGTCAACCAAAAATACTGATACTTTGGAAATAGCTTTTCATCTGTCACCTGAAAATAAAGACAAGAGAAGCCCACCTGAAATACATACAGAGTGTCTTTACATTGATATTAAATATATTTTGTTCAGTCTTGAACTGCAGATGTGCTGAGATTTACAAAATAGTTATGCCAGATAATGTTCTGTATTTCTGACAATATGTATAGGTGATATCCTCAAAAGAACAATGTGTTACTACTTTGCTGAATAAATATTTTTCTGCCTAGAGAGCAATATGAACTGAATATTTCTTTTGAATCCCAAAGCCATTAGGTGGTGTTAGGTTGAAGTTGCAATGCGATGAAATTTGATTTTGTTTCTTGTGTCACAGAAACAATGTACAAGACAATGTGGTGAAATATTGACTAACAAATCTTTGGTCACAGGTAAAATATGGAGAGTGTAATTAGAAAAGGATTAAAATACCTTAATTAATATGTGCCAGTAAAAGGCCAACACTGTTTTTGTAAAGAGGTGTCACACCTCAGGCTATCATTAAATGTTTGAAGAAACAACAAGAAAGCAGTTGAGAATAATAGGACTGTTAAAGTTTTGTTTTGTTTTGTTTTGTTTTGTTTTGTCTTGTTTCGTTTTGTTTTTAAAAAAGCACCTTTAGATAAAATCTCTCACTCAAAAACAAATTTTTGCAGAAAATAAGTTGTCATAAGAAGAAAGGTCATTTTCCAGATTGACAACATACTAAATTTAGGAAGCAGAGACTAGGAATTCATTATCAGTTCAAAATGAAATGAGGTTTTCCAAGCTCTGCTGTGTTTAATTTTTTTGCACATTACTGAGAAAAAGTATGCTAAAAGAGACAAATGGATATCAAATTAAGCAAGCCAGACAATTCTTGATAAATCTTCAAAAAGCTACAGAAGAATTTCAAAATAGTTGTGTGGAAAACAGTTCACATAAAAATATATAACCTAATTATGGATAAAAGTGATAGAATATAAAATACTTGTTGCACCTCTAGATGTTCTGGAGTTTTCTCATCTCACATCAGCACGATTCATGGTGTAAAAAAGGTAAACAGACTGTTGTAACTATCTTAATAGAAATAAACCCAAAATATCATTACCATAGAGTAATTGGTATATCCATGTTTTGAATACCGTCTGCAGTTCCACTGCAACCTCAAGAATCATAGTACAGATGCTTATTATGTGTTCATAAAATAATCAGAAGTTATTATTAATAACAGTAGGTTAAGCACTTCTTAACCCTAGGAAAATTGTTTTTATTAAACTTCTGACATATCTCCCTGCACTGATGTATGTTTTGTCATGTTTTTACAAGTCTTGACAGCTTACAGGATGCACCTTCTAATAAGAGTAAGTCTAATTTTAAATTGTCTATTTTTCTTCATATATGTTCCTTGAATTTGAAGTGTGACAGAAATTAACTGTGTTTAACTATGTTGTTAGTGAATGAAAAAATAAACCCTCTATTATGAGCACATCAAACAAACGTTTCCCTTTTGCTAACAATTATGGGCCAAAAACCTCTAGTTGTTGCAAATAACATGATTTTCAAGTTCAAATGTATTAAATAAGAGGAAATGCTGTCTTTCATGCTTTGATTTCTTATCTGGGTTTTCTTGTGCTGTATCTGAACACAGTTCTGAGTCTGAACATGGTATTTGATTCTTCACTATATCCTGTGTGGTTACCTAAGATACCAGCTATTAAAGAGCTTATAGCTGTCTTTCTTGAATTAAAGTATCCATTCCAGAAGAGATGTGAAATTTATTCATGGCTTTTTGTTATTAAATTTACAAGAGTTCTGTTTTATTCTTCCATCAGGATAACAGCTGTGTTTTAGAAGACAAAAGTTACATGGAGAAAGGATAAAGCTATTACAACTATGAGTGATAAGAGGAAATGAATACTTCTCTGTACTAATTACCTGACAACTCACTTGAAAAACCCTTTCTGTCACTTGGGTTTTTTGAAACAGAAACAACCATAACTTGATAAGCTGTTAGTGGCATTAAAACTCTTCTTTTCACTCCCTCTCCCCCCACACCACCTCACCAGATTTTATCTTTCTGTGTAGCATGTAGAGACCATTTATAAGAAAAAAAATCAGGAAACAGATATTACTTACATAAATCTAAATATAGAATTATCTAAGCTTTTGCACAACATCTGCCATGGCTCTGAGGACATGCACAGCCATGACTGTCCCTGTCTGGCCTCCCCTGGGGCTCCCAGGACCCCCCATGTCAGCACCCCTTCCATGTGGAGCTGGCATTTCCTTTCTTACAGTGATGGTTCAGAAGGGGTGGCCAGGGGACTGAGGTAACCATGTCTAGGGAAACGTGTATCTTGGGAATAGGAATAAACTCAGAAGAACAGCAAATTTAGATTTAAATCAGCTAACATAAACACTGAGTAAATTAAATTAATATTGAATTGCTTAATTCCTAGAGTGCCTCCATGATATTTCTACTTATTTCCTATTTAGTAAACACCTGCAGCTGGATCACAGTATGTTCTCCTATAATTCCAGCATCCAAAACATGTGTTTCTAATAAAACATCTGTAGATGTATCCAATATGGGTTGCCTCTTCATGCCAGTGTAAGATTAATGGAGAAGTTTATGATGAAAGGTTTGTGGTCTGGCAGAGAAAGGAGAAGTCTGGATTTGCCACTGAATGCAAGATGTTTTCATAGCATGTTACTGGGACTGAAACTGCACTCCAGCTATTTATCAGCGCTAATCTCTTTGGTGCAAGAGGTAAGCCATATAAAAGGGCAGGCACTTGGGTGAGTGGTACGAGTATTTCCTCCTTTGATCCTGGGCCTTTCCTGGTGGATTTGATTCAACATGTTACTATACCAATTCAGAAATATAGTGGCATGAAACTGGTCAAATGCATGGGAATTAGGCTTGCCCCGACCCAGCAGCTGGTGCAGATGCATTGCTCTGAATACCCAACTCCCACTTGCAAATCATCTCCATGCATGCAAAATCAATCTAGTTCAAAATCAAAGGATCCACACAGCTACAAGGCAAAGGTATTATATCGCACTTTATAATGAAGGCACAGATTAAGAACAATCTGTTCTTTAAACATATCCTTTACTAAGTGTGTAAGTGCTGCTGTCTGGGTGTGTTAGATGAGTGCAATCTTTGGGGAGGAGAAGGCCACGGGAAATGAGGAGAATGACAACAAAAGGTCCATGAACAGAGATACTGAATTACAAAAACTGTTTTATTTTCCTTGCTGCCAGATGTGCCTTTTTTTTTTTTTCTTTTTTCCTTCTCTTCTGAACCCACCCCTTATTCATATCATTTAGCTTTTTAGTGTCATAAGTAACTTCTGCTGATAGAATCTTGGAGATAAAATTATGCAAGAAAACATTTTTGTGGATATTTTCATTGTGGAAAACTAAGGTACTGTGTAAGCTCCCCATGCTCACTGAAACCTGAAGATTATGTCAGGCTTCACTAAGCACACAAGGCTCTGACTTGGTATCATTTATGACCCATTTTCTCTTTTAACTTCTGTTGAAAGCATTCATCCATAACCATAGCTATCACTGAAAAAATAGAAGCTACTAAGTCAGTAATAATGCACTTTTGCTTAAAAAGCATTTAAAGGATGGATTGGATTTCACAACTCAGCAGCAGAAAGCTCATATACAAGGAAAGTAAGAAAGGTTATTTTTGAATGGAACTTCAAAAACAATCAGGTGACAAAGATGCAATGCTGTCTTAGTTCTACCTTTAAAACACCTTAGCTTTAAACTTTACTTTGGGATAAAGTTTATTTTCAGAGAACAAGAGAGTAAATATTTTTCAGTGCTGAGTCCTGAAGCAAAAACTCTTAAATGGAGCAGAATGAAACAATCTCAATATAGTGATGGTACCAATTTGTTCTGGTTTAATATGTCGTCTTCTTACACCAAAACTCTCCACTGAATTCAGTAGTGGATTATATAAAAGGTTATTTGTATATTTACAGGTTTTGTTTACACTTTCATTATACCTCTACTGCATTCTCTGACGTCTTGATGCAGTTTTCAATCTTATAGCCACTTTAATCTGCTCCTGCACTCAGTGTATCTGAATGAGTTTGTTGGCATAAGAGAATTTTGAAGGTTATATTGCAGTACATGAATCAACAGAAAATGAAATGCACTTGAGACTTGATCAGCCAGTTTTAATTCATTGCAGAAAGTTACAGATACCAAAATGCATTTAATGTAATCTGATATCTTTATTCATACTTGAATTTATAAGCAATTCAGCAGAAGAATGACAAGTTTGTTTTAAAAATCGTAGTCTATATTGAATTCCAATTTAATGTATCTCTGACATATTTATATCTAGCAAGTAGAGAAAAGTAGAATCTGTGAACATAAATTTCTATTTTCACAGGAAAAAGCAGGGGAATACAATTTTTTCATTTCCTGCAATATTATGTGCCATTACAAGGCAGGTCAGCTTAAAGATAAATGTTAAATAAAACCTCTGCATGTGGAGTCCAGTAAACAGATTAGAAGCTTGCTAGATTGTTCGTGTTGTATTTTAAGAAAGAAGTGAATAATGCCAGTGTTTTGTAAAAGGCTACTTTGTACCTGCAGAGCAAAGCTGTGCTTTCATCCTGTCTGGCTGAAGGTTCATAGCTCAGTATATTAAGAAACAAGAGTCTACAACTGATTTTCTTCCTTAGGAACAGACCGTAGCTGACCATAAACATAACTCAGGTGTGGTATTGATACACGGTATTATTTTGCTAGCTATGCCTAATCTTAAATCCAAACATGACTAGTGGTGTATCACCTTGTGACATGGCTTTGGGTACCTTTATTGGGAAAAGTATAGATTTTTCTACAGAAATGACCTGTCACAATGGATAAGAGAAATTAATTAAGGCTGAAATTTTGGCTTCTCATCTTTAAAACAGTTGATAGGAGTGTGCTTAAAATTTGCATTAAGATTATTTGCAATTCCTTTCTTTCTTTATGGAACTGAGAAAAATCTGATTTTGGCAAAATGTGATCATCTAGCTGAATGCCTGTAAGAAGACTTTAAAACTCTTGTCTTTGTATAAAGAAATAGATAGCAAGCAAGTACAGTCTTTTTTTTGATGTATGATTTAGGCCTTCTAATGTTATGCTGGGTGAAAGTTTTCGTAATGAATGGCTAGTCTCAGTATGTCTACAGGTGGAATCCAGAGGTGTTGTGGTGAAGGAACCAACCGGGGGGCCACAGGGCCCAGAAACAGAGGTTTGGTGGGCTGGTACCAAGGAGTGAAACCCCCATTCTGTGAAGATGGCTTCTACCTTTGGTTTCCTAGGATTCCTGAGGGGTGGTTCTGTCTACAGTTGACAGACACCCCTTGTGTCCCCTAAGGGAAGGTGTCCTGACCTGTCCCACCCTTCTCCTCTTCCTATGGGTTCCTGTGGTGTCACCCCGCGCCCTTCCCTGCATCCTTTATAAAGCCCTGATTACTGTGCCTTGCTCTCTTCGGCTTCCAGACCATTTGAGGGTGCTTCTACAATAAACCCTTGGATCACCGGCCAAGAGCCACCTCTGCCAACTCATTTCTGGCCGCGCCTGGGCTATCCAAAAGCCCCAGGCACGCTAGGCTCCGTGCCCTCCGCCGCATGGGCTGGGAGGCTGGCAAGGGAGGCACCGAGGTGCCCCGGGGCGTCCTTCCTTTGTGTGGGACACGCCTGGACCAAGCTGCTGCCATCTCAGCCCAGCCAGCGTGCCGGCGGCGCGTTTTAATATTAATATACAGAGGTACACAGAATCCATATGTAATGTAGAACTACATATAAACATTTAAATTATGTGCTTTCAACAATTTAAAATACAAACTACAAGACTGTGAAAATCAGACTTAAATAGTCATATAGGTGAAATATGCAAAATACTGTAATCTGTATAAACAAGTTGAAGCTATCAATACTATGGAAAATTGTATGTGCTGTCATGTCAAAACTGAAATATGGGCCAGAAACACTGAAATGCAAACTAAGATCTGGTGTCCAATACAAGTAGCATTAAAATACTATGGAAAAGCTTTTGGTCATAAATTAGGTTTGCCTATATTTGAAAAATTCAGGTGCAGGGTGGGGTGGGGGCTGTGGAATGGGAAGATTTCAGTGACATATTTTTGTCCACCTTTTGCTAGCTTTGGTATATTTTTGGTTTGATTCCTCCATGCATAATTATATGGTTATATAAAGTGAAAACTATTGCTTGTTTATACATTAGATGCTCTTCGTTCTTTGATGTTGTATTTGCAGACATTTCTATTAGATAAATTTGCTCATTAGGAAGTCAAGGTGTGTGTCATTTATATATCTGTGTTTTGGCCGTTCAGGATGCAGAGAATGAGGGCAAAGAGGCAGTGTAGGGTTCTGCTGTGTCCCTAAGAAGCTCAGAGGGACTACAAAGAAAAAAGGAAGCATGGTATAGCTGAAATAAAGTTTTCCCTCTTGTCTGGTAGAACCCAAACTGAGCTCTTAAGAAACTATTAACTCCATTGATGCCTCTAACATGGTTAGAAAAGTACAATATTATGAAGATAGGTTTCTTTAAGAATATGCCACTTAAAGGTAGGCTCAGAAGCTCTATGTGAGGAAAATAAATCAATAAATATTGTGATTTATTGCTGCTTTAAGAAAGAAGGAGAAGAAGGAGGAGCTTACTAAGGGAGAACTAAAGAAAAATTATTGAGGCATAACTTGAGAGAGAGGTAGAAAGACTATTTGAGTGAAGATTTTGTTATTATTTTCTACTTCATTTTTTTTCTCTTCTTCTTTTTCAATTGAAAGAGTGTAGTCCTTACTATAGATTTGCCAGAGTTCTTGAGCAACATTTGGTTATATGAAGGAAAGCCTATGGCTTTCAAAACTTAGGAAAACATCACATCTTTTCTAAAGACACTATTCACAGATTATTACTATCCCACCCACAGCCCTTCCAGTGTGTATATTTTCTAAAAGATTGCATATTTTGCCACAGATATGCTTCTTAGCTTCATTTTTGTAGAATCATAGAATCATATAATAGTTTGGTTTGGCAGGGACCTTTAAACATAGGAAAGCAGGGACATCTTCAACTAGGTCAAGTCGCTCAGAACCTTGTCTAAGCTGACTTTGAACAGTTCCAGGGGTAGGACATCTACCAGCTCTCTGCCCAGGGATATGTTAAAAAAACCAAGTTAATAGATGAATTAATAAAGTCTGTCCACCAATTTGTGACTTATGATTTCTGCATGGGTTTGTACCAATTCAATGACCAGCAGCATGGGACCATGCTACAGGTGCTCTAAACCCATGCCCAATATTATTCCTTGCTACCTCTTAGCTATTAACGGAAATGTCCTAGAAATCACAATTTGTGCTTAGTTTGCTTTTTTCTATTCTGACAAGAAAACCAAGAGAATGTAAGTCTGGTTGACTGGCTAGGTAGGCCTTTAGTCTGCTGAAGGGTAAGAGGTAAGATCACAGAGGTCTGAGAAATATTGGCTGTGACCTGCCTTTTCTGCTTTTATTTGAGGAAACACAGCAGTCATGGTATCTGTGTCCATTGGCCACATCAGGCTCAGCCCCAGTATAAAGTAGGGAGAGCCAACAGTGACAGAAATTTCATTGTTTCCTGATTCCACAAAGTCCTGTATTATGGCCAGATTTTATGAGACAGAACAATGCATTCAAATATTGTGAGCCGCTGTGAGATGATGGAGTGTGAGGGCTGGTTGGCTAGCTTGTTTATTGTTTCACACTGCCCCCCATTTGGCCAAGGCAGCTTATTGTATTCAGAAGCAGTGTGAGGTCCCTGGTCCCTGTCTCAAAGGTATTTTGGTCTAATCCTTCATATGAAAATGCAGAAGCAACAGGGAAAAAAAAAGCCAAAGAAGGGAGAGTGGTGATGATATTAAAGTAAGATTATTGACTTACTCAGTGAGGACGCACAAGAGTCACAGCAAAAGTGGATCTTGATAGCAGTGAATTGGTTTAGTTTTGTGTGTGTCAGAATATTTTTCATCTATATTTTGGTATTAGATAGCTGCTTGAACTTATTCCATTTGGTATATTTCCCTAGCAAGAAGAAACAAAACTGTTGTTCTTCTGTTTTAGACTTTGAAAATATATTTGAAAAAGAAATTACTATTTTAAGTTCACATTGCTTGAGTTTTTATATTATTTAAACACACAACTGAAAATTCAAATTAGACTTCAAAATACTGATGAGTACTATACTTGAGCAAAGATGCGATCCTTTTATAGAGACATTTTAAACTACATTTGAAGTTAAAAGAATGGACAAATTGAATAATTTACTTTCTTTGTCAGGTTGTGTCCTGCTTTGTCTGGCAGTGTCACAGGCTGCAGACTTAAATTTCAGTGCTTCAAAATTCAGCAGTCTCAATCCTAATTATTTGCTTAACTTTCTAGGCTTTTTGTGGGTTTGGTAGTTAGCTGCAACTGTACAGAATTCTCAAATCTTAATTTTAATTCATGCATTCTGTTTCTTAAAAAGTAGACTGCTAAATTTGATTAAGCTCAGACCTGTTTTCTTAAGTCCATTAAAAAATCTTTTAAGCAACCAACCAGTCTATGAGACACATACAGGCAATAGCACTTTTTATTCTGTCTCCAGGCAGTGCTACATACATAGATATTTTGTGTGCTTGAAGATTATTTTAATTTCCACTCATCTTAAAATGAACTAATCACAGATAAACTCTACTTTTACCAAGGCACAGAAAGTACCCTTGCTACTTGCTGTCTTTTGGAAATGCTCTTTGTGAGGCCCTCAAAACAGAGAAGTGGGATCAAATGTCACCCTTTTTTCCCCTGAGCAAAGCATTTATTTCCACTGCACTTCCCTTAGATCAGTGGGCTTTACTCCAAGTCTCAATACCTTGTATATAGTCAGCCCCAGAGTGTTAGGTAGAATAGCTCTATGACCATCCTGATGTATTAAAACAATTAACAGCCTCCTACCATCCTAAATCATTTTCTTTATTCTAGTCTTCAGGTATGTAAAAACTTCTAACAGCCAGGCATTCCAGATTATTCAGGGCATTTTCAGCCTGGACCTTGGTGATAACTGTTAGTGTAATCCTAGAGTAAATGTGAAATCTGTCTATCAGTGCCCTGACAGTGCTTTTGTTAGTATTTTTTTACACTGGACTGATGCATTATATTAGCAAAGACAAAGATATTGCTTTTAGTCATTCTTAATTATCTTTTGCCTGTTTAAGCTTGCAACTTGAATTTTGATCTTCTAATACAGTATATTTATCCGACATCTCCAGGCAAGTCTGCGAAATCAGATGCCAGTCCTGAAAAACTCTTTCCCATGTGGTTGCAACTATCAATTGCTGATGAGCGCATAAACTGCTCAGATTTACTCCAAAGCATTTCTTGTGAATATTTTTCAATTTGGGAAAAAAGCTAACAACTCTTCTAAAAATGAAAAATTATACTGTGATTCATACCCAAGGTTGTTTATTAATGTTTGCTGAGACGTATCGCATGAAGGGATTAGTGTAACACATTGCACATTATTGAGGCAATCTTGTATTTCTATCAGATATATGTATTTGTATGCACAGCTTGTTCAGAAGATGTATTTTTATGTGCCTGATAGTAAGAGATGCTGAGCATCTGTAGTTACCACTGAATTCAACCAATGAAGTCTGCACAGGACAAAGTGATACAGCAGTGATGTTGATGACCATTTTAAACTCTGTTCTGATTATATATAGAGCAGGTAGAGCTCGAGAGGCTTTTGTTTATACCAAGACATTTCAATTTTCATCTTCCTGAAAATAAAGCCAGTGAAGAAGAATAAGCTGCAAAACCTTTTTTATATATCATACAGTATATCTTCAGATCTTTGGGAAGGTTAAAATGCTCTTGAGGTGTACCAACCCAGACCTGTATTATTGTAAATGATGATTACTTAGTTTGGGAAATGACTCCTCTGGTTTGGTTATGAGATAGCAGCAGCAGATGGTAGAGACTGAGATCAAACAAGTTTTGGTCTGTAGAGAATAGGCCAGCTGCAAATTCCTGAACATTGACACTGGTTGTGAAAACCAGCACCACCTTTCTGCCAAATTGCTGAGACTGCCATCAAACCTGGAGAGGCAGTTGCAGACTATCAAAGGTAATTTAGCTCGTGGCAGACATGTTTTTTAAGAAATGTGCAGATTTAGAAGGTGCTATTTCAAGCTCATTCCCTTTGCCAAGGAAGAGGAAAGGTAAAGCTGATACGGGTGTCATTTACTGAGTCAGAGTCACTTATTCTATGCAGAAATCTTCTGCTGGGCATCAGCAGAACACTGCAAGAGCTTTTTTCGTCAATAAAGTGCTCATAGTAAGGCAAACCTTTTGACATCCAAACAATATTGATGGGTTTTGGAAAAAAGGTAAGGAAAACCAAGTATTTTTTATAAAATATACTGAATGTAATGATGGTGTAAAAAAATGATGGTGCAAAGAAATTCAGACTTCCATGTAGTCTTCCAATATTCTCTACTGTTCACTAATATTAGCAGAGATAAATTTAGAGGATGCTTCCTTATATCAAGGTGATAAATGACCTATAGTTGAAGTGCCATTGTAAGATTTACTCAAATATTTGTGTTAAAACCAAACACAAAACACATTTCTGCCAGTGTTGCCTACTTCCTTGAGGCTTAGAACTTTTGGCATTTTGTGTAGGAATATGATTCCCCCTAATAATTAGACAGTATCACATCCCCAAAGTTGTTAGAGCATAGGTATCTAACCTTTGCACTCAGTGGAACAATGTTCTCTTCAGGTCGTCAAAGCCACTGCATTTAAAGCATTGAAGTATCTGCGTATTGATTAGAATACACTTTAATCAATATTGCTCTCTGTTTATACACCCACTGGAAGTACTTTCTACCATGCCATCTTCACACTGTTTTTTCTTGTTATGGATTTTTCCCCTGTTAGATTTTTATTTACAAATAT
The DNA here is from genome assembly GCA_013398955.1 of Callaeas wilsoni. Lineage (NCBI taxonomy): Eukaryota > Metazoa > Chordata > Aves > Passeriformes > Callaeidae > Callaeas > Callaeas wilsoni. The sequence continues at coordinate 335,912 of VWPU01009432.1, forward strand.
TCATTTTTCTGCATCTATTGAGAATTTAATCTCGCTAAACCTTTTTTATCTCGCTTCCAACATTTTACCTGAAAACTTTGTGATGATGATATCAATTAACAATGCTCAATTTTACTGAATAATTTCATTTGTTTCAATTGAGAATACTTATCTGTTGTGGCTTTCGACAGATATTTTGTCCCTGCTCATACAAACCCTCTCCTGCACAAAGAATAAAGATCAGTTAAGCAAGAATACTTCTGCATCTTCAGCACAGAACCATCTCTTATGCAATATTGCTGTGTCAATGCATCTATAGCTTGGAAAGACAGCACATATGGCCCTTTTTGATCCTTAATCAGTGAAAGTCAGCAAGCTGAGAAAATCTTGTCATCTACCCAAGATCTTGGAGGAGTATTTATGCCTAGCATATCCTGGCCTAATAATTCTTCAGAGAGGACGGTTCCTGCTCATTCTGTTGTCCTAAGACAAATGCAATGAATATTTAAAACTATTGTGTTATTTTATAGTTTCTCTAAATGTAAAAATGTAGTTTATCACTATTTGTATTCTAATTCTTTTCAAACTAATAAAAATGTAGCGACTTTAGCATAATATAAACAGTGCATTGTAAACAACGGCAAAATACACAAATGATCACTAAAGTTTCTGTTTCTAGTTTGTATGACTTATTTCAAAACATTTTGGTTGTGTTACTAGTTTTCAGAGGGGTGAGTTAATGAGACTTGAGTTTGATAGTTCACTAAGCTGGGGAAGATAAAATAGGTTTATGTTGATCAGACAAAAAATCTCAATTCTCCTATGTGAAATAAATGAGCTGATCTGACAAGAATTCACTCTGACTGAAAGTGAGCTTCAGCAATTACTGCTATTTTCTCCTGAAAACTTAAGATTCTTGAGTTGAAATGAATAATCCTCTCCTGTGTATAATTTGTTGACTATATCTTACATAATTGTCTGAGTCTATGTGAACTTTCTTTTTTAATGCTTGATTCTTACTGATTCTTTATCCTGTGATACTACTGCATATTTGGATGTTGAAAATATTGTTTACATTAGTTGCATTCTGCATAAAATATTGGAAAGAGAGCAGCAGTTTCACAATTTTTCTCCATCAGCTACAGGATATTGAATTATTTTAATTTTCATAGGTTGCCTTATTACTTGAATTTCAGCAATATGTTCTTTATAACCGAACAATGAATTGCATAAAAGGAATTGAGGTGAGGCATAATTCCATAGCCTTGGCATCTGATAAAGTTTGTTAACAGTGCACCAGCACTGAAGTGATATATTTCTCCTGAAAATCCAGTGCAGACCTACAAGAATTGAAGGCACTCATATGTTTTGCCAGGGAGCAAGGCTTTTATGAGTACAGCTTGAGCACAGCTGTGTCTTTTCCAATATATATGACCAAAAGACAAAATGCAACATGAGACTTTTATACATTCCAAGGCCCATCTGCCATGAAAACCCACTTATCTTTGTGGCTACAAGTTTGTTATTGATCCTAAATGGTAAAGAAAAAAATGAAAAAAAAAAAAGGAGAGAAAAAAGAGAAAGAAACAGCACAAGAAAAAAGGCAACAAAGGGGAAAAATGCAGGGGAGAAAAGAACCATAAATCCATTCTTTTGTTGTTCTTCCAGCTGCATCTGTGAGCAATTGTCACAGTTACTAGTCAAACTGTATTTGACTTGTTGCCAACATGAATTTTCCAAAACCTAAATGTAAACAAACTCTGCAAGTGCTTCCTCATTTGCCAAGCCAATAATTATTTACTTTGTTTGGGCCTAGCATTACTGTCAGTTCAGCTTTGCAGTCTGTAATGTGTTTGCTAATGAAACCATGAGGTCTAAAGCTATGCATTAACCTTGTCACCCTTCAATTTTGAGCTCAATAAAGTTGCACCATGGTTTTGTAAACTAGGGTTGAAGGATAGGCAAATGATTAATTACATTTTCTGTTTTCCTTTATCTAAGTAAATTGTTCATCTTTAAATCTGCCTTGAATTTAAGGTTAACTCACTGAATCTGAAGCACTGGGAAGATGTATCATTTGCAGTGGTTATAATTACCAATTGTACTACATATCCGAAAGCTGGCAAACATGCATGACCATGACTTGATAAGTCATGAAATAATTTCACAATGGTAACTCAGAGATGGTAAAAGTATAACAAGCTGATAGGAGGCGCTCAGCTGGGAGAACAATAGGAATACTGTTGTATTTAGGTACTACATTTTATCTTGGGTCTGAAGGCTGTGCATGTATTAAGTTTGCTTGTTAGATTTTTTAGGATTTAGGAGTATGAGTTCTTTAATTCTAGAATGGGATATGTAGCATAAGGGATGAGTATGGCCTATCATTTTGATAGATGTCACACTAAAAACAATTACTTAAATAAGTATGACTCCTAAATTTTACTCTAAAACACTGTGGTTTTGTCATGCATTGTTAAAATTTAAATTCTCAAACTGATTAGAATAGAAACTGACCTGTTACCCCATATAAACAGATCAGTGGAACAGAAGATATTCAGGGGTCATGTGATGCGTGCTGGGATTTTATCACTGTGAATTGTGATTTAAACATTTTTCCATATGGTGTCCTTCTTGCGGTGTCCAGTGCCAGGTTAAGGCCATTTGATATACTGTATACTTTTATACTCTAATATACAGTGTTTTTAACAGCTTTAATCTACTCTGGCATCAGCAAGAGGTTAGTGTGTCACTGTAATCTTTGTTGGGTCTCTTTTCCTAGATAGAGTTGCATTTTTTCCCAGAAGTAGTAATAGAATGCTAAGATGTTACTGTTGAAGTCTGCCAATTTTATTTCTTTTGCATAGGTGATCCTAACAAAACCATTTAGCCCCTCAAGTGTTGTGTTATCAAATAACTTAGTACTTTAGTTGAGATCTGAATTTTTTAGTAGAAACCTCCTTTTGGTGCCTATGTATTCAAAACCTATGCAAGATTAAATGTTATTAGTAAAATCTTGTACATAACTTCTGCCTCAAAATGAGATTCCAACCTCTGTTCAGACACATTACACTGAAAAGTAAAATAATTGCTAGTAGAAAATCCTCTGATATTTCTTAGGATATTTTTTCCATCAAATAAATTATTAGAATAAATGTGACTTCAAAATGCTTAGGACACCATGTGACTAAAATCATGTGGCAAGTAAGAACTCGAAATTAATTCCAAAAGGATTCCAACAGCTAAAAAAACTGGTCTAGTTCTAATGGTGGTCTGCAGATATTTAAGGCCAGTGTATTTTGAGGAATCCTCACACAGAATCCAGTAGACAGAAACGCACTTGGCCTTCTCACTTTGTGCGGACATTTAGAAAAAACAGAGGGCTAGAGAAAGGTTCTTGGTCACTTAGTCCTCAGAGTAATTTCTTGTTATAATGTGTTTAATGAAAACCTGAAAATATTTATATCCAAAGGACAAGACTAATATTCTAGAAAGCTTTAGTCGACTAGAGCCAAAGATCTGATTCTGTGTTTCTAGCTCCACTGCATGTGGAAATAATGTCAAAAAGTAATACACAAACAAGTACTTAACTTCTGGAAAAATGCTGACTTAAGTCCTAGTGTTTTTTGTCTTGGAATTCAGAACTTTATGTAACTCTACCCTAAATATCCCTCAGTCCTGTTATATTTGGAAGAAAATTTTTACATACAGTCCTATTTTTTTCTTTTTTTCTTTAACTGATGAACAAAATAAGGAAATTGTGTTTTGGAGATTTAATTGAAAAGAAGGTATTGAGATGATAGTTAATATATGATTAGAAAGGGGGGGGGGATTGTAATTTTTTTTGTATCATACAGTCCTGTCTCATGCTTTTACTGTTTCATTTCATGGGTTTCTTTTGAAGATGTTTTTGGCTTGTAAGCTGAAGTTTTACACTTGAGTCATACAAAAAAATCCTCCTCTGCAACACAAGTGTACACAAATCGCTGGCAGAGTCTAAATTGTGGATAATTGGATTGAGCTATGAGCTTAAAGATGAAGGGGACAAAAGCATGTCCCAAAGCTGCATTTGATAGTCTTAGAGTCTTATCTGGGGATGTTTTACACCAGGCTTGAAGACTGCACTTGTTCATAGTGATTTGTACAATCTACAATGACATTTTATTTGAGCTGGAGTCATACAGACAAACCATAACATGTATTTAGCTCTTTCTTTTTTGGTTTTCATGAGATATCACAGCAAAACCCTCTGTAGAAGATTGCTTGAAAAACGTGGATTTAAAATGTTGAGATGAATATTGTAATGGATGATGACAAGATGTTCCAATGAGCTGCAATGTTAATATTTTATTAGAGGTAGTTCACAGAAAACATGTGTTAGGAATCATGTCCCTTTACAGGCTACTGTAAGCAGTACTTTGAACTTGTTTCTTACATAGGAAAAAATATTCTTTTGCTTTAGTATGTATACTTTGCCAAATAAATTTGTAAACTTATTTAGGGGATTTCATTATTTTTTGAAGCTTAGTTATTTGCAATAAATATTCCTGGAAAGTAAAGACTGGTTTGTCTTGTTTAAATGTAGTTCTAATTTTAAAAGAAATTACATTGGAGATTGAGATACTCCTGTTTAAAAATTACTGCACTTTACAGACACAGTACAGAAAGTAACATGGAAGGAATTTCTCTATATGAATATTTCTCATGGTTATGCGCGTCTGACTTTTTTCCTTCTCCTCGGTGTTGCTGTCAATGTTATTACTAAGCTAATTAGTTAATCAAGATAACATATAACTTATATATCTTCATGATAATACAACGTTGTTCTCATTGAAGTCAGTGATACAAAATCCCATGTGGCAAAATTAAATTCCATGTCTTTTAGATACAGGGTATAAATAGGTGAACAGACTAATACTTGCATATTTTGTCCTACCCTGTCTAAAAATGTTTAAGATTTTTCATACAAAATATTTTTGGAGGAAGTTGGAGTAGGTGCCATGATTCATAGGAAGTTCTTAGTAGTATATATATTTCCTTGGACTAATGCAGATTTTATTGCCATTTTAACAGATGATAAAATATATACCTTACAATGGCTTTATTTATTATTGAACAAAAAAATATATTTTTAATGGTTATTTTAAAGGAATCCAGGGTATGAACTGCATAAAATGACATTAATTTCTGAGTACCTTTCTATGGTTCAGAGCTCACAAATATCTTAAATTAGTAATCTCTTAGCATAAAATTCTCAGATGCTATCATCAAGACTAACCAATGATGCCGTATGCCAGATCCGAAATTAACACAAATATGGACTGTTTTTCATATGACAGAATTTCATGTGACAGGAGAAATTTGGAACCAATTTATTTTACCCTCCAGATGGATTTTTGTAGATTACTTTTTAACTGATCAAACATCGCATTACATATCCAAATGAAAATGCCTGTCTTTCTTGAATGGAGCATCAAAGTGCTTCTGTTATTGTTCCAACAGTTAATTGTAATTAATCATATTGAAGAAAGCCAAAACTTAGGCAAGGTCAGGGTCCCACTGTTTCAAGAACTGTGCAAAATATACAGTGAGAAATAACTCCTCTCCAAGGAGCTTATAGACTAGGAAGATGATGCTGACAAGCAGGAAAAAAGGAATTAATACTATTTGATAATGATCTGAAGTATGTACTCCCAAGTGATTGATATGGAACATTTCAGTAGCTGAGATATTTCTCAGGGACTTGGTTTTCTGACATCACTGTAATATGAAGCCTGATAATATCAGGAAACTCTAGTTGAACAGGCAAAACTGACTAGTTAGTTTTGAAAATTCTGCCTTTTGCCACTGTCCTGTCATCTAAAAAGAACTGTGAGGTAAGAGCAGAAATGTGCCCTGTTATTTCTAGGCCTAAAATGACCACAAGCCTATTCTTGTATTGTGTCTTCCCTCTGAGACTGGGAAATCTATATTAGAAGATGATATTTTGTTTTGTCCATTTTAACAACTGTACTTTTAGTAATTTGTAAGTTGATATATTTGTGTACTTGTATAATGTCATATTTTGTATTACTTTCTCAATAGCAAACACCGGTTATTGAAAAATGGTGCGTTCTTTTCTGCCTTGCCAAACTGTGTGCTTATATTAAACTTAAACGGTGTCGGCATGTTAAATCTAATTGTGGCTTAAATTACACGTGTTTGAGAATGTGATCAGTATAGAAACAGAATTTTGGAGTACTAATCCTTCCCAGTATTTTAAATATCAGAGTCAACAATGAAGTCGATTTCTTCCTTATTTGTATAAAGTAGAACTTTTCTATTTATGACCTTGTCAGACAGGACTGTCCACAGACGGTGAACATTATTCTCAGAGGAATCTTGTTCTGGAAATAACACAGAAATTGTTGGATCACAGTGTTCATTTGGAAGATTATAAAATATCCTCTGATTTCCTAGAAAATTCAGATGTGAAGGAAAATGCAGAGTGGGATGTTTCCAATATTTTGAATCAAGAAAGTGTATTATGTCTTTGAACGGGAATATTATTCATTGTCCTTAAAATTTTGATTGGCATTTACCTATATTACAATAGATGTATATTCTTCTAAAAAATAAGATTTAATACAAAAATACATACAAAGCATAGCAACTCAGTAGCAATTTAGACATATATTCAAATAACCAAGAATCACCATCAGAGGTGTTACAGAAATAGGCTTTTATTGATGGCATGATCTCAAAAGTCCAGAGACTCGGATAATTGTGATTCAGCTTGTTAAACTCAGTGTTGTTTGGAAGACTTTTTCCATTACTTTATGTTATAACAACATTCCTATGAGTCCCTGATTTGAATTTGGAATGCTCTGAGATGTGACATTGTTTATGATAATGCCAATAGTAAAACTAAACAGAGTTTTACAGCATTAGACTAATGGTGCAGGGAAGCCTCAAAACCTTCAGAGAAAATTGTTTTTTATTGCAGTTATGACAGGTTAAAGATATGAGAAAATACAGTGGTGTGTCAGATGGGTTGGAACTTTCCCTACAGCAACACTACGATTTCTAGGTGAGATTTCCATCTGTACAGCGGTATTACATTTGGAAATTATGAAAATGAATACTCATGATTCTGGACTGTCCAGTTCTTGATAGGGTTCAGAAGTGTTGAAGAGCATTTCTCTTTCCCCTATCTATTTGGGCTGAGGGAAACCAGCAAACAGGAATGGACAGACCACATAGCATTGTGACGCATAACTGTAGTGGGTGTAGATGGCAAGGTTTTGAGAGGGAACGAGGACTTCAGGGCTGGCTGCTGTAGCAGGAGGTTGGGGGCTGCTGCGTGCTGGACACAACTGGCTCCAGACAGCTCCACAACAGGCACATTGCAAGCCGAGGCCGAGCCCATCATCCAAGCTTTTGACACAGATAGATCCCCAAAGGGACTGGGACCCCTGGATGAGCACACCAGAACATATAATTCCCTGAAGGGAGCACAGACTGTGCAGGACCCACAGTGAATCAAACTTAAGTGAGAAAAAAGTGGGAAGGAAGTAGTAACAGAATGAAACTACTATGTCCTAATTGTACACACCGCTGACTGCCTTGCTGGATGGACTAAGTGTAACATGTGGTGGGATAAAGGGGTGGAAGACAGGTGTCTATGAAAAAAAAGTGAGGCTGAGACTATGAATGGGCAGGAAAGATACTTGAAGATAAGCTAGGCGTGGGAGTAAAGTTGAACTAGGAAAAGAGGGAGTAAAGATGTTTTCACTAAGTGTGTAAATGTTCGTTTCCTTTTGCTGTTGGTTTTGGGTTTGGGTTTTTTTGGTTTCCCAAGACCCAGTACAAAAATATACATATTAATTTTCAACAAATAAAATTCTCAAAAATCTGCTTTACTTGAAACTATAGTTGGCAAGTGATCTTCTTGGCTTTATTTAGACCCACAAGAAGACTCCTCTGGGTGCATTACCTTTGAAAACTGAGGATATGTGCTGGTTTGGGCTGGGATAGAGTAAAGTTTGATCACATATGTTAAGTTTAATTTATTAAGTTTTAATAAATTAGTTTCAATTTTATTCGTAATAGATCATACAGTGCTGTGCCTTGGATCTGTGACCAAAATGGTGTTGATAAGATGGGGATGTTTCAGCTGTTGTTGGGAAGCACACGCACAACACCCAGGTCTTTTGTGTTTCTCATACCTCCCTGTCAGTGAGTAGACTGGGGGTGTACAAGAATTTGGGAGGGGACAAGCCAGAACCACCGACCCCAAGTGACCAAAAGGATGTTCCGTACTTTATGACATGATGCACAACAATAGAATTTGTCAGAAACAAGGAAGAATGTTTGAAGTGGTGATGTTTGTCTTTTCAAGTGGTGGTTACATTTCCTGGAGCTCTGCTTTCCTAGGAATGGCTGAACACCGGCCTGGACATGAGAAGCAATGAACTAATTCCTTGTTTTGCTTTGCTTGCATGCATGGCTTTTACTTTTCCTATGAAACTGTCTTTATGTCGATCCATGAGTTTTCTCACTTTTGCCCTTCCAGGGCTCTCCCCATTACTCTTGGGAAGAGTGAGCAAGCAGCTGTGTGCTCCTTAGTTGCCTACTGGAGTTAACCCATAACAGGTCATCTCTGATGTATCCGTCACTAGCACAATCCATTCCAAAATAGCCAACAGGAGGCACCATCACCTGAGGTGTTTCTTGGGCCTTGCTGATTCCTTGGGTGATTCCTGCTGCTTGTAGAGACTGGGCTGCCTCCTGGATCATAATGGGAAAAACGCTGTTGTAAATCATTATCATTCACCTCTCTATACTTGTAAAATGCTTTGATGATATTTGCCTCTTTGGCATTCAGCCACAACTCTGCTGGATTGGAAATACATACTGGTTCAGCTGTGTGTATTCTGCCTGAATCTGCTTCTGTATCATAGCTGCAGACAGCTCAGCTCATACAGTCTAAGCTGTGTCTGACATCCTATTTGAAGAAAGTAAGACCTATGCCATAAAATGACATATAATACTTATGTATTTGCCAAGTTCCCTACATGGAATTCATCCCAAGTTTTACTGAATGAAAGATTTTAAAAGGAAACAGAGGAATGTTCATAGAGAAATGGCTTCTGGAGCTTAGTATATTGGATCATGATATTTGAAAATTTATTTTTTATCCTAAATAATCCATTTACTTGTGAGTTCTAGTGAGTGCACTTTTTCTGCATGTACACTATAAGCCAACACATTTTTCTGTGCTATTTTTCTGACCTTGAAGAGAAAGAGGAAAGAACACAGGACTCGAGGTGAGCAGAGGAGAGTGGGACAATCCCCTCCCGTGCCCGGCTGGCGATGCTGTGCCTGATGAACCCCAAGACAAGGTTGGCCCTCCTGGCTGCCAGGGCACTGCTGACTCATGTTCAACGGGCCATTGAGCAGGACTCCGAGGTCCCTTGCCGTGGCACTGCTTTCCAGAATTTCATTCCCCAGTCTGTACATACATCCAGGGTTGTCCCATCCCAGGTGCAGAATCTGTCACTTGATTGTTAAATTTTTTGTGGTCAGTGATTGCCCAGCCCTCTAATCTGTTTAGGTCTCGCTGCAGGGGCTCTCCGCTTTTGAGGCAGTCAACAGCTTCTCCCAATATAGTACCTGCAAACTTAGCAACCCTTCCAGTCCTGCATCCAAGCTGTCAATGAAGAGTACAGGCCTAGGATAGAGCCCTGCAGAACCCCCCTAGTGACAGGTCACCAGTCTGGTGTCACCCCATCCACTATAACCCTTTGCACCTGACCCATGAACCAGATGCTCACCCATCACATGACATGTTTATCAAGCTGTGTGCTGGACGTTTTTTCCAGAAGGATACTGTGAGAGACAGTATCAACAGCTTTATTGAAATCCAGAAGGATTACATCTACTGGCCTTCCCAGATCAGCTAGGTGGGTTATCTAGGTGGGTTACCTAGGCAGGTTACTGTAAAAGAAAATCAGATTTGACAAGCAGGACTTTCCCCTCATGAAGCTGTGCTGGCTGTGACCAAAAACTGCGTTGTCCTTCAGGTGTTTTTCAATATCTCCCATAATTTTACCAGTCGCTGAAGTGAGACTGAAAGGCTTGTAGTTTTCAGGGTCACCCTTCTTACTCTGCTGGAAAACTGGTAAAACACTAGCCAGCTTTCAGTAGACTGGGACCTCGATTAAGTGATAAGTTCTGTGAGAACTTGTATCTTTGGAAAATAACTCAAACCTAAAGAGAAAAGGCCAGTGCTATAAAGAGTGCCAAAATACCTTAAAAACATTCTCACAATGCGTAGAACTTTTCTAAAATGCTTGCTACAAGATCTCAGTCCCTCCAACTGAAGTGAACAGGAGAGCTTTTTCCACTGATCTTTCCAGGTTCATGAGTTCAGGACAGCAATTAAGACATTTGAAAAACCATCCCAGTGTTTTAAGCTGACCAAAAAAAGATTATGACATTCTCACAAGAGAGGCTGTTCTTCAGAGGTTTCCTGATCAGATCTGAAAGTAACTCAGAATAGCTCAGATAAGCTTTTGCTAACATTCAAATGCTTAAGAAATTGTTCTTAGTCTTTGAAGATTTTGCACTTCTACCACCATTAGTTACAGAGCTATTTCTGTTCCATATACACATATGACTGCTATTCTGTTAAGTATAATTTGATGTGATGCACATGAAAAATACTTAAAAGAATTAATGTTTAGCAAGGATGGTTTGCCCCTTTTTTTTTCCTTTGCTTTTTCTTCTTGTCTGTGAAAGTTTATTCCTTCAGTAGACTGGGTTTTTTGTCTGTTATTAATTTTTCCTATTTCTTTCATATTCCATTTTGTGGCTTAATACACATAAACTTTTAATAAGTCTGTTCCAGTTCTTGAAAATTGCTTCATTTTTGTATTCGTTGTGTTAAAACAATTATACAGGGTAATCAGGGTGATTCCATACATTGAGATAACTATTACAATGACAATATCTATTGAGATACCTTGGGACATTTAGGAAATTATTTTCACTTCTTCGTTGCTTTCTTCTCTTATCTAGTTCCACAACTATTTTTCCCATGTATGTGTCAGAAATTTGTGCATACCAGATACAGCATGGTCATCTGGAAGATGTTCTATTCCTTACAGACTCTCTTCCACAAAGATTTATTACATTTAGGATTGGCCTTTTCCGGATGATCTCCTTCATTTACTGATGCTTACTCTGGTCCCTGTAGTATGACAGTTGATAATTCAAAATCTTAAGAAGAGAACAAGGAGGTCACACAGTAATGGCATATTCCAGGATGGCTGTGGAAGCGAATTATTTACCTTTTGTTTTATGAACTCAAATCTCAGTTTCTTCTGATGTCTCTGCAAATGTCATCATATAGGACAGAAAACTCTTTGTTCAACAATATATTTTTCTTAGTGGAAATTTTCTGTCCTAATTTCTCCATCATGCATTGAGTCTGTGAAGAGAGGACCAATATCCTGGATGAAAGGTGAGAACAGAGACAGTTAGCAGAGTGCTTATTCAGGCTGACACCTGAGTGCACAATAATATTATTGGTTTAATGCAAAATATATTGCAGAAATTTGTATTTAAAGCTATGGGGAAGTAAGGAATATTCTTTTTCTAGAGCTGAGCCTTAGAAAGACTTAAATTCTGCTTGTGATATTGCACCTTAACTATGGCTCTTTCTTAGTAATAATTTTATTTTTACTTCATATAGCTGTTTTTTCATCTTCGTTTAGGTAATTATAAAACAAGCTTTTTCTTTCTTTGATAGTATCTTTTCTTTTCATTGCACTGCTCTGTGTGGTCTCTTTGCTGTAGTATCACCTTCGTCTTCCACCCTAAACATGCTAAAATTGCCTCTGTGCATGCCACTGAAGAAGTGGCAGTAGTGCACTGCACCTAAGAGAAGGTGCATGCTGTCTCTGCAGACACATGCTTAGTGTAAACTGCATGCATCCTTAAACCTGTTATAATATGTTACGAATTTAGACACAGATTGTTAAGGTACAGATTCGGTTGTGATAGTGCCAAAACATGCCCTCGGGGTGCAGGCTTACTGAGAGCAATTTACATTGCATGTTTCAGTCCTCAAAATGAATTTGTGCCACAGAAAACAACATAGGACTTTTCTCCACATCCTCCTCTCAACCACATAATCTGGAAGAAAGCTAGTAGAAGCAGTTCCATATGGAAAAAAGATAGCTGCAGCCAAAACAAGTTGTTCAGCTTATTAGAATCAGTATGAATAAGTTCATTGAAAATTTGGCATGTCTTAATGTTATTTTCTAAAGAAATGATTAAATGTTGATCATATTTATCATTTAAATGAGATTTTGAACAAATGACAAAATATTTTGTGCCTCAGGGCATAAATATTTTTACTATGTGAAAGTTTAGATTGTTGTGATAATTTCCGAGTTTAGTGAATGGCAGAATTTTAAAGCTAGTAAAAGCAAGAAATAGTAAAAAAATGCCCTACTATGCCAAAGTCCATATTAGAAATTTAACTTTCAGGAAAAGATGCAATGGATAATTAATTTTACTCTTACTGGTAAAGTACAAAAGACTTTTAAGTTTTGAAATTTGTAAGCAAATCAAGCAAATGTAAAATGTATGTTAGGCAACACAGGTAATCCGTACTTGTGGCTGTCATGAAGGCACCTGTGAGATGTCTTTGCTTCCCTGAACTGTGAAGATGCATTTTGATGAGCAGGTTCATTCAAACTACACTGAGCAGAAGTTGTCCCATATATGAAGGAAGAACGTATTTTGATTACCATTCAACTTAGTCTGTTCGTGGACCTTCTGACTTTGAAAAGAAAGGAAGGAAGCTAGGAGCTGTGGATATGTCCACCTCTATACTGAACTCTATGCATCTTGTGTCCCAGTTCTGTCCTCTGGAATGATGATGCAAATTTCTAAAATTGCCGACTTTATGTCCCCACTCTACTCAGTACTTGCCATGCCCCACTGGGAGTTCTGCGTCCAGTCCTGGTCCCCACAATTCAAGAAAGACATGGACAGACTGGAAAGTGTCCAAAGGAGTCCATGAAGATGACCAAAGGGCTGGAGAACCTGCCCATTGAGGAAAGACTGAAGGAGCTACATCGCATCACCCTGGAGAAGAGAAAGTTTGGGGACACCTCATCACAGTATCCTAGAATGTAAAGGACAGCTACAAAGAGGACAGAGGAGAGGACAAGGCACAATGCGGACAAGTTGCATGGGGAGAGGTTTCATCTCAATACAAGAAAAAAATTTTCATAGTGATAATAGTCATTCCCTGCAACAACATCCCTAGGGACATGGTAGAGTTTCCTACACAAGAAGTTTTATAGACGATCTCATCTAGTCTCTGCTTCCTGTGAAAGGTTAGACCAGAAGATATTCTGAGATCCCTTCCAACCTGTGTCATTCTATGATTCTACGACTTAAATTTATCTTCCACCTGCAAAGGCCAGTGTAGTTTTTATATCTGGTGTACTACTTCTTATTTACCCATCACTCTATAAACAGAGGTTTTTCCCTTAGTTTTAAGAATTTAGCTATTTTTTAAGTTACTGGTTATTAAGGTAACAGTCAATATAAGTAGATTTAAATAATATAAAGCTGTTTATGTCAAGGAACAGAACATTTGGTGTTTTCTAGCTGAATAGCTAGAACCTAATTTGCAAAATGCTTCAGAATGAAAATTCGTTTCTGATTCTTATTCAAGATATGAATTGCAGCTCTTGTATTATGTCCAAACAGGCTTTCCACTCGATGATCTTTCTGTCTGGCAGAGATTATTTTAATATTTTAGCAAATGTTACTGGCATAGGCAGTATCCACTGAGGCCCTTCTCTTTGAACAACTTGTTTATAGATTAAGACTATCAGGTATTTAGTCCTTAATGCAAATTACCTAAACAGCACTTGCACTGCTGTAAAGGGTAATTATGGCAACTCTGCACCACAAAACTAATTTTGTCTGTCTATAAAATGTTTTTCATAATATGCAATTTCCATGATATTTTGGCAGACCAGACTAATGTATATATAAATATTTGTGGCTGATAATCTACCAAATCTATTTATTTTAGACCTTGAATTATGTTATTTTGAGACAGAATAAGTTGCTTTTTAGACCTCATAGTGAGAGAGGTTTGCAGATTAATGTATGCTTTTCTGCCATTTCCGATGCGAGTCTTTCAGGGAATGCACATTGTGAGCCAGTCTGGCCTGCGTTCTATGGTGCCTTCCCTCCCTTTCTTACTACCTTCTCTAACATATGGTTTATTTTATGTAACAGAATCAAAGAGTCTACAATTTCTCATGCAGAGCTAAACCATGCAAACTACCATATCTGTGGTCTACTTTCAGAATGATATTAAGAAGAAAAGGAGAAAACAGAGAATGCTCTTGATGAGCTATAACTGAGTCTGACTCTTCACTTGCTCTGTTTTGCCACCAGCACATTGCCTGAATTCTGCCTTTCCTTTTCTGGGAAAAGTTTTTGTTGCCAGCTGGAAGAGTGATGCAGGGAAGAACGATGAAGTTCACCTTCGGCAGACATGACAATGGCGGACTAAGCCCCTCTTCACTAAGCAGGCAGTAGTCATAAATGCACTGTTACTTTTGCTTTCCTTTTTAGCCCCTTTGTGCTCCTCTAACAGCTCTTACAAAACCTGCCTATTTTCCCAAGAAGCTTTCTCCCAGTTTGGAATGACATTATCTATCACAGGATCACTCCAGCCAATTTCTCCCTCCTCTGACAAAAGGCCTCAGAAGGATAACACCTAGGCACAGAACCTCTGCCTTCTGGCTCCTGGTATAATATTGTCTTTGGGCTATAACTTCATGACATGCATGAAAACATTTTAATGCTGCTGCAGTAAGTCTGACTCTACAGAGAATGCTAATAGTAACATGTATTTGAACTGGTATGTATGGTTTGGGTCTTCTTTTTAAAATGCATGTAGGACATCTATGGATATAAAGGATTCGTTTTCCCCTGTATTCAGTTTCTATTTATTCCATTTTAGGGCTGCAGAGGATCCTAAAAATGAAATTTTATATCTGATGAAGGCTGTAGTGTGTTTGTGTTGATTTGTTATCACTTGCAGTATATCGGGATTTGGAACAAAAGGAATCACATTCCTGAAAATAACATTTTACACATTTGTTCCATGCTAGAATTATGTCTAGCACAACAAAATCCTTTTCTGTGATTACTGCCCTTAGATGTTATGGCACACAAATAAAATATAAATGTTTCAGGCCAGCTCTTACCATGATTGATAACACTATAAGAAAAGTTTTGAACAACTCTGGTATCAGGCCAGTAACTTTACCACATACAACATTTGAAAAGGAGGCAACACATTTTTTGTTCCTCAAGCAGTGACACTTGGTGCCTTGCATGTCCTTACACCCTCAGGAAGCACTGAGTGTTTTGGTGTGTCTGTCTTTCAGCACTGCAAGGTACTTTTAAGTAGAAGGGCTGAGGTGTTTTGCTGTTGAAATGTGACACAATAATAAACTGCTTGAGAATATTTTAGCCATGAATGAGGTAGCATACCAAGTGTGTTCTGACCTATCTACTCCCACTTTCACCTTCCTTTTTTACCTTAAGTAAGGAGAGATGGCATCCTTCTTGTCCCACTCATTCTTCTATCTGAGTAAGGAATAGGATAACGATAACGCAAGCAATAAATTGTTCAGTTACAGCTGCAGTTCTGGATTGGAACATGTTGGATTCTCCAAACACATAACAGAAATAGGTTCTTGGCTGTATTAAACCAGCCAGTGGGAAATCCATCAGATCCTGGGGGCAAGCCACATTTCACATCTGGCTAAAATTCAGAAACTGGCAGTGTTTCACTGCTTTGGGAAATTTAAAGTGAATGTGAAGTTCAACTTCATCAACAATTTTAGTTACTTCTTGGGAAAATAATATAGTACAGATGTCTAGCATATTCAGGCCTGTACCAAAACCTGTAAATCAAGAAGTAAAACACTCCTAGTTTTCAGTGAGCATTTTGTTTCATTATAGTCTATTCTTGGATCCCTTAATTTTTGTCCTAAAAATACTGATTGCAAATATGAAGTAGTTTGTGTAATGTTAGATAGTGTATGTTCATACATCTGATTGATCGCAATAGTGTTTTAAAACACATGAAAGTGTGAGATAGGCAATTTAAATGTTAACTCAAAAAAAGGAAAGGGGTGGATTTACACTCGAGCTGTACTAACTTTTTATGATTAAGCATCCAGCAAGACAATAAAAAACCACTCCCATAATAAAATTGCTTTCTCTTTTTCATATGTGATAGCTTGCTTTGAATAGCAGTTTTTTTGAACATAAATCTGTTGTTCTACTGAAAATACTGTCATACTGTAGAAATCACCATGTCAAATTGCTGTTAATCAGAATTGCCTGTTAAATTCAGCCAAGGAATACACAGCAGTAAGCACTTTCACTTTCACTGCCTACCTTACTGAATGAGATAGTTTCATAAATTGACTATTTATAAACATGTCTCCAGTGTCATTCTCCATGTATTTGTTTTGTACCTTCTGTTTTATTCCTGTCCTTCCTAATCTCAGATTCCCCATTATGTGTTTCTCTTTTTTTCTCTAGTCCATGTCTGAAAGTCCGTTTTCTTTTTATCCATAGCTGAAACTCTTTCTCAGAGTTCGATTGGATTTTATCTTTACTAGTAGAACACCCTTTGAGCTTTCCCTAATTCACATTACTTTGCCTGAGACTTTTTAACCACCCTAATGTTTTCCATTTGCTTATCATGCTCTTAGTCACTTTTTTTTGCTGTGGAGGAGATATACTGCAGGTTTCTGAACTGTTCTTGTTAGCCAGGAAAGCTGTGGGTCAGATTTTCATCCGAGTTTTTTCAGTATATTTTGACTGAAAATTTCATTAGTATATAATTTAGACACATTTTTCTTAGCTAGGAATTTGACTCCATTTCAGTCATGTAAATGGAAAACTGAGGCAGAGATTCATGACCTAGCTCTGTGTGGTGATTTCTGCTAATATTTTTAAGGTTGTAGTGAGGTGGATGTGTTCCAAGTAGCAACTGAATGAAAAGGAGAAGTTGCAGGAGCAGAGGTAAAGATTGAATCTTAGGAAAAATTTCTTCACTGAAAGGGTTATCAAGCATTGTAAAAGGCTGCCAGGGAGACAGTTGATTCACCATCTCTGGAGATATTTAAAAGAAATGTAGATGTGATGGTTAGGGACATGGTTTAGAGGTGAATTTGCAATATAGGATTTATGGTTGCACTTGATGATTTAAAGGGTCTTTTTTAACCTCAATGATTCTATGATTGTACTAATGTTGCAATGAAATGAGGAGCAGAAACTGTTAGAGTAAGAAACAAGGAATCCATAAAGTGTTTGATTTGGGAGGCTTTTTTAAGAACAATATTGTGGCCTTGCCTTTTCAAAACTATTTCTTTTACATATCTTCTCTTACCATTCTCCAGCTGATCCATTACAGAAGCCATCAGTGTAGTTCCCCTTATTGCACATAGTCCTCACTGTGCTGGTGTTGAGTGGTTTCAATACTGAAAAAAATACCAATGTGTTTGTAAGATGCGGAATTATATACGTACATTATTCATATGTGAGACACTAAAAAGGATTCCTGTAAATTGTTGTCCGAGTTTGTTTTCTGCATGTTTTGGTATTGATATCATGGTTTTGTAAGCAACTCTCTGCCAAATGACTCCACCTATTTCACAGAAAACCTTGTCTTCTGAATGACGTTTTGATGATGATTTTAGTTCAGTAGTTTGCCAAAATATTTTAATTTTTTGTGCTAGAAATGAGGTGGTCCTAAGGGGCATATACCCTTAATCTTCTGTTTTCAAATAACCATGGTAATTTTTTTTTTCTCTCATAGATATTTCCTTCCTTTAAATAAAGTACAGCTACAATTTTAAAATATGAGCTCTGTTTGATAACAAGATAATGCCAAATTTGGGTTTTGTCCAGCATTTCCATGTAATGGGCCACAATGAAAATCATATTTTCAAAAATGTTGATGAGTCAGTTTTGGTAGTGAAAAAGGCCTCTTGTTTTTGAAAAATAAATGCACATGGTCTAATATTCACACCTTGAGAGAAGCACAATTCCTAGGGAGCAGATATCTTTGTCCCTGATCATTGACAGATACTGAGAGGTGCGCGCAATCCAGTGCTAAGCCTTTTTACTTCAGCATATCCTCTTAGAGGTTGTGCAGTTTTGTTTTCTCTGGGGTTGTCTTTAGGACATTAGACAGAATCCATTACTCTCAATAAGATTTACCGAATCAGAGACAAATCAGAGTATTAATGAAAAGTAGTAGCTTGCTTACAATACATAATTTACACAGAGGAAATTTGGTAAGGTATTTCATATCTAAAGATTATATAATTCATAAACATGTTAGGTGAAGTTTCAAAACAATTTTGGAAGATTTCTGAGAGATTTTGATTTGTTAGGAAAGCTACATGGATTCTGACTCTCAATTTCTATGGAAGTTTCCATTGACTATGTTTTCTCAGGCCATTTACAATGGCTTCAGTGATCCCCACTGCTAAAGGCACTTTATGACTGTTATGAGAATATTAATCTTATTATTGTTTCTTTCTGTAGCAAATAGCTTATGCTGTGATCTCTGTCAGCAGCAGCAGAGGCTGTTTCTGAAGCATCTCTTAAACTTTCCCTATATTTTTTCACTCTGCTGTGGTGCAGAAATAATTAGCATTGAATAGTCACAATAAGCTCCCACACTGAAGGCAACTATGTAAAGCATACCTTTAAAAGCACAAGAAAGGTGAATATTAACCTAAGAAGTATTCTCTTGTGATAACAAACCAAGACATGAGTTTGAATCTGTATCTGATTAAATTTTAGAACTTGAACCATGTATAATTAACGGCATGAGGTACTTCATCCTGATGACACAGCCTATCTGTTTAAAAGCAATTTCTCAAAGATGATATCTCTATTTCTAAGACTTTTTTAGTTCATGCCCGTTATGAAGGATGGCAGTCCGAAACAGCAGTTTAGAATAAACTTGAAACATAAAAAAGTATTTCTAGTGTTTCTACTAAAATGCAAATGAGGTCTTTCAAGTATTAGGAATCTAGCACCAAGCACATTTTCACTATATAAAATAAGTGTAGCACAGTTTACAAATATTTTAGTCATTAAAAACATTCCTTAAATTTATGCCTAGAACTAGTAGTGAATTTCCTCTTTAATAAATGTATTCTGATGTGTTCACTTTTATACTACATCTTAGGAAATCTATATAAATGAACAGAGATGATCAAATGTGTATTCCATTAAAAAATACCATATGGCTCAGCATTTACTGTGTTAGAAAATGAGAAACTGAAGGAGATGGGGGTCTATATTTCTCTTAATGCATATGTGCAATTTCCATTAAAATTAATGATAAGCATACCCCAAGAACATATAGCATCTCAAGTTTAAGATTGCATCCTGGTTTTGTACTCTTTAGAGGTGGATCATTTAAAGAGTAACACATAATGCCCCAATACCTTATTACCCCTCAGACTTTGATAGGAAAGTTGGAAACTTGTTTCCTTGTAGAATTAGTTTAGCTCAGAATACAAAATTCAAGTTAACTATGAATTCTTAGCTCTCTAATTTGTTTTTTTCATTTGTCAAGCCATGACCATAGTGTGGTTTGTTTCATTAGATGGGTTGGCAGTAGTAAATCCCCTGCGTAATTTGTTAAATCAAGGGGTTTATAAGAGGCCTTGCTTTTATTATACTACTGAGATCTTCCTTAGTTGCTGAATACAATGAAAAGTTCCATCACCATGTTGTCTCTAAAAACCGAGGCACTATAAGGCATCCCCACTTAGCACACTGTATATCTTAAAATAAATATTTATTTAATTTTATACAGAGGTTTTGCCTCATGGAGACCCCTGGAAACAGTGGCTCCTTGTCTTGTCATGGAAATCCTTGCAATGCAGAGGAGACAGATTGTAATGGCAACTAATTAGAACTTACATCCAAAAAAACAGTGTCCGTATTTTTTTGATAAGTTGCTGACAAATAATGTTACAATGTATACTATGCAGTGCATTGCAATCCTTTGATGACAGAAGACTCTAAGATAAGGAAGTAAACTCCTGCACAGTGTGCAGATCTTTTCATCAGCATGCAGTGAAAAAATGTCAGATAAGATACAGTCATGAGAGAGCTGATTAAGGAAAGAATAATATGCCCTTTCTTAATTTTAAGTGCACAAACTACATTTTGTTCCTTCTATGCTTGCAGAAGCCTTTTTCCTGCAAACAGATATGTGGAAAACTTTTATCCTTCTCCAGCAAATGGGATTATTCATCTGAATGCATTGTTTCTCAGCTGACCCTATTTTAATGATTTCTTTTTTTAATATTTGCAACATCAACCCAGGTGCCATTGAATCTCAGCTGTTGGAGAGGAGAGTATTGTAGGACCAATCCCCTTCCTAGAATTGTATAATACACGTTTTCATCAACACAAACAAACTTCTATGAAAAAATCCAATCAAACAAAAAACCCAACCAACCGAACCCCAACAAACAACCTTGCTGTGCTGTGCAGGTAAATGAAGAAGAAAGTAGCAATGAAAATTTAACCTTTAGAAACCTGTGACCCAGGATGGACCTGCTGGGGGAAGGAACAGATTTAACACACATGGTAAAGACACCAATAGCTGTGATTTTGCACTCTAATTTATTTTTTATATCTCTTGTTTTAATAGTGGTGTTTCTATTAGTACATTTTCAACCATAAAATGTTTGTGCAGTGAATGTAATTAAATTAATCAATTAATATATCAGAGAAAACAATTGAAAATGGAATGCTAGAGGATTTCAAAGTATTTTATCCTCTCTGTATCAATAAGCATGGAGTGTTACAAGTGTATCACCTTTCCTCGTTGGGATGGCAATGGAAATGCTTACAGTATTCTGCAAAAATAGCAGTAGTTTAAAAGATATGTTCAATGATGAATTAAAACAAGATCAAAGAAGAAGTATAATTTTAAAATGCTCTGAAATCCAAGGTGTTTTCCCATTCATCTGCTTTCTTATTATACTATCTGATCTGGAAATACTTAATGTTTTATTAGAGCATTGTTTGAGGGAGCAAACAATGTCTTTTGTCATTTAACTAGTTCAAACTTGTCCCTTCAAGCTCTGATTCTTCTTCCAATAAAAATCAATAATAAAACTTCTCTTTACTATTCTAGACTCTGAAACATATCTCAAATACATAGTTGGTTCCTGTAAATACTTGTATACCTCAGTAACATCTTTCAATCTTTCAAATTTGGCCACTGATTTCAGAGAGGGTTTATATATAAATAAATAAATAAATATACACAGACAACTACCAATGCAGAGATAATTTTCCACTTACAATTATGGGAAACTATTAGTAATTCCTTCAAACAGGAAAGAATGTTCCTTCAAACATTATATCTGTTCTGGATAGAAACTGGCACAGCCTAAAAGACTGCTTCTTTAGGTAATTATGGTGTTAAAATAACAGAAAGTGATCCTTATTACATCTGGATAAACACATTCAAAGATGAAATCACAAGCTGGGGACCTAGTCTTCAGAAGCATAATGTGTATGGGAAGAATATTCACATTCAGGCTAAATTGTTCACTGACTGCCATAAGTAGCCATATTTATGTCAATGATGCTTAATGATACAATCATGATTATCCATGTCATTAAATAAAAACATAAGCAAACACCACCACCACTGCCCACCTCAAAAAAAACCCAACAAAAACCACCCAAAGAGACCAATCTGAGCTACCTCTGCACTTCTTTACCCACCATCATTGCAATTTTTTCACTAACATTTATTCAGAACTTCCTGTGTCTGTTGCTTATTGTAATTTGCACTTCTAAGAGGAGTCTGGTAGGTCTTTTCTGTAGCTTCCCATCAGGCAAGTGAAGAGAGTAGTCAAACTCTCTCTCAACACTGTTTAAGAGTGAAAAAACACCTTTAACCACTGCTGTGGCACAGCTATTGAACATTTGAATTTGTTTAACAAAGGATCCAAACTACATGCATTGATGTTCCAATTGCACCTTTAGCAGTTTGGACTGGATACCATGACAATCTGCACAGAAAATACAGTCGTTTGAATTGCAGTACAACCACATACTTTGTTGAGTGGGTTGAAGACTAGTCAGACTATGAACTTTGAAGATTGAAATTTCATATCCTTCTTTAGTCATGATGCATTCTTTGTTGAAGCAATAAAATTTAACTGTAGAGGATATTTGCTGATCTGTAAAATAGTGTGGTTTTGTTAAAATATATTTTAGGAATCAAACTAGTAAGATAGAAATGTTTACAACCTATGATTTAGTGAGCATATTAGCAGAGAGTATTTATCTAAGGCCAATAAACAGGCTTACTCTGCGTTCATGTATTCTAGAGAAAATCAAGAAATAACTTCTGGGATTCAGAAATTTAACTGAGTGTATGACTCTCTACATGAAGATCACAATATAGCCCAGATCTGTAAATGTATCTTCACTTATTATTTCAATTGTTGTGAGCCAGTATTAATTTTGGTGGTATACTTAAGATTTAGAAAAGACAAACACCAAAAAATTCTCCATGTGCAATACACTGAAAACAAATTAATCTAAGAATACTGAAATTACTAAGATTATTATCAAGGTATCATTAGAGTAAGTAAGCCTAGGAAATACACAATAATGATTATTCAAAATCTGCATAAAAATGGTACAAATAAAGTGTTTGCAAGTCAGGGCCTGATTTAGACTCAGAAAAAAATAATTCAAATTAACAGATAAGAAGTAGCATAGAAAATAATTGAGAAATTATTGAATGAAACAGTAAAATACGACACAAAAATCTCGACAAAATAAAAAATTTATTTGGCTAAATATGGATTCCCTAAATATGTCTCTCTTTCTCTCTCAAATTAAAAAGAAAGGGCCAAAAAAACCACACAGGCATGTAAGTCCTTACAAAGGCAGTAAAACCAGCAACATAAAAGGTATAAAATGCTTATAAATATTACTGAACTTTCCTAACAATATTACCACCAAATCAGTGAGGTAAATTGATGTGGTCATCATGGATCTGAATTAAAGTCCAATTCTATCTTATGTCACCGATTTGCTGGGTCACTAGAGCAAATCTGTTACCTGTTTATTCCTATCTAAAAAGAAAAACAAAAAACCCCTCAAACATATTTTGTAAAGCAGGCTCTGAACTCTGTGGATGAAAAGTGCTACATAAGAGATGAGTTTAGAATTTATTTAGTGGTACATGCACACATATCTGGACAGGTGAAGCAACATCAGGCCTCGTCAATTTTAGTAATGATTTAAATGAGAAGATGTATATGATGTTAGTTTATGCCTGTCAGTGTAACATGCTGAAAGTATCAGGAATTCCAGTAACTTCAGCAATCTTGGCTAAGCCTTTCTGTGCTATTTAATTTACTTTCTCCTTTTCTATCTTTTTGTGATGTTAGACTCAAAAAACTGACAAGAATGATGAGACTGAGAGGCACTAGAGAGCCATTTTATAATTTATGCTTAAGGGTCCAAAAAGAAAAGGCTGTGCTATGACAGGACCCTGCTGCTGAGCAAAAAATTTACATTTAAACATTGTAATCCTATTGAATAAACCAGAAGACAAATAATTTTAAAATCTAACTAACTTGCTACATGCAAGTCTTTGCTTTCTTAAAGTAACGGAGATCTCCAGACTTCCATAATAGGACAACAGTAGAAATAGATCCTATTTTCTTGAAAAGAATGGATGCAGGATGTTTTAACCCGTATCTGTGGGATATGTGTAAAAGAAAGGTGGTTTTAGCAAAATTATTTCTAACTCTCTACGCGAAGATGAACTTTAAGTCACCAAAACTAAGAGAGAAGTTTTTAAGGGAAATAAGGAAGCAAAGAAAATCAGCATAAAACCTATCGTGCTACCAGATATGGCTGTCAATAGCAGCGTACTCCTCTGCCAGTAAAAGCTGCAGTGTAAGCATGCTACTGACACATAGCACATTTGAAACAGGCTAAAATGAATACAAGCAATAAAGTATCAAAAACTACGGCAATGCTGTCTCGTAAACTCACACCCTGCAGCAAAAGATAGTATAAGATGATATACCAGCTTCTTTGTAATCCAGGTATTTCTTTGGAATACCTTCTAATTATCAGACTGGACAGGGAGATTGTGGGATTGGCAGGGAGTATGCATGTCTGTAGTTTTTGTTACAGTGCTGATATGTATACATTCGTGCTGATAAGAGTGGTGACAGAAATAGAAAATCCCAAATTGCTTTGGGGAATGAAAAAAAGGGCTGGATAGCAAAGCTTCCCCCTATCCTCTGCCTGCCCCCCTTCTAGACACTGTGTACGCCACATCAAAAGGCAGAAAGGGCTCCTCTGTTCTCTTCACAGTTAGCCAAAATTCCTCCTCACTCATCTCAGATAAATGACCATCAAACAAGCATGCAGCTTTACTCTCTGTAAAGCAGGAATGAGGTCTTCATAGCATCATGAATGTTTTTTAAAACTTTTTCAAAATATCAAACAGAAATCCTCAGTGTTGGACCTGTGAAATACATTTTCCTTGTAACAGCTGTGTTTATGGTATGTATGTCACTATATACTTCTAAGCTAACGCTTATGAACATTTGGAGGGGATTTACTCAGTAAGAGAAAAATCCTGTCAAACATCACATAACTGCTCTGAAAATGTTCATTAGCAGACATATTATTTGCTTTGATACTTGTTTGCAGTGCATTCAAACATTCTGGAACAGACACCCAGGCTTCTTGGTATGAAGACAGATATACAATCCAGATAGTAAAGATATTTCTCCCAAAGGCCTGGATTTAGATGTATTGGGGTTTTATAAACTTACACTTGACCTTTTATGAACTGAAAACCTTCCAGTGCAAATGTAAGTTTTTAAAATTTGTTTATAGTGAGTCACATGTACAAGCAGTGCAATTTTGCACTTTGCTTTGTAAAATAGGTGTACTACAGCTGGAACAAGCATTGGAATCACTCTGCAAAGAAGCAGAGATCAAAGATCCATAGCTGAAAAGAAAAAACCTGGATACCTTCCTCACCCACCAAGAATAAAAATATCCCCAAACAAACAAAAACACTCCATTAAGCTACAATGAGATTCAAGGTTAAAAGCTTTAAGCTGTTCAAACCTTCCCAAGTTTGGTCTGAAATGGATTTAAAAGGGCTCCTTTCCATACTGCAATACATTTATATTGGCTCAGACAATCTGAAGTTTAAAAAATATTTGAGTTCAAACTCCTTCTTTAGCCTGGGTTCAGATTTCACAGGCAAAATTCTAATGGCCCTGCCTGTGGACTAACAGATGGAGTTAATCTACTACTGTAGGCAACTGCTTGCAAAACATGCACACAAGCCAGCATCCGTGCCCATTTTTGTAGGAAACTACTGCACACAGCAGCAGAGGGAAAACTTTCACCCTTATAAATTGGCAGTAGTATCCATGAAACTACAAGGTTTCTATCAACAGATAAAAATAAAATCTTAATATTATTTCATTAAAAGAAAACCACGTCTGCTTCCATTTAGACAAATGTTTATGACAGTCAGTCAAAAGTAGTTTTGAAGGCATTCCAAAATGACAAAATAGTTACCTGCTGTAAAATATGGAAGCATATTTTATTTAAAAGGAATTGGAACAAAGATGGTATACGAAGAAGGAAAAGAATGCATGATATATATGTTTGATCTGCAGTGTTCTCATCCTAACACAGTCATGCATTGTAAGAAAAAAAAAAAAGAAGAGAAATTGAAAAAAGCTACGGACAAAAATATCAGCTCATTGATTAGGAATAAGTGAAAAGTTTTTCTTTGGGGGAAAAACCCCAAGATAACAAATAATAATTCTTAGCATTTTGATTTCACGTTAATAAGCATTTTGAGAGATTACTTGTGCTTTGAATAACTTACTTGGAAGCTTATGATATAATATAAAGCAAAGAGTTGCACATATCATGTACCAGATTGTAACAGAGACGACTCCAAATGAGCTCTAACTGGTTACTTGCAAAAGGTATGATTGCAGATGGCACAGATACATTAAAAATTAGTGGAAACAGACGAGTATCTCATTCAAACCCTAGGTACTAGCAGCGTTCTTGCTTCCTCCAGCTTCACAGATTCACAATTACATACCCCAATTTTCAGGCAGGGTGGAGCAGGTGGGAAAAACATCCCTTGTTTTTTCTTCCTGAGATCCACTTTGGGATTTTATATAAAGGTGTACTGAGGCTTGGCAGATTAACTGTGTATTGTTTTCAGATCTAATTAATACCTTATTTGAATTTAATTTTCTTATGATTACTATCTTGCTATTCTTTCTATATAAAATATCTATAATATGTGAAGATGAAAAAAAATACCCATGAGAAGAAGAAACATATAGTTAAAAGCACTACATCAGATGAAAAAAACACGTCCGGAACTGCTAAACTGGTGGTTGCCTATGCACTCTGAAATCTCTCACATGTGTCTGTCCTGTGCACCGAATGAGGCAGGGGTCCTGTGGGAAAACAAGATGAGAGCATGTAATTAAAGACTCTATCATAATGCATATGCATATAACATTACATTGCACACACAATGTGTGGTTCATTTTCTTTCTCATCCTGTCCCTGCAGAGAAGATGAGAGGGAAAATGAACTACACATGACAGATGTTAGTAACATCAGTTAGTGCATTTTTGGAAGGCAGTCAGATACTAAAGTTGTTTAAAGGGTATTATGTGAATAGAATAGAATAGAATAGAATAGAATAGAATAGAATAGAATAGAATAGAATAGAATAGTAGAAAATGAGGTAAGAGGAAACAGGTCAGCTGACCAAAAGTAATTTCGAACATTTTTAACAACTGTTCTAAAATAAAGCCAAGAACAATAACTTCCTGATAACAAGGGAGTGATAGATGGTGATTGTTTTCTAGAGTGTGTAAAGAGAAATATAACACATACAAAAAGTGAAATCCTATGGGTAGTACCATTCTGATAATTTATAACAGTAATTTGTAATAGTCCTTTCTGCACAGTCCATTGTTACTTCCATTGTGAGTCACGGCTACAGTGAAATGGAGGGGTTTCTTTATGATACTTGGGTAGCAGCCCTAGCATTAGATACTCTGCTTCTCCAGGTGATGTACATATTCCTCATGCTTGCATAAACTGATCTCCCATACAGAAATAGATATTCAAATGACTAATGACTTCCTTTGCTTAAGTTTTCTTCTAGGAGTCTAATATTCATAAATGTGTTTATCCTTTATTTTAGACTGCAAAATTGATACAACTAAAGATCAATCTTTTAAAAACAATTCTTTTGCTTGCAGTTTACATCTAGTTTATTTTTTCTGAAGAAAATAACTTTTTCTAAGAGCATCTAAAAAATGTCCAACTTCATTTAGAGAAGAGATCAACCTCCACCTGGCTACAACCTTCTTTCAGGTAGTTGTAGAGAGTGATAAGGTCTCCCCTGAGCCTTCCTTTCCCCAGCTCTCTCAGCCAGTCCTTATAAGACTCTTCATTAGCTTTGTTGCCCTTCTCTGGACTCTCTAATTCCTTGGATTATGGGGGTTTTACTGTGCTCCCCACCCTTTCTTTCATCTCAGGGGATCGGGTACCAAAAGAATGACTGGTATTACTATTAAAGACTGAGGCAAAGAAGGCATTAAATTCCTCAGCATTCTGCTAATCTTTTATCACTATGCAGGCTGAGACAGGACAAGGGGAAATGGCGTCAAGTTGCACTAAGGGAGATTCAGATTGAATATTGGGAAAATTTATTCAGTGAAAGAGTGGTTAGGCATTGGAGCAGGCTCACCAGCCATCATTCCCGGAAGCATTCAAACAGAGAGTAGATGTGGCGCTTAGTGATATAGTTTAGTGTGTATGCTGGTATTTGGTTGAAGGTTGGACTTGATGATCTTGGAGTTCTTGTCCAACCTTAATGATTCTACGATTCTAAGGATGGAGGTTCTCCTTAGACCTCCTTTTGATAATAATGTATACTATTTTATATATATATATACACACACACACACACATATATATACACTAATATATATATTTTTATATACACATATATGTATATATATACATAATATATAAATCCAGGTTTAACAGAGAGAAGTTTTGACTTTTCTATCAAATAGCTGAAATAGTTGCAATATTAGACAAGTTCAATAAAAAATATTTAGCTGTCATTTTACATTTTTCATTGATAAAGAACTCTGTGATTCATCAAGTATTTCAGTGTAAATACTATTTTAAATTGCACTGATGGTTTTAATATGATCAGGACAAAGTTAGCTACATATTTCCAACACATGCTGTAACTTCCACTGAAATTTGTTAAAATTTGATTTTGATGGATTGTGGATGAAGCTTAGTCTAACTGAAGGATGTCTTGCAATGGAAAGACCCCTTGAGGAAAGGAATTGTTGTCACTATGGAACCAGAAAAATTTTCAGAATTTTAAAGAGCAAGTGCTACAATAAATGATAAATAAGTAAACGTGGGGGGGCCCAGATGCTAAAAAAATAATTCAGAGAAACTTGTTAGATTTGATATAGTCATTCTGTGACAGGGCTGAGAATCAATTTAGCTTGTAATTTTAGACTATCATATAGACTTATAGAATAATTATTTAAAGTCTAAAGTTGCATTAGATCTTTAAATATTTAATTCCTCTTCAGAATTATAATACTTCTTTAAACACAGGTCTACTTGGCATACTAGTTGTGTATTTTATGGTGTTCAAATGAATTTTAAAAGCTTGCCTTTTCAGAGCAAAGACTAACCACCACACCAGGGAATCCATGCCTGCCAGCCTCTCCATATGTTCCCTACACTCATAAGCCCTCTTGCAGTAATACTTACAGAACAAATGTAAATACAGTTCTGGACCAAGTTTTCTCTCAGATGAGCACAGATCAAAGACTAGTGTCATCTAAGAGACTTTTCCTTCATCTATTGCTATCCAGCTTTGAACATTGTCTTCTATTTCTTCATTTAAATTTTACAATAGTGACTGCATAAGATTAAAAAGCAGCTGATACCTAAGGGCAAAAATTTGCCCCTTACACATCTTGATTGGTACCTTACTAGACAAGCCCTAGTTTTTTACTTCCATTTGTCAAGTAACACTTTGATACCGACGGATATGGTACAGAATGGTAAGTTGGTACGTAGTGCAAAGCATTAGTCAGTGTAGTTCAGTCATGGGAATATCCACATGGAGGAACTATGGCGGCTTCATCCTTCACTCACATGAAATTTCCACTGAAATCAGAGGCTATCCATATAAGCATCTCCTACTCAGGTTATCATTAAGTGATTCTGAGTAATAAATTATCTCCTATAATGAAGGGTTAGAATATAGCATAAAGCATACTCATACATTTTTTAAATACTTGCATGGGTGATCCAGGGAATTTCAGCGGAAAATGTTGAAATGAAATTTTAAAACAGAATAATAAAACACCTGGAAGGTCATCTAGTAAGAGTGGTTAAATCAGTATGATTTGTGACAATGGAGAATCAATCTGTTCAATTTCTTTGAATGTACTAATAAAGGAGAGAGAAAGAGAAAATCAGTACATGCAACGTGTTTAGTGTTTTAAGATGTATCTGACAACATGTGTTACTATAAGCTACTAAAAAAAAAACCCATAGGAAGATATGCATATGTTATGCTAATGGGGGTGAGACCAGAGAAAAGAGAAGCAAATGAGGGTTTTAATCAGAACAAAAAGGTTTTTTTAATACATATATTTGTAAAATGAACAAACAACAGAGTGATAGATGAAAATCAGCAGTGATACCATAGATAAGAAGAGCTGACACAGGAAGGGAGATACCTTATGGGCTCATACCACTCACATGCTTCTAAATTAATCATATCAGCTGAGGAAATGAACCTCAGAATTATTGAAAACACTTCAGTGAAGGCATAAGTTCAATGTGCATTTGCATTTGAAGAGCAAATGAAATGTTGGATGAAAGGAGTGGTAGAGAATAATGTGAAACTATGTAATACATTTATATACATCATCTTTTATCTCATATCTAGAATATCATCCATACATAGGCCATATGATTTCTATAGAGTTAGAGAATTTAGAGATGATTTGATCAAGAAACAGAATTTGGAACTTGCAAATGACTTGTATGAAAGGGAATAGAATGATTTGGTGATTTTAATTTTTGAAAGAAAAACCTTTTCTGTAATCAAGTTGGATATTTTATTAAAGAGCATGGAGGATACAGATTGAAGGTTTCTCTGTCATGAAAAAACAAAAGCAAGGTTCTTCAGAAGTGGCAAGAAGCACTTAAAAAACTATTGCTCCAAAACATCTTTCTTCTTTAACACAAAATTGCACTTCAACTCTTATTGCAAAAGACATCACTCAGGCCAAGAAACATTGAAACTGAAAATTTGGCTGAAATTAAAATAAACAACAGGTATAAAAACCAAACAGATTGGTATGAATTAATATCTGTACCCTTCAGCAGTTGATGTCCATTCTAAACATGAGCTATTAGGATGCAGGAAATTTACCTTGTATCTGACTAATGCAGACTATTATACTTACCAGATGTCATTCAGACTGGTCATGCAGAAAGTTCAAAAAGCTAAGGAGACCCAGGGGCTTGGAACCCAGTTGAGAGCTTCAAAGGGCCACTAGTTAGAGAAGGTAGGAATTACCAGCAAAATGATGGGACACATCTTCAGGAGAAGGTCTGGGATGGGGGTGCATCAGTTTCCCAAGATTCCCATTCCTGACCTCAGAGACACCCACTGCATGGATCTCTGCCACTGCAGAAGAAAGACAGAAAGAATTTGTCATAACATTTAATTCCCAGCTGTCTGCATGATAAAGCATTCATTGCAGTATTTGAAATCTGAATGTATAAAGGCGGATGGACAAATTTTGTCCTCTTTCCACTAGCAGAAATCCTCTTTAAGTGTTTTTTGACTTCTGAATTTTCCTTTGAAAGTATGTAGTATCACAGGAATGTATCCAGAACTGAGGCAATGCCACCAGCATGGGTTGGCTGGCCGTCAGAAGGAACTCGCCATTGAATGGCACAGCAGTAAATACTGAATAATTCACACCACACACGTGGTGGGACCTATGCTGCCCAAATCACAAGAACTGAACAAATGGCTTGACAGTCTTTGCTATTAAAAACTGGCATTGTCCTCTTCAGGGAAGCCATTCATACCAAGAGACACCTGTACAAAACACAGGAGAAGCATGAGCTGTGGCCAGTCTTTTAAACAAGACCGTAAAAAGGGAGATATTCAGACCTTTTCCGCTGACATCTCATGTTGGCTGCTCTTAGAATTTAATACAGAGGAAGCAGAAACATAAAGTATCTACTAGTCTCTCTGGGAACTCATATGAATAAGGATGACCATAAAAATTTCTTCTTTCTCTTCTTTGTCCTCAACCACAAATAAAGTGAGAAAAATCTTTTCATGTGACCATTTGAAACAACAGCTTAAGGTGTTAGCAAAGTAGCAATCTGTGAATGCTGTTGATAATATAGGTTACAGGGGAGGTACTTGGAACCAACCACTGGTGCACATTTGGTGTTGTAGCTTTATCTATGTTTTAAGTCTGAGCTTTAAGTCGGAAATGTCAAACACAACAAAAGAAAAAAGTTAGGCCTGTCATGAAATAATGAAATATTCCATAACTGTTTTATAATCATCACAAGTCATTGCTAAGTATGCTATTTCATCAATATTAAGATCTCATTACTTGCTGAACAGAGTAAACAGAAAACTATTTATGGGAAACCAATGTCAGGCATTACAAAAAGCAGCATTTCAGAAAGACAGCATTTATGCCATGATACCTAAGTACTATGAAATGACCCCACTTTTTTCCCCCAGAGTAATTGGGGAAAAAAAATACAGCCAGAGCTCACTAAGTCATGTTAGTACGGGTCCTTAGAGGGACTCATTCATTGTAAAACTCAGTCTCTTTTGATGCTATGTTCATCTAATTTTTTGAGAAAATTTGGAATTACCTAAAAGACTCAAGATGAAGAAAGACAAAAGACCTGTTAAAAAATTCCATCAAAGAACATGCTGGGAAAGGAAGATTGCAAGTACGGTGAACTGGCTGGCGTTTCAGGCACTATGAGTCAGAGCACTGGAGTGCTGGGTCCTATGGTGTGGAATTGCCTTTGGTTCCCTATGTTGACAGACATAGGCTGGCTTTTACTGCTTGATTTTATTTATGGAAGATTGCGTGTTAAAATTATTCTTCAGGGCTGGTGTTATCAGAAAACTGCATTGTCTGGCCTGTCTGTGATATAAGTTAAAAAAAAAAATAGAAGGGAAAAGTATTTTGTTTGTGTATGAGTGATTTTAAATCCACTTATTTCATAGTGAATCTGAAGGTCTTCTTCTTGTTTTATTTTTTTGCCCTCTATTCTGAAGAACTATTTTCCCCTGTAGGACTGCTGAAGGAAGAAAAGAGGACTTGGGTCGATTGTCATTTTCATTAATGTGGGCTACAAAGTATAAGTCAGAGCTGAAGGAGAGTATAATAACATATGACAGGCAGTATGAGGTAATAAGAAAAAACAACTAGTGGTTCTACTATTTTGCTACATCCAGGTAGTTTAAAAAAATGGAGGAACTGAGAAAATCTATAGTTTAAAGCAGCTGAGCAGTAAAGGAGAAAGATTATAGAAATAGCAGATTAAAAGTTACTTGCAGTCTAACAGTCACAATTTCATAGATATCTTAAACACTGTAGCTGCTAGATTTACAGCCTGAAAACCTATAAACGGATATATCAAATACTCAGACAATTGTCTATGTGACTATAGGTGTTACTCTTGTGAACATTGCAAATGAAATTTTAGAAGCTCGTTCAAATCATGCAAGGTCTTTATATTCTCTGGAGAGAATTTGCATTCTCACTTTTATTTATTTAAAAAAATAATTTAAAAATCCTAAAGGAACAAATTGTTAGTAGGTGCGAGTGTTTTATTTCTCTTCTGTAGCTTCTTGAGAGCATATTAGAAAAAACCTAAGTCACAGAAATCTAGGATCATTTTTACTTTTATGATCTGCTATCAAATGGGGAAAGAATTCTCTGTGACGAGCTAAGAATATACCATTCTATGTAATTTTCCATCTTTTAATGAGTAATATGTGATATTTTCAGACTAGATGGACTTACTGTCACTAGATAATTTTCAGAATAAGGAGGACTGTATTGCAGTTATGAATCAAATGCAATCTGGATGCTAATCCATGTTTTCCCTGGAGTTTGAGTAGCATAAATGCTGTGGTAAAAACAAACAAAAGCATTGCTCACGAAACTCATTCCTGCTGGAACTGTTAGCATGCTAAACATGTGATGGACTGCATCCAAAAAGACTTTTCAAATGAAGTTCAGGGCAATTGTTTTCAAGGTCCCTTCCTCAGTGATTGCAGGACCACCTAAATACTGATGAAAAAGGCTGAACAGAAAACACTGCCTGACTTTCAGCATTCATCCTAAAAGCTCAGGGTTCATTTATGTGTAGAAATACTTACATATTAAGTACTATGTGCATATATGCAGCCAACTGGGTGTCCTAGGTGTGTTGTTTCACCACCAACCAACCTCTAATCAACAACAAAATACCCCAAAAACTAAACAAAAAAAACCCAACTCCACACCATACAATCAAAAAAAAAATTGCTGAAAGTCATTAAGTATTTCTGTTGATGCAATAGAAATCCATCTGTGTAAAAGTGATCTACAAGGAACCACAGCCAGAGTTTGCCTTCCATATTTTGTGATCGTTTGCTTCCTGAAAGGTGAATGTAGAAATGTCACCAAAATATAGAGAGGCACTTTATTCAGCCAAGAAATACAGGCGTGTGCACATCAGTTTTTCAAAGTATACAGCTGGAGGAAATCATGTGAATGGTTTGAAGGTTCCTCAGCAAATGGATGACTTGTGACCAGTGAGCTTGACCTTAGGAATAAAAATTTAAAGCAGACAATAGAATTCAGAATTATAAGTGCCAATCAATCTTTTCTGTATGGAGCTGATCAGCTTTTCTTGGAGTCCAAATAACTTGCAGTTATCAAAAAATTCAGTTTCTTCTTAAAGTTTCATTTATATCCTTAGAATTTAGTTCTCACACATGCCAATTTAAATGCTAGTTATTTTTTCCTTTTCCTTCCTATTTATATTTAGCTGCTTTCATCAAAGCTGCAGTAAGATTTTTCAATCCCTGTATAATCTAGAAGGCTTGTAATGTTATTTTTGTTGAATCTGAACAGAATTGCTTGATGGCTTTATCTGCAAAAGCAGACAGTATGTCAGAATTCATTAACAATCAACATCTTTATGTGGAGATTAGGAAATCAATTGTTTTTTTCTGAAAACTGTAAACCTTTGCACTAACTGGTTATCCTAATTTCCATTAATGGATTTAGTTGTAAAGTGGAAGTCTTGTGAAATATGTTTGGTACTGAAATAGGCTCACAGTTTTTTTAGTATCTTTGAAAGTAATTAAACCTTTTCTAGATAGGTGACTTTAGTAGGACCATAGTAATAGTGATATGAAAATACAAAACTATTTTAATGTTGATATGCTTCCATTTATTATCTAAAGAATGATGTATACAAGGAGAAAAACTGTCCATATGTTATGTCTGAGGTGAATTGAGGAGGAAGTGAAAAGCTCCCACAGCATTTTTTTGTGCTATGCTAGGTACTCTGTTGCCCCTGAAGTTTCCACAGCAAACGGTCCTGAAGCATTTTCTTCCTTTTTTTATTTGTTTAGTGTTGTTCCTATCTTTAGCTGCTAAGATAAGAATGGCTTTAAAAAATTTTGATTTCTAACAGGTCTGAATATTTAATAATACAAATAGAAAAAAAATCCTAAAAATAGGCAAAGAATTACTAGTGAAAAAATAATAGAGCTTTTATTCAAGATCAGCACACCAAAAAGCATCTATACTTCTATTTGGTAATATTGCTTTATTAGATGATAAGGCAAGTATCTCCAAAGGCACAAGTCACAGTTAGGTGCCTACCTCCTTCTGTATCTTAAAAAAATATCTCCATAGTCCTTTCCTGAAGCAGCAGTTTTTCCCTCTCGCATGTTCAAAGCCATATGCCTATTCTTTTTACATCAAGATGAAAAAAACCTGCAGGCACAAGATTTATGTTATGATGGCCTTTTCCAGCTCTCATTGATTTCACTGGAAGTTGGATGAGGACCCCTGAGCACAACTAAGACATAAATGCAAGGACAAATACCTATGATTTCTCTTTAAGCATGATCTTTTTTCTTATATTGGCCAATCATATAGTAACTTCTAGAACTTCAGGTTCCTCAGTTATATGTCTGCCCAAGAGTATTACTTAGAAAAAATTTACTGTGTTTCAGTACAAAGCCAAAAGTTTTCATTTGATGTTCAAATCAATCCTTTCTCAAAGATATATATTTTATAGATTACAATTTCTCTTCAAAGGATTCCATCTTGCTATGACTGACATTTGTCATGTAGATACAGTAGAGAAAGATTATTTATCTCGACAGCAGGCTGATGACAAAACATCTATACTGTGATTAAGCTCATTTCTAGATTAGAAGGATCACACTAGCACTTTTTATAGCTGGCATCACCATGACAGTTGCAGTTATTAGTCTGCATTTCAGCATTTTACATTTTTTTAGAAAAAGCGTCTGAGATTTTTCATCAGGACTACATAGAACAAAGGAAAAACAGCAACATTACCTGCAAGATTTTTTTTCATTTGAGTATCCTGCCATTGAGGTTTACTTGATTTTGAGGGAAATTTTATATTGGTCACAGTTCTTGAAATTGACATCATATTTATAGAGGCAGACATGTTTGCCCTTTTATTTCCTAATTCCCTAAATGTTGAACACCTAAGCCTTTACTTTCATTTGTAAATCACGCTTTTATTTTTTGCAGTTTTCACTCCGTATGTGTTTTAGCATGTGAAGGAAATTTCTTGAGGAAAAAAAAAGGCAGTTTGGTTTGGCTAAATAGGGCAGAAAAAGTGTTTTTAGGAAGGTGTATTTTAGTATGAAAAAGCTTAGGGAAAAATATAATTTAAAGAGTTGGGTTATACTCTGAAGGAGGGAAAGCTAGAATTAAGGCACATTGTATGAGCTCTATTTTCTAGAGAGGTTAAGGTCAAAGAGGAATTATTAGGATAATTGAACAGGATCATTCTTCAACAGAAATTGCTAACCTTGTTAGTGTTTTATAGACCTTACTAAGCAGATCATATAGCAGTACAGATTGAACTTAAGTGTCATTCAGAGCCAGTAAAGTGGTCAGGTAGAATTCAAGTGGCATGGCATATAGAAATGTATCTTGGGGTGTCACATCAGTGGCCTGGATCTAATTCTTAAGACTGGGCTAGAGCCTGGAGACAGAGTTTGTAAAGAAACACAGAAACATTCTGTAACTCTGTGTTGCTGCTGTGCCTGCTGATGCTCGAGCCAGCCTATCTCACAGCAGAGTCAGGTGTGCATGGTCGTTGCACAAAATAGCTCAAACAGCAGTCCATGAACCCAAAAGAGTTGGATCAGGAAGAAAAGATGCCTCTATTCTTTTAACTCTGTTAGGATTAGCATCTTTTCCTCTCCTTGTGCTCTTCCGGGACAAATATATCAAATCACCCACTTTTTTCCAAACTTGTTTTGTGGTAATAATAACTCTTGGAATTCTAAGGTAAGATGCTTGATGCAGTGGTTTTTAATCAGGGAGTTGTGTGCCAGACAATCTTTTGCTCTTAATTCTCCAAAAATTCAATGAGTCAGTCCTAAATTGCAGGGAAAAAAGTCCAGAAAGGATTATACATGCAAAGACAATTGCTTATAATAGGAGAAATTTTAACCATTTCACACCGACAATAAATCCTACAGCTTATGTTTCCAGGGTGTGATGCCTTATAAACCACTTGTATGGCCCAGAAAGGAAAAGAAAAAGAAACTTTAGACTGTCGCTGCTTCCATATTTGCCTGATGAAAAATGACTGTGTGAAACAAGGGTTTTAAAGGCCTCTGATGAGACTTAAAGTGGAAGGTATTCAGCTGTATAAAATATGAATAGGTGAACAATCCAACAAGTAATGCCTCAGAATATCAGAGCCCTCACAAATCACAGTTTCAAAAATGTGTTGAAGCATCCATTTAGCAATCATAGACTTGTTCAACACCTGTTCTTGAGTAACCACAGAAAACAGTTATTTAATTTTATAACTGCAACAAGGCAAATAAATAACACTTCTTTGCTGTCTGGTGTTGCAACAGGTTCAAAAGTTCAGCTTTAGTCAATACATATACTCATCACAGTGTACAGGTTATGATACTACTGACAGATGCTGCTAAATATGAAATACTTTTAATGTTCTTGTTAAGGGCTATATAAAGAATCCTGTAAAGGAGAATCAAAGTGAAACCATGTGATATTGTTTCTTTTCTATCTAGTTTCTACATATATGTATATATGTATTTATAAATACTGTTTTTCAAAGTTCCCCCATTGTTCCACTAAGAACTCATATGCAGAGACAGGCTGAACATTAGTCATTTGTACTTGAAATTAGAAAAAGTGTTACTTCTTTGCTTTAATAGGGGTGGACTGAAATGCTGAAAACAATGGCTAGATGAATTTCTCCAACATGTGGTTTGTTCACTGCTACTGTTGTTTAATAGAGAAAGATCTTAGGACTGAAAACCTATCCTGTGTTTCATTCTGTGTGACTCTACTATTATGGGAAGCAGCTATAAAACTGCTAAAGTAAGTAAGCAGCAAACTTTAATTCGGTGGTATATTACACTTGCACAGGTGTTAATGAGTACAAAAGATGCAAGAAACGAAGAGGCAGCCCCAAATACCGTCTATCCAAAAAATTACCCAAGATATCCATCTCCATCACTCTTCATGTCTTCTCTTTTTCTCAGCAGCTCACTAGACGGTAATGTTCTCAGATCAAATATTCTCTATAAATTGGGAGAACATTTAGCTGATTTATGAGGCTTTTAGCTATTACACATTTACCTACTCAATAAAAGTACTTACATCATATGACACACAAGCTACCTCCACAATCCAAGAATCACTCTTAAAGTGACACATACATCAAATTGTAATGTGATTTCCTGTACCTAATGTATCACTTAAGGGAAAATAACAGGCATTCCATCGTAGATTTTTTTCTTCATTAATTGTTCTTTGTTTTCTCAGACAGCACTTTTTTACTATTGCGGCTTTCTCTTACACATAAACATATTCTATAGCATTAAGAAAAAGATATAGAAGGTAGAGACAGGTTCTAGGAGTGAGAGAAATACAGATATTGTGATTTTCTTAATATTGTTTTTTGTTTTCAGCCTTGGAATTAAATAGTAGTTAATGCTTATGTAAACTTTTTTTTTTTAATGGAGAATTTAAATGGACTTTGATGGAAATACGTCATGTTCACAAAATAGACCAACCAGCTTATTTCAGAACTATTAATCTTAGATTAATTGAGCATCAGAATAAAACCAAGTATTTTTAATATTTAACAACAATGTGGGTTTTTTCCAACATGGTCTCTTAAGTGCACGTTTCATTTCATTAGAGGAGTATGTACTATTTAGGCTATTATTTTAGAACTCAAGGCTCAGTATTCCTACAAGATCCTGGAATGAAGAGCAAATGGAGGGTAAGAAAGTCACAAAGAAGGAGGTAGATAAGACTGATTGTTTTTCATGGAAGCTTCAGCTGGAGCCTGAGCTTACAAGCCCTGACCAACCTTTAAAAATATTGAGACTCTAAATTGAGATTTTGGCCATCCAATTCCTCAGAAAAGATATTACAATATTTCCTACCTCAATTCCACTTGTAATAAAAATATATGAACAACCCATCATCCAACATATAAAGTTTCAAATATCTTTTGTCAAGTCTCTTTTTCTTTTATAACCATAGGCTGATCTTTTTCCAGGATCTCTCAGCCTTACTGATGCTTACCTTATACGTCACGAGACCTCAAACAATTTCTCAAGCAGTAAAAATTACATTCCTTGCAGAATTTTACATAATTTATCTTTGCCAGATATCTGAAAAGTGGCCTCCCTGTTCAGAAACAATGAAACTTGACATCCAACTGCTGTCAGTAAAATAGAGGGAACACACTGCAGTACAAATGACCTTCAGACTCCCACACTCTCATAGTTTTTATAGTTTCCCAGCTGCTCCTCTCTTGCTGGTTACCTGCTTGCTCACACTGGAAATCAGCAGTCTGTCTGACAATAGAAGCAATAGGTGAGACAAAACTGTGGTGGTTTTGCAGGGCCAAGTATCAATAAACTATTACAATACTATAAATATTTGCAATAGATAAATGCTAGTGAATTTATGCTACCAACTTCAGACAGAGAATAGCTGAGCAGCAGACTCGACAGGTCAGAATTTCAAGGCCTTGATTCCATGAGTTTGTGTAGGCATTATAATCATGCTGCAGAAAATCTAGGAGCATTTTGTGAATACATTATTTCCAAAAGAAAAAGGTTTCTAATATTAAGATTTATATCTTAGCCTCTGCTGAAACTGAAGAAATAAAGCTTTTGCATAGTGGTTAAAGGGTAGTCTTAACTTCATTTTTTTAGCTGTGGACTGTTAATCACAATATATGCTATATAACCTCTACTAAAGATAAAAACTTGACTATAAATTTTTTCTCTGTAAATTCCTAGAGTGTACGAACATGAGTCTCACTTATATCTGTATATGTAAATATGTATAAAGGCTTTATAAAAACAAGTGCAAAAACCTTCTCGAGGAAAATCTGACTTTTACCAGATGTTTTGCAACCTTTAAAAATGTAAGCTTCTGCATATGACTGGCAGCTTTTCTTTCAGAATGGCATAAATTTTGATTCAGTTCAGTTCTGGGGGTACGATAAGTATTTGGATAACTTTGGTCCATAGCAACGGGGCTGTGACAAAATGTAGCTTCCGTATTATTGAAATAATACATTTCTCTGGCTAACAAAAATGAACCAGAAAGGCTTGAGAATAAATATATCTTAAATAATATACTTTAAATAATTTACTTAGATATTATATTCCTAATGTTGATTAACACAGACTACACTCAGCCATATCATGCAAACGCAGACACTAAGGCACAGACATCTGCCAAATGTGCAAAACTGAAGGCTTGTAGTATCACTGAACTGTGTTACCATCGCTGACTCTGGTCTGGGGCAGTCTGTCAAACACGCGTTGAAATACATTTAACAGCTTGGTTAGGTATTGCTTGCACCTTTTTAAGGGTGACTGCTTTCACTCATTACTCCCTCATCAGTCTTCTAACCAAATTCAGGAGGAATGAGCAGGCAAATTTTTTATGATAAAAGAGCCCTGAACAAAACTTTATGCCACTGAGCATGGCCCATTGAGATTCTTCAGATTCTTCATAGCCTAATCCCACTTTATCACCTTGGATTACTGTCAATATATTAATAACTGCTTCTAGCTAACCTCCTTTCCAACCTTCATTTCTTATTTAGTTAAATTTAAAGTCAGCTCCTTATTTCTTTCCTTCTGGCTAATCTCCATGCTTGAAAACAATATCTGTGAAACTATTCTTCTGTCTACAGTCAATCTGCTCTTTCAACTCTATTTTACATGGTGTCTAATAAAAATTTAATAAAATTTTTTGTTGAGATGATTAACTGTTAAACAATCAGTGTTGTTATATGTTTATATTATACTTTCTGTCTCTTGTTCATACCTGGTGCATAAGCTTCATGGGGCAGGAATTTTTTATTTGCTATGGTCCCTTATATCACCTGGTATAGTGTGATACTGTGTTTTGACTTGAGCTCCCTTACCATGGAGACAAAAGTCGTATCAACAAGTAGTGAAAATCGGCCTGAGTTTTTTAGATAAAGTCTGGTCTGTAGGCGAGTGGCCGATGATCTCTGCACCATGGACGCAAAAGGTCTATGCAGCTGCATTGAGAGAAAAGGAGGACAGACTAGTTCATGTCGTGACAAGTGTTCTCTGCAATGAGGGCATGTGTGATGTTCTTCTTGAACTAGTGCAGCAAGACAAGCAACTAATGATTCTGCAGCAGGCAGCTGATGCTCTTGAAACTGAGCAAGAGCTTTTGATCTCTGTAGTCTGCCAAACAGAATTCACAAACTGTGATGGAAATGCTATTTACCAATTATTCTATTTTCTATTTAAGGAGAAATATTCTAGCATAATTAATGAATAACATGAAATAAGTTTAGTTAAATTGAGAGAAATGCAGTGCATTCTCTTGCAACACACTTCACTGCATATGATCTATTTTTAGGATTTTCAATCACTATTAGGGATTATTTTACACATCAGGTGTGCTCTCACTGAAGTTCATAAAAGCTGCATTAGTCTCAGTTGCATGAAATATTAAGATAACTTCAAAGGTGACTTTCAAGGTCATATATTTTGACAAAATATTGTAGAAGTGACAAAAATATTTGGCAGTCTGTTCTGTAGAGTAAGACTTTATTAAGAACCCAATGGTTAATCATGAAGTTAACACATACAATGATTGCCTGCTCTGCCCTCACCTTGTTTCCTATTAATTCAACATCACACCATGACAGTAGAGCAGATTGTCATCACTTCATGGCATTATACATAAAATGTGTTGTTATAAACATTGCAGCAAGTCAAGATGTAGGATATACAGCTAGAGTAACATGTTTGGTGAAAAGTGATACCTTATCTCTCTCTGAATTTTGTTCCTCAGTTTAAACATCAGTGAAAAGATTTTTGCAAGATCTGTTTATCATTATTCAGTGCTGGAAAGGAGGCAGACCAGAGAAACAGAACATTCTTTCAAAATCAGGAAGATACAGTGAGTGTCTTGGAAAGCCTCTGAATACGCTGAAGCTGAATTAACATAACATAACATAACATAGCGTAACGTAACATAACATAACATAATCATCATCTTATGAAGAAAAATTAAGTATGCTTCTTTTAAGATGAAGAGGAAATGTTTGTTTCTTGGGAAGTTTAACAAGTTTAATGATAGGGACTAAATTAGACAAAATGTAAAGAAAATAAAGTAATTTTATATCTAAATTCTGAGAAAAAAAGTCAGGTTTGAATTTTCAAAATTAAATGTTCTGTTGAGATCCTTCTTGTCTACTGAACTAAAATCACATGGAAAAATTCCATTCCAATTAATGAGCATCCTTATAACTATGAATTTTTAAAAATAATTAATAACAAATACTTTTTATGTCCTTTCATTATTCCAGAACAGAACTATTCTAATAGAAAAATATTCTAATATTCTAATAGAAAAAAAATTTGTCTTGTAGCAGAAGGTTTGGGGTTTTTTTTAAAAAAAAAGGGAAATAAGAATACGGAAACTACAAAGCTACCATAAAATAGCTAAAGAAGAACCTGGATGACCAAACGAATATTTTGTAACACACATGCACAAATCTAGAACTAAAAGATGGTAACTTCTGCAGCTCTGAAGTAAAACTTTCTGCGCTTTATTCAGTTTTGTTCTGAAAAGTCCCAGGTTTTCTCCGTTTCCCATGAGAAACTCTATTTCATAGCCTATGGAAAGCTAAGCAAGTCCTGTCTGATATTCACCAAAAATTTACCCTTACTGAAATTTATTATGTTTTTTTTTATATAGCCCCACAAATATTTTTTTTAACCCAAGAAATCTTTAGAAATAGAAAAATAATTATCATGTTATCACTTCATCCTCACTCGAGGTAATATATTTTTTCATTCAACTTTTCTTAAATTGAGATCACAGCTCTAAATATTACTTTCATTTCTTCAGCTTGTGCTGTACTCACTTTTATTTGTCTATATTTTTGAGCACTGAAGGGATTAGTACAGTATCTAATGCACAAGGGACTGTTTCATCAAGGCTGTATAGAGATACACACTCCCCTCTTTTCCTGATTATCTGATGCCTCTGCAAAATCTTTTTCCCTTGATCAAAATAGGATCGATGTACAGTGTTGTATTACATGAGCTATTTTTCCTGTTATCATAAAGCAAAAGGGCTGGCTCATCATTTCCCCTAATTATCAGATGTTCATTGACTTTGCTGACTGTACTTGAGTGGGTAGGTTGGAAAGTGGTGGTGCTGTGGATTAAAGAGAGCTATGCCTGCAATGGCTGCACAGTAGACTCCGGGCATCAGATTCTTCTCAGAAAATAAACTGAAAGTACCATGGGTTTGGTTTAATATTTGAAATTTAGCAGCTTAAATGATATTTCCTTCAACCTACAGCCACAAAAAGCAATGAGTTAAACTGGAAACCTCTTCTAGGAAGATCTTAATAGTGACAGAAGATCTCATTCTCTCTGCAGTGTGTGTAGGTGAACTACTGTGGTATTTGATTCCCCTGCAGAACTGACTGAAAATGTGATGGCTAGCTTGATCAACCAAAAAATTGCACTGCTGAATATTTTGTTTGATATTCCCCATAACATCTATCCTAAACCAAAAGATGCTTCTTAGATGGGGATAACTGAGCACTGTCCTAATTAGTGAGTCCTGATTTTTCTCAGCCCTCCCACTGCTTTGTCCTGTTGACCCAGATTCACATGTTAGCAATATTAACAAATTTTATTCTCACTCTGACCGCCGGCTAGTGTGATGATCTGGAGTTTTACATGGGTATTGACTCTGGAGCCCGAAACAGTGACAATAGTTGGGGCAGAAACCCTGCCACAGCCATTGACTTGTTTGTGGAAATTAGGTAGTTGCTCTGAAATGCAGACAGGCATTTATCTCTCACAGGTTCTCATCTTTCATCAGGACTGCGACAGAGCTGCAGCGACAATTTTTTCCTGCCTGATAAATTTCTTTCCAGTTTAATGTGTTAAGTTAACATTTGTGCTCAAGTTTTCTGTGCAAATAGCATTGGCTGCAGCAGTTTTCCTGGGGAAATGGGATGCACAGCTCTTCTAGTTCTATACCTTTTTTTTTAAAATTCCTTTATTGTTTTTATCATTTAAACCTGCATTACAGGATTAAATGAGACTTGAGAATTCAGGTGCAATAAAGACAGGAGGAGTTCTTTAAGCCAGCTCTTCTGGCCAAATAGCACCTGGGTCTTGCTAACAAACACCATAACTCTTAGCTGGGATTAAACAATTTTGCAGTATGTTGTTGCCCTTCATTGTAAATAGTCTTGGGAAGGACAGCTGAAATGCATTGGAAACAAAGCAAGTACTGTAACTTCTCTGTGCAACGTAGTTTAAATAACAAAAGTCTTAAGGCAGTTGGAAAAGTGATGCCTTCTATTCTAAGCACAAGCGTATTTCATAATCCCAAAAACATATATAAATTTAGGGTACTGTTTGTAAAGGTTCTGCCTTTGTGGACAAGTAGAACATAGGGAACTAGAGAATAAGAGAGGAAATGCTGAGAAAATACCGTGCATGAATGGGGCTTTACAATGCATCTGCAAAGAGATCTGAAGTAGCAAAAAAAAGAAAGGAAAGAG
Source organism: Callaeas wilsoni (assembly GCA_013398955.1). Classification (NCBI taxonomy): domain Eukaryota; kingdom Metazoa; phylum Chordata; class Aves; order Passeriformes; family Callaeidae; genus Callaeas; species Callaeas wilsoni. The sequence goes on from VWPU01009432.1 coordinate 380,573, forward strand.
CAGCTTGGGATATAGTGCTGTAAGTGAAAAAAAGCTTCCTTCCTGTTATTTTCCTAAGGCATTCAGGGAGCCAAAGATATATATGTTCATTATCACTAAGCAGAATTAGATCAAGGATCTGATTTTTTTTTTTTTTTTTTTTGGTTGATGAAAAAACCTACGCAACTATGAATTTTTGTTGGCTATTTGGGTACAAAAACAGTAATGTTGCCTAAAACAGCAGCTTGTCTGGAGCCCACACTTTCTCTACAGAGTCTATAAATTGCTACGGTGGGAAATGAAACATTTCCAAGCTTATCATTTTTTTCCTAAATCTTGTCATTTTCTGGGTGATGTCCAGAAAGATTATCAAAGAGTCTTGGGTTATGTTAACTTTCCCCCATGCATTCCTATGAGAAGTGGTCCTTCCAAGGCAGTTCAATAAACAGATAAATCAAGGGAAGACATTCATAGGCATATCAACAGTGGGATATTTAATATAAGTTACAACTTCCTCTCTTCACACTAGCAAGCTGTTAATAGCATTCGATTCTTCTGCTGCAAAATTATACATTAATTTTTAAAGGATAGCTCTAGACAAGTGAAAAATTGGCAACGTACCATTCCACAAATTTATTTTTAAATTGTTTTCCCAGTTGCAGGGCTGGTTGTATCATATTTTAATAAATATATCATTCAAATTAGCAAGAGTCATACGAAAGTAAATTGGGTTTTGAACAGGAGAATTCAAATGACAAAAATTGGCTAGGTTGGTGCTTGTTTTTTGTTCAGCTCACCTTTACAAAATGACCATATGTTATATCTTCATTTCTTGGCAACTGCAGAGTTGCATGCAGATACAGTCCTTCTGTTGATACTCTTTTTTCATTGTAGTGCTTCTGTCTAGAGGCGTCATTTTGTGAACAGCTGTAATGTTGTTATTAAAAGCAATACATATATTTTAAAACAAAATAGTAGACATATGTGCCTACTGTCAATGCAAGCAAGTCTATCTAAATGTCATGTCGAGTGTTGCAATGGCTGGAAAACAAAGCTGCTTTCTCCCATTTGCATTTCTGAAACCAATTTTGTGCAGGCTTACAATCTGTCTGCTTCAGAAAACCTATTCTGGGAGATGTTCAGGTATGAACTTGGCACACATAACTAGAGATACAGAACTTGATTCTTCACTGCCTTGATCCCTTTATGACCATTTACCCCTGCAGAAAATAGGTAGAAAACACAACTGTTCATTTTCAGTAATATGGCACATTCATCTTTAGTAAGTGATGACACAAGATACAACGGTTTAAGTAATGAAGAATGTTCCATTTAATACTTTTGTAAGAAGTATTTGGCTGTTCTAGCACTACCTTTAAGTAAAACTCTGGTATCATAATGGCATGGCTTCTAGTAGTCATGATCAAGTACAATAAGGCTGTGATCTTTCAAACTTACTTTTACAACCTGAAAAATGCTATTGGTTTTCAGATCAGATTACACCTTTTATATTCTTGTTTACGACTGTCAAAAAGATTTTGATTAGAAGAACATTAATTTTCTAATTGAGTAGTAAAATATCTGAAAAGTCTTATGTTTTTGCACCATTAACATCTATGAAATTATTAAAGATTTCTGCTACAATTTTTTTAAAAATTTATTTTAAATTTTGTCCTGCATATCTAACTAATGAATTCAAATGTTGGTTACATGTGAAAATGCAGATTCTGGCTGCTAGAGTGCAAAATGAACGTCTGGATTGTAGATTCACAAATGCCATATAGAAATGAAAATATCATTTGGTAGACTTTCAAATCAGCATAAATCTTATATCTCCAAGAGCAAATGTGAGAGTTGTGTAACTGATTTGAAAGCAACTCTGTAGATTTTGCTATCACGAGACACAACCTGAGAATCAACAAGAGAAATTTCCTTCCTAGAAGAGACGACCCAACAGAGCTGCTTTTCTACATCTCCATGTTCAAATATGCAGCTGGAAGAGTTTGGCATCTTCACAAGCAAACGTAAATAAAACCTTATGATGAGTGTTTCTAGACTAAATGGTCTTCCTCCAAGAATCCTCAGGAATGCATTTACTTCTGTGTTATAGCATCCCTATTACTGGATCCCTGACTTACAGAAAACTCTGGATGAAGGTAATCATAAGAGGTGAAACTGAGGCGAAAAAAACCCCAAGCATTTTTAGACTCCAAAACTGTTTTGGTTTTGTCATTTGAAAATTCTCAGACAAAAGTTTAACAGCATGTATTTTTTTTTTCCTTTAGAGTATGTTAAGTTTATTAGATCCCTCCCTTGTATAAATCTGGCACATCAAACCACAATTTGCCTTGTCAGCTCCTATGAGTGAAATCTATTGCAGTTACAGAGCTGTCCTGCTTTTGCCTTTGTAGCAACTTTCAGACCACAATAACAATCATCAGTTTAAAGCAGGCAGATCCATTACATTTCCTCTGTTCCTACAACCCCACATTAAGCTAATATTATCTATTTCCCAAGTGAAAAAAAGCCCTTCCAGTCCTATCAATTATTAATTCCTTGCTTGCAGCTAATGTTTTGTTTGAATTATTTAAATGCATCTTCATTTATCAATAAACATAAAATGTTAAACAAAGAATACTCATGAAGGGCATTATTTAAGCCATAACATTTTATGAGATTATTTCAAGCGCCTTTTTTGATTTATTAACACAATATGTTTTATAATTATTTTTCCATTTCTAAAAAGGAAACAAACCAAGAAACATCATGTTTCTGGCTATCATCAAGAGATTTGGAGGCTTACTAAGTGCTTTCAGGAATGTTCTATTTTGGACTTGTTTCTCAAAAAAGCAAAAAAGAAAATTCCCAATCTATTTGCTAGGAAAATTCAAGATATGGTTAAAATATAAGATGCCTGTGATTTATTATGAGAATAACAGTTACTGACCTTCACTTCATCCTCTGTTCCTTTTTTTCCTATTCAATCACCATATCAGAAACATATTGAAAATCATGTCTATTGTTAAAATACTTGAAACTAAAACAATTGAGGTGAAAGAACAATAAGTCATCCATTGTTATTATTATCTTCATGTGCCTGTCTTGCTTTTAAAAGAAGTGAAATGGTCAGCTAACAGAAATAAAATCAACATTATAATATTAATGAATTATTTCAAGCTACCTCTGTCAGTTTAAACCACCCCTGATAAAATATAGAACATTCTTAAAATTACTGTGTCTTCTTTCTCACGGTTTGTAATAGAGTAAATCAAAATAATTTTAAATTAATATCAGATGAATATGAAAGTGACAATTCTTGAAGCTAAAATGATACTTAAGGCTATCCAAATTTTATCCCATGTCCACTGTGCCCCTTTACCTTCAGGTGTATAACTTTCTCTGCTGCTACAAAACCATTCAGACACTTGGAGAAAATCATATACCAGAGATTTTTAACAAAAATACTTTCAAAAGTCTCTTCTTTTTCTATAATAAAGAATATTGAGGTGTTTCTGTCGTGATCCAAATTATGCAATGAATAGATATCTATGCTCCTGACAGAAATACTAACCTTCTCAGCTTATCACAAATCTCATCCATTAGAAAAGCTCCTTTTGAGTAATTGCTTATGACCATTTGATAGCATCTCAGTAAAGATGTCAGCCATGATCTAGGTCCTATTGTGTTATGCACTTATAAAAAGTCTGATATCCCAGAAGGATATCAGACAGGACAGACAAAAGATGGAAGTCAGGAAGTTTTAACTGACCAGTTTTATGATAAGCAGCTAAGGTACAGAAGTCGTTAATAGTTTTGCTAGTTAAAAGTATGGTAGGAAGAATCTCTTGTGGTAATAGGCTGTAGTATTTGGTACAAATATTGCCGACGGCTCCAAACTACATTCATGACATTTAACTTTGTGCAATTGTTGTTTCCCCATTTGCCTTCCCATATGAAATAAAAAGAATCTGCAAATTGTGTACATAATTGAATTTTAAAGAATAAAAAAATCCAGAGGTCTGAAAAATTATCCCAAATTACAAGATGGCAGAGAGAATTTCCAAAATATTTTTTAAAATAAAATAATTTTCGCTTCCAGTTTCCAAAGCAGATCAAACTGCATTGCTGCTGCATTGAATGGAGAAACAAACTGTCAGATGTAAAATCTGGTAGTTCATACTAGATATAGTTGTATTAGTTTGCTGTGAAAATATTTCAGAGTAGTCTACAACAGACTTTGGTGTGGAAAACAAATATTGAGACTAATATACTATAGAAAAACTGGTTCAGCGTGGGTGCTCTGTACATGTAGGGTGTCTACAAATAAGAACTAAGATTGCAGAACTGCAGACCCAGAGATGGAGTTTGTGCTGCTGCAAGCTCATTGCTGCACTGAAACTTATTCATTCAAAGGAAGCATAAATATGGGATCTTTAGTAAAACAATAACAGGTGTTTTGAGCTTCCAAGTATAGTTACAGAACTAATTTAATTTCTAACACTGAAATACTTTGATAATGGATATCTCTAGAAGATTAAATTTATTAAACCTACAGATTAAAAGGAATTTTTTTTTAATGGAACATAGAGCATTTTTAGCATAACAGCAGTATTTTTTCCTTGGGAAAAATACTAATTGTAGCCCAAATATATTTAGTATATCTAGCAATGTGCAGGTAATACTTCAAAGAAAAAAACAGGTAGATTATACTAGAAAGCTGTATCTTTTCTGCAGGTAATTTGAATCATACTCTCATGGAAATATTCATTGGAAGGAACTACTGGAGGTTTAGTCCAATTTACTGTTCAAAGTGGGATTTTCATTGTCAGCTTGGAGTTTTACAACTTTCTATGGACTATAAATGTTAGGTGAGATTAGGGATACAGTGGATCTATACAGTGCTTTAAATAGAAAAGTGGTTTACTATTTTTATTTCATTGTTTTTCTTATGCATTCTGATATTTCAGTTTTCCATTTCCTTCATTGGACTGTTCTCCATTAACACCTGGTTCTCAGTGCTGCTGACGACCTCAGCAGAGGGCTGCAGTACCTTGTTAAACTTAGTGCTGTGCTGAGTGAGAAAGGCTCTGTAAGGAGGAGGTCCTTCTCTATTGTCTAAGTGCCCCATACTACACCATACCACACCACACCACACTACACCACACCGCACCACACCGCACCCTACCAGACCACACCACACCACGCCACGCCACGCCACGTCACGCCACGCCACGCCACGCCACGCCATACCATACCATACCATACTATACCATACCGTTCCATTCCATTCCATTCCATTCCATTCCATTCCATTCCATTCCATTCCATTCTCGAGAACTGGTCACGTAGGATGTGTCTGTTTTGAACTATTACCCACAACATAACGATATGGCAGGAGTCAGTTTTGAAGATTCTTATGGGAGGCATATCCGGGAAGCTGTCCCCTCCCTCGGTGTGCAAGGGTGTTCAGAGCACCATTTGCACACATGACTCCCAAACTCCTCCTAGGCACTAGTGAGCATCATCACAGCTTTGATTCCTTTCCCAGAACTACTAATCTCCCACATCAATATTTCCTGGAACAGGACCACAGCGTTGAAAAGCTGACTGGCTGTTGCTGTAGGCAATAACTCAAGGAAAATGCAAAGCAGAGAGTTAACGTACCTGCAAGTGTGGGCATGGGAGCAGGATGTGGGCACCCTCTCGTCTCCACCAGAACGTAGCATGTCAATAGATTCATGCCTACCCCTATTTAAAAAGCTTTTCGGTGTTATTTATCAATTTACATAACTCTTTAAAACCATGGTACAGTAGTTAATTCCTATATTACAGTGAAATTCCTATCTATGGAAGTACATATTACAGCCACATTAATATCGCATTAGCTCATCGTGATTCATGTTATTGCAATGAATGAATTAGTAATGATTTGTCTCTTTACCAAGTTGGGGTTTTTTTTACCTTGACATGAAGAGGATCCATGGTATTGATTATCACAAATGTAATGGATTGATTCATCATTTATGGGAAAAGAGGCTGCTCTTCCCATAAAGCTTATTCTTTTATTGCTTTTCTGTGTTGTTTTTTTTCTTTCCCTCTTTTCCTCAGAAGATATATTATCTTTGGCAGGAATTCAAACCATCTATGGATCATTCCTAGGAGTCAACTTAGTTGCAAGTACTGTAACTTGAATGCGTGCTGTGAGAATGAATGGAACTCGGATGACTAAGTTGTCACATATAAACTGTCAGGAAAGGAGATGGTTATCTTGGATAATGAGAGTTAGGTATTAATGGCTGCTCCCTGTAGAGTGAGATTAGGTACTTTGCAGCTATTTAATTGTGGATAAAGGTGAGCAACCAGCATATGTTGTGATGCCCATGTATGCAGCAGCAGCATGAGTTCCAGTGCTGCTGCTTTTGCCCAGATGAAGGGTAGCATCCAGGTCCTCAGTGAAAGCTGAAATTACTGAAATCAATCTCTTGATTGATAGAAGACTCCTAAGTATACACGCACCATGTACATGATTCTAATGTGTTCCTTTGTTACTAAGCACTTGGGCTTTTCATCACAACATTTTGTGATTACCTTAGAATTGATAGTTTTGCCACTATTTCTTTTTGCTCTTTATTTAAAGCTAAAAAAATAGAAGAGATTATTCAGTATTTTGGTTTTCTTTTCTGTCTTTATTTTTGCAAAGACTTAATGGTTAAGTCAAAGTTGCAAGGGTACAATGGAGCACAAACCGACAAAGAAGGACTAATTTGTTATACACGATATTACATACACCTTTCCAAGAACTTCTCTTGTGATGCAAATAGAGTCACACACTCTACGCCTTATAGTCTTTTCTAAATTGGAAAATCGGTTGTTTTAGTCTCAGAGATCATGCCAGTAGATGCAGTCTGGAGCGTCCAGATGGGGAAAAGCTAGAAATATAGGCAAAGGACTCACAGTGGCATTTAACTGCTCACTGCAGTCACAATGCCTTATGCCCTACTTTTGTAAGGGTCTGTGATAGAAGGGCAAATTTTTAATGCTGATATCCACTGTGACATTAGGATATTATAAATAGCACACTTAAGGTACACATTTACATGGTTGATGTTTCAAATATTTTGCTGTTCTGCCTTGAATGATTTAAATTTCACTTCTTCCTCAAACTGCTGATGAGAATTTAATGTTTTAAAATCAGATGATACTGAGGGTCATTTCTCAGCAAGAAAAAAATTGTAAGTGTACTATTATTTACATATGAAATGTAAACTAAACAAAAATAAAACAGCCTTCCAAAATATTGACTTTGGATGATATCATCTTCTCTTGCTGTTTCTTAAGATTTTTTTTCTGAAGTCCACCACATGCTGATAAAAATTCCTAATATGATCTATCAGTAGATATTTATGTTATACTTTGCATATAAAACATGAGTTTCCCCACTTATTTTTCCTGATTCATATAGGGAATCTTTTTAAATATTTTGCAGCTACACAAAAATCCCCAAATATAGGTAGTATCATAAATTCTGAAAGGGACTTCCTGTGAGATTTCCACATCTCCAAAGTTCAAAAATTAAAATAAAATATGACTAGAGAAAGTTTAATTTTAATTTTGTTTCCAAAAGTCGGAAAACCATATGTTTCACTGCAAATGAACATTTTTCTGATAGAGAGGGTCATAGTAAGGGCACTTCCATCTCAAAATGAGAGTTTAGAAATTCATTGAAAACCTATATATTAACAGTAAACCAAACCATATGAATTTTCTTTGAAGATCTAGTTTGATCTTCAAGCTCTGAATCTAGAGTTTCTTTGCAATTACTTTCTGCATTATTGAAATTAAAATCACCTAGCACCTATAAATGAAAATTCCATGTATAATTTTGTTGCCTGCTTAAAAAAACAATTTCAAAATAATTTTTCAGTGCAACATCAAGTATTATGGCAGGTGAATTCTGTTAATACTGTGTGTTCACACTGTTCCCAAGTGCTTCTTTAAACCTTTTGAGAACAGTTAGTTTAATCAAGTTCTCAAAAAGGAGGATCACATAACACTCTCAGGTACATCCATGTAAGTAAGTCCAGACTGATACCTCCGGAGATACTTATTGTTGGGAAGCACCAGAGTCTTCTCTGCCACTAATTACTCACCCTCTCCTAAGCTTTTCTTGTCCAAAATTATTATACAAGTTGCTAGAATCACAGAATATTCTGAGTTGGAAGGGACCCACAAGGATCATTGAGTCCAGCTCTTAAGTGAATGGCCCGCATGGGGATCAAACCTTGATGCGACCTTGATGTTATTAGCGCCATGTTCTAACCAACAGACCCAATCTCAGGGTCACTTAATAGGTAATATGCAGATCCTTCAGGACAGATACAGAAATGCATCAAAAACATGTATAGTGGCAGGAACAAAAAATTTTACAGCTCTCCTTCACATTTTACACTGCACAAATGATTAAAATCTACACGCCTCTAAAGATTTTTTTAGTTGTTTTTCATGGTCTTGTTTTTAAAAGGGAAGGGAAAGTGTTAGAAACTTACTAGTCTTCTTGAGCAAGATTTATTAGCTCTATTTCTGGTGAAAAGGCTTAGTCTAGCCCTACAGAAGTCTCAAGGTATAGTCTAGAGCAGTGACCTCCATTCTTCCCTGGCCCAAGAGCAACACTGCTTGAAAACAAATATGGTGTGAAAACCACTTATCTTTTACTTGTCAAGCTGAAACACAGTGGCAGTGACCCCATGGGACTGTTAGCAACATCACAGGATGGTGGTTGGGGGTTATTTTTTTCATTTATTTTAGAGGGAAAAATGTGGGATTTCTGTTGTTGTTTTTTGTTTTGTTTGTTTGGGGGATTGCTTGCTTTGGTTTGGTTTTGCTTTTCTTTGTGAACTTTGGCTTTTGAACATTGTTTTCATAGGCGGACGTTTATCCATTAACCATGCTATTTTTGAGAACCAAATATTCTTTCTCTTTACCTAATGTCATGAAATTTCAAAATCAATTATACTTGTGACAAAATCTTGGGCTTTTCCCTTAAATTGGCAACATTTTAGTTACCGCTTTATTCTATAAACGTTTTCAGTTGGATTGTTTAATCTCTGTGGCTAGAAGAAATCAGACAAACCATTTCTTCTGCACCTCTTGTGTCTTACAGCAGTTAGGCATTACATTTAGGATTACACAGAGTCAATGCTGGTGGTTGATGTTAATGCTGCTATTTCAGACTCAGCGTAAGCCTGAACTACCTTTACCATTGAAAGAGGCTACCACTTTCTGTACGAACCTACCCCACAAGTATCTTGGAGCCAATTCTAGCCCCTGCCTGGGAGAATATTGGGGCTACACAAATCCAGGAAGAACCTGAAGCTAAGAAAAAATAAATGGCTGAGGTACCTTTGAAGCAAAATATCTGGAAAGCAGCACTGCACCAAGAGGTTATGTGAAGCTACAAAGATAGTGATCTACCGAACAGCCCATCAGCCATCTCAAACATCCAGTATCTACTGCGGCATGGAACTTGAGAGGCTCTTTGACATCATCATCTAGCTTTGTTTACACCCTGTAACCTGATTGCTCATGAAAAGTGACAGGAGCCTATGATATGTGAATTGTCCCTTTCTTCGTGGGAATAGCAAAATGAAGACTCCACTGCAAAAGAAAAGAAAAATTTACAAGCCACAGCTTAGGACATAACCTTCCTAGGACATAATCTTTCCTGACAGAAGAGGTTTTTGAAAGACGATGGTCTTTCTAAAAAAAACAAAAATTCAAATGCCAAATGCAAATGGAAATATTCTTATGTTAATTTGTCTTGATTCCTCTAAGACATAATTCAGTCTAAATACTTTCATTGCATGATTCTCTTAAGAATCTTCTATTTTACACCATAGTTTTCTTCCTTAAATGTTAAAGAAATTTTATATTATATCTAAACCATACTTTTCTATTTTTTGATTGAGAAATTTCTTAATATTTCAGGATAAGTACTAAAAAAGTCCTTTACCTTTGATTTTATTTATTATACAAACCTGGAAACCTATTTTTGGAAATTCCAACAAATCTGGATTTTTGAATCATATTGCTCCACATATGGTATTAATTTATCTTTGTCTTGCCTTCATGAAACACAGAAACAGATGTTGGACATTTCTGGTTTTTAAAAGGCCTCTGATCTTATGAAGAGTCTTTCCAGGAATAGGCAGAAATAAGTTTTTAAGCTACAGATCATTTACAAGATTGTTTCTGATGAAGTTTGTTTTGTTAGCAAAATGGATTTCATCCTTTTTTCAGATATTTTGATTTCCCATTGAACTTGCACTGGAAAAGAAAAAATGTTTAAAAGTTGTCCTTTCTGTAGATCAGATTAAACCAGACATGGGATTAGAGTGCTGACCTATATTCATGAGTTTAATTGCTGTAGTGTACTTTAACTTCTTACAGATGTATGATTTAAATGGTTAACCTTTACTGGCTATCTTTACTAATGTGACCTTATCTCTTCAGATTCTGATTCTTAACAGTGGATGTTTAAAATAATTGTTGAAAGGTTAGATTTTCTTATGCATTTTTTGTGATTTCAGAGGAGGTATTGACCAAGTCTCATCAATATACGTGGATTGATTTGTGTGGTGTTGCCAAGCCAAAATAACTGTAAATCCATCTGAATCAGCCAGATGAGACTTGCATACAGCTGGTTTATATTGAACAGGGCAGTACAAAGCAGCTGGAATTTATTGGTCAACCTGACCTACTATTTATTAGTAATTTATGTAGTGCAAGGCACATGTTATGTGGGTGTGTATCAGCAGATAGATACATATCCTAAACTTGCACACAGGTGCTATACAGACCATTTGTAGTGTGGACAGAGAAAAAAAAGAGATGCACCATTTGCTTCTCAACTAACTTAAATTAATAAGATCAGGGAAGAGGGCCTAACAACTTAGTTGCATACCTTTTCTCATGCACAATCTACAGGACTTAAGAACAAGTATGAGGAAGGATCATTCTGTGCCCAGATAAACAGATATTGTGCATCATACAAACATTTTACAATTGTAAGCTAAATGGCTCCAGTAGATTTGCTCTAGATTTTTTTTCCATATATGTATGTGCAAAGTGATTATAAAAATCCGTCTCGAGAAGACTCTGTTCACTAGAGATAAAAACCTTTGAAGTCATTTTACAGGACAGCTACCACAATTTTTCATATAATTGTTAGCCATTAGCAAACCACGATGTTCTACTAACAGAGCTTTAGAATGTAGGGTGCTAATTGGAGACTTTGTAGGAGGTTCTCCAGTTCTTCATGTCTCCTGTGGTCATTAACATCCTTGCATGTGACTCAAGAATGTGAAAACAAAAAAGGGAAGAACTCCATAAAGTGCTACAAAGATATTTGTTCTAACCTAATGGACTGTTTTAAATTTCAAAGCTAAAACTTGTTTCGGACTGCAAAACTGGAATTTAATACATCAACATTTTAAACTTTTTAGTCCTTTCAAGAATTAGTGACTTTACTGATAGCGATCTTATTCTTAAATTTCAATAAAATATAGGGAGTTTTTAATTATATGCATATTGCTAATAATTAAAAACAACTATATTTTTATTTCTTAGTAAAAAATATGCAAAGAAAGAAAGAAAGGTAGGAAAAAGAATAAAAGTAACCAAAAATCAAAAACTCAGAGTCTAAAGCTTCTAGACCTTCCTACAAGTAAAAATTCAAATAATTTTGCACAGAAAATTTACACTTACGTCATTGAGTATATACATAGCTTTGAAATCATACTCACAGATCTGTTCTTCTGATTCTATAGAAATATTCTCTCCCAAAAATCCAAACTATATTTGGTAATATATTTCTGATCTTGTCAAGGATTACATGGATTGCATATTAGTGACACTGGTTTTATCAAATGTGATAAAAATGATTTGAATAAGGCTGAAGGAGTTCCACTGGATATTACTAACATTCATCTGATGTTTCCACTTTAAGGATTTTTGCATACTTGTCGAGCCTGTAGGTAAGCAAATGCATCAACCCTAAAACACAACTAAGTCAGTATTCATTTGCTTAATATTAGTGTCTTGATAGTCAATTTTTAGGCTTCTCAGGGCTCAAGAATTTACATTTAGAGCCTCTGCTGTGTCCTTCAAGCTGTTTTCAAAAAGGTACGTCTAAAAAGTGAAAAAAGGTCATGCCCTGGAAGATTCAAGATTGGGATATTTACAAAGCTTTTTGGTGAGACAGTACTATGCTCAGAGTTTTCAGAGAATAAATTTTGAGATATTGCATCTTCTACTTCCCATTTCAGACCATAAATGTCTAAAGGTTGTTACCGAAGAAAGGTGAAAAAAATGAGTCTCAAGTTTCTATTTCATACTTTTTCTTAAAATTTTAAAATTCAGCTTTTTCCTGTAGTATGCTAATAAAATGTACTGTTCCTCAAAATAACTGTGTACAGAAGTTAGTTTTAGGAGTGATAAACAAGTATATAACAAAAGCATAATTTATACCGTATATTGGAATAAAATGCCTGGGCTAAAGGACAGCAGTAAAGTAGTGACCAAAAGTCACATGATAAAAACTTTACTAAAAATTTTTTAAGATTTTTTTTCTTATTGTTCCATGGCAATACAACCATCACATATTTTATTATTATTTTGAATATCTGTGCAGCAACATTTTTCTCTTCATGCATTCTTTCTGTGTTGCTTGCTTAGAACACAGTGATGCCCAAGTCTTTTTCCTGAAAGCACAAGGAAAGACATCAGACAAGGCAATCACCTCCTTCCAAGGGCTTTTCAAATGAACTACATGCTACTTGTCGTGTTCCAGCTCGGGGGTGTGTGTCGGCTACCACTGGTGATGTCAGACATAGACTTCATCATGTATTATTCCCAAGAGTGCTCTGCTCATATGCAGCTGCTGTATTTTCAGAAATAACTGAGTGGACTGCAGGTACAAGGGTCTGGCAACCTAGTTTATCTCTTTGGGATGTCATGCAGCACACTGCAGTGTGTGGGTCTAAAAGTGTCTGAAGTAGTGGATGGAAGTAAAATTACCTCCAAAAGCAACTTCCCCCCCCCCCCAATATGTTATGAATTAACCAAAGGCATAAAAGAACCGAGTTTGCACACATGGACAGAAAGTTCATAAATTTTTATTCTAGCTGGCATTTTTCTCATTAATCCAGAGTGGGAATGCTGTTTGGATTCTCAAGGTCTTCTCTGTTAATTTATAGTATGAACTGGTATGGTTGTCTCTCTGTGAAACAAAGAAAATCAAGCCCCAAACAAACAAAAATGCCCTTAAACCAATTTTCAAGTCTAATGTAAAACTGATGTTAGAAACAGGCACTTTTGGCCAGTTGGCATTTTGAATGCCTCCTGAGCATTGCATTGATGTTTTACAAGCAGCTTTTAAAAAGCTGTGTCAGAAGAGAAGCCACCTTGTAGCAAAAATGAATATATGCAGAATAATTATTTTTGACCTTGGAACTTTTTACAAAATTCTCAATGAGATGTTAGCTAGCTTGCAATTGACGTAGTGGTTTATGAAATATCTATACAAGATGTCATAGAAGAGTTAAACAAGATGACAGACTCTTGCAAACATGCAGCTCATTCACAATCTGTTCAGTTGCTCTCTGTTCACCTAATGTAAGATACAGACGCAGCCACATCAGTTGTATTTCTCTTTGTGTGCATGTACGTTCAACTTTTTTTTTGGTTCAGCGCTGAATATAAGCTCAGTAAAAATTATCACCTCTCTCAAAACCAAAATCTAGTTTTTGTTAGTTCCAATCTTCCAATTGCTCTAATTTTCCAATTAAATTGATTACTTTTCTCTTTAATTTTAATAAAAATGAGATATTTTAAGAGTTGATAAGCATTTCAGTTGTAGAGGTTCATTGTTGCTTTACTCTCCAAGGCTCCAGATAGACCCATCTCTTATCATATTAAGAGAACAGCATGTTAATGTAAGAGCTGTGCCAAAATAAAAACACAGAGCTAGTACAAATCATTTTAAAATTAAAAAAAAAAAAAAAAAAGAGAAGTGTAAAAATTAGCTCAGAATATTAGGTGGGAGGGATCACATTGGGCTTAGACAGACGTGCTTGTTCTTTTATTACTGTGAAGCAGATATCCAGAGACCATGTGTTCTAGGGAGTGAATGAATCCTTGCAGCTCCAAAGAGTAATCTGGTTATCTCATTCAGATATTTCCAGGGCTCATACAGCCTTAGTGGCTATGTCTGTATGAGCAGACAAAGCACAATGAAGGCATAGTCCTGAGCACTGGCCACCATTTGTCCTGTTCTTTAAGGATTAGCACCCAGACTGGGATGTTACTTTTCTGTGTCAGGTAGTACTGTCCTAGATAATGTTAGCTCATGACTTGGGGGACAGCACGTGTGACCGGCCGTCCCTGGTAGGATGTGTGATGAGACCACTCCCTTTTGGGTGGTAAATTTGCACCCCAATTTAGATATGTACAGGAAAACTGAGATGTATCATTTAGCATCAGACAGGAGGAGAGAAAGAAGGACTGTAAAATCACTCCGAGATCTTTGAAGTGTAAGAGCTGAGTACATGTTCTGAGAAAAGAATAATGATGGGAGTTTTTTCATCGCTAGTTTATCTTTTCATTTTGGTTTCCTACACATCTTTTAGATGGAATAGATAAATTTCAGAGCTACAATATATTTTAAACTAAGATTTACCTCCTGTAATGCAAGCATTATTAAAAGGTTAAAAATAGTTAGTCATAGGCCTTTAAAAATCTTTTCCTCACTATCTAATTTGGGAATGAAATTGGAAAAGAAGTAGAGAACAAAGTTTATTCAACATTCTGTACAATCAGTGGCATATCTTATCTTATTGTGTCCAATAAGATCCATTACAAGAACTGGAATTTCGTAATTTCTAAATTGCACTACTTTAAATTAATTTTCAAATATTCTGCCACATTTTGTTAATTGGATTCACAACGTAAAGTGAGTACCACAATTTCTCTTAGGCTTGTCAGCAATTATATTAATACGCCGGCACGCTGGCCGGGCTGAGATGGCCGCAGCTGGGTCCGGGCGTGTCCCACACAAAGGTAGAACACCCCGGGGCACCTCGGTGCCTCGCTTGCCAGCCTCCCAGCCCGCGCGGTGGAGGGCACGGAGCCCAGCGTGCCTGGGGCTTGTGGATAGCCCAGGTGCAGCCAGAAATAAATGAGCAAAGGTGGCCCTTCAACTGATGTTCCAAGGGTTTATTGCAGAAGCTCCCTCGAAGAGGACTGGATACGAAAAGGACAAAACAAGAGACTGAGGGGCTTTTTAAAGGGATACAGGGAAGGGGGCGGGGTGACACCGCAGGGACCCATAGGAAGAGGAGGAAGGCGGGACCGGCCAGGACACCTTCCCTTAGGGAACACAAGGGGTGTCTGTCAACTGTAGACAGAACCGCCCCTCAGGAATCCTAGGAATTCAAAGGCAGAAGCCATCTTCACAGAATGGGGTTTTACTCTTTGGTACCAGCCCACCAAACCTCTGTTTCTGGGCTCTGTGGCCCCCTGGTTGGTTCATTCACCACAACAAGCAATGATGATCAACTTAAGAAAATACAGCTTCAGAAAATGGTCTGAAAGGCAGAGTCTTAATGACAACTTACAGTGTCCTTTTTGGATTGACTAGGATCTCTTCTACTGAAATTTTGTGAGGAGAATCCTGTTTTGTGTCACTGGGAAATAAATCCAAAACTGAAAGGACAAAGTAAAGATTACCGCTGCTTCTAGATGCATAATGACTCTTCCATTGAGTAGCAGCTTTCAGAACTGCACTCTTTAACTGCAGAAACACCAAGAGTGTGTTTAACAAAATTCTGGCAGGGCTGCAGGGAATCTCAGCTTACCCAGGAGACAGACAGCTGGGTTAGTAAGAGCCCACAGTCAGACTCCTAGGCTTCCAAAACTAAAATATCTTATAATTCTCACCCTGGAATTGTTTAATAACATTTCCAGGGTGATAATTATAACAATGTACTTTAGCTGCTGCAAAAGGCAATAGAAGAGAGTCCACACTTACAAAGTTTATGTATTGGCGTGCAAATTCCTATTTTCCTTTATTAACAACTGCTGAAGGCTAATTTCTCAGCAGAAATCATAATTTTATCCATTTTTCATGCTGTGCTTTCATCAGAGCTGCATTTAGAGGTTGGAAAACCTCAACAGTGAAAGAGTGGCTGCTTTGATTGTTTTTGATAGAATGCTTTAATTAGGTCACCACAAAAATTGTGTTTTAATAACCTATGTCATAACTGAACAAGGGCGATTTAAATTCTACTATAAAGAGGTTTCTATAGCATCAGACATCTGCTCTAAAACTTACTGTGGCAATATAATCACTGGATTGCATGTACAAATTTGATTATCTGGAACTTCCAGAAATTATTTCCATCTGATTAACCCAGGGACCTTATCTTCAAGTATTGGTGTTGTATAGATTGACCAAAATCTTAACTGATGTCAGATATTAAAGCCTGTAATCACAAGTTAAGTGGAAGATGAAGGAACCTAATGGTAAACAGAAGACAGTATTTCTGGTATTGTCTTAGTAAGTGATCCATGTTAAGATGGCAGCAGCCAACAGGTCTGACATTTGCTAACTTCTATCCAGTTACCCTTCTGAGCTGCGTTTCATTTTTAATGACCTTAGTACTAATCACTGTTAATGGCATGGTGTGGTGTTGTTTTTTTAATTGCTAAGGAAACATAAATAGTAAAATACGTGGCATTTTAATGTATCCCTTTGCGATCTGGAATGATAAGACTTTAATGTGCCATACAAATTTAAAGTGAGATCATTGGGTAATGGGGTACATATGGTGATCCTAAAAGAAAAGGTTACTATGGAGAATAATTAAAAAGCCCTTTTAAAAATTATTTTTGCTGCTTAGGTATTAGTTTTAGATGTAAAGAGGGATTTACTTTTCATTACCAGATGTATTGTCATTTTAGATTCTACAACTTTGTGATTTGGGAGGCTATCATTAAATTATGTCTTGACTGTAATATGGAAGCCTCAGCTTTGATAGGACTGTCCCATCCATATCTGAATCTTTTTCCTCTGGATGAATGATCTGTGGAAGAAAAAGGAAGACAATGAGATTAGCTACATATCTTCTGTAGTGCCTTGAGAACTAAAGGATAGTCAAGGGACTTAATATTTGATATCCAATTTCATCCTTCCTTCCTTTTGAAGCACCTAACTGCAGTTCAGGCCAGTTAAGGACTGTATTATGTCTAGAAGAACTCAGTTCTCTGCTCTTTGCAAGATACCTGTTTTTAACTTAAATGACTGCATCAACATTTAACAGGGGTGAATCTATGCCGCACTGCTTCAATTTTTCATCTGCTAGTGACAGCCTCAGATATAGATGTGTCTGATGGTTAGTTAATGCATAGGATGCTTAAGAATATACATCAAAAAGTATCAAAAATTATTATTCATCATTACAGTTACTGAGGTAACTGCTGATACCATGACATACAAGAAGAAGAGAGTGTTTTGTTCTGGACAAAACCCAGTAACATTTTTACTGCAAATGTGTTCTGGAACTGTGAAGATTCAGACACTGGAAATGATCTTTTCAACCCAGACTCTGATAAATCCTCAGAGCCCAGAACTCCTTCAACATGTTAAGCGTTTTCAGGGGAAATTGTGTGAAAATTCCAGCTGGCAGGGCCTAAAATCTTGCACTCTTTGTTTCTCCTTTAAACTTTTGTTGTCTGGCTATTCGTGATGTAAAACAGGTTGGGAGGATTATGGAGGAGAGCTAAGCTGTGTCACACAGGAAGTTGAACTGAGATGTCATGGAGTTGCTCTCTAGCACTCAAGAATTCCTGAATGAGTGGACAGCTGCATTTCTTTCCAACTGTTGAGAAAATGACAAAGCAAATTTTTCTTTTTCCCCCAAGTAAGAGCCCATATTTTTCAAATTATTGGGGAGATGATAGTGGAAGAAATCGATTTGATTTACCTTTGCTACATTCAAGTAGAAGGTGACAGAAGTCCACTATATGCAGACCAAGACGGAATGGTTCTAGATTTTCAGTCAGATGTAAGTAAATTTCTCTCATGAAGACACAGAGAAACTAGAAAACAGTTAAATCATCCTCTGTCTTAAATCTGTTCTAAAGAGACTAGAGAACATTTCATGCATTCTAGCAGTGAAGAAATGGAAGCCTGCATACAGAGAATGCATCTTCATTTGATTCTGAAGTATCAAATAAATAAACTATAGAAAGATCTGCATGCCCCCAAGCAGATGCAAAAGAATATAAATCTACTAGTAGAATCTTTATTTCCAAAATGATTCTGAATTCTTCTCCCAAACATTCATATTTTACAGCAGAAATCAATCAGTGACAGTCTGGTTTTATCATGGGATCAAAGCTAGACTATTAGAACCAAATTCTTGGTTACTGACATCACTATATATATATATATATTTCATTGATTAATTTGTAATGTGAAGTATAAATGACAGTATTTTTTTGGCTTTTTTTCTAGTGTGAGGACACATGTTCCTTATAACAAGTATGAAAAATAAAGAGTACCACCAGCATGAAACTGGTCCTGTGAAGTAGCTGAATTTTAATTAAATTTACATAACTGGTATGATACAATGGGTAGCCTCCAATAATATCCAAAGAAACTTCAGGGCCATCAAATGTGCTTCACAAATATCTGATCTCTACTGTTCAGTTTTGTTAGATAAATAACAATTCGTCTAATAAAAGTTCATAGACTAGTTGAACAGAGCCATTTTTCTGAACTGGCTTTCAAGCAATTTCTTGAGACTGATCTTTATAAATTTTGGCAGAAAAAATCTCAAATTAGGTAAAAAAAATTGAAGTTTTCAGTCTTTCTATTTTCACTTTTCTTCCTCTCTCGAAATTTTTTTGGAATTGTTATTTTCATTAGAAATTACTCCTTCTGCCTACTGAGTGCAATGTTTGTTCTACTATCTTTTAAATTTTTTTCTTTTTTGGAATTATCACCATATTCCAGAGTTGAAGAGAACAGCTCTTAAATGTAATACCCAATCACAAACTCACTTTCTAAAGTAAATATCGCTAACATATTATTATGCATTACATTCTTGTACTGTATTTGGCTGAGACAGAGCTAATTTTCTTCCCAGTAGCTAACATGGGGCCATGTTTCAGGCTTATGACCAAAGCAGCACTAATAATTCAGGGATGCTTTAGTTACTGCTGAGCAGGGCTTGCACAGCTTCAAGCCCTTTTCAGCTTCTCCCTCCACACCACCAGCAAGAAGGCTGAGAGGGGAGAGAGCTGGGGCTGATGACTGCAGATGACCCAAGAGACATTCCAAAACATGTGGCATCGTGCCCAGGATATAGAGCTTGGGGAAGAATGATGAGCAGGGGCGCACTCGAAGAGGTGGTGTTTGTGTGTGAGATGTCTGAACACCTGCCTGACCATGGGAAGTGGTGAATTAATTCCTTGTTTGGTTTTGCTTTGCTTGCATGTGCAGACTTTGCTTTATTTATTAAGCCATCTTGATATCAACTCACAGGTTTTCTCACTTTCCTCTTCCAGTTCTCTCCCCCAACCCTGCACGGGGGAGGTGAGTGAGCAACTGTGGGGGCTTAGTTGCTGGCTGGAGTTAAACCACAACAATTCTTTACATGTGCTAGCCGGCCATTAATTTTTACACCTGCATTATCTGTCTGGCAAAGAAATAGAACTTTTGTTTAATCATCAATGAATGGTTCATTTTTCTCTTTGAGTCCTGTGGTACCATACACTCTCTCTAGGTGAGTGTGATGGCTGACTTGAAGGGGTCTTTTGCTTCATTTATGGCCCATGCAAAATCCCATGGTATAGATTCAGGTAAGATATATAAAGCCCATCCTATCTAACAAATAAAACATTAGTCACACATATTGAGCCACTGCATATCCACTTACAAAATATTTTCATGATTGTCTTAATTGCTAAGTAAAATAATTTCAAAATTTTCAAAGCCTTTATATTAAATATCACAATACTGAAAAATGGCTTCAAGGAGAAGAAAACCTTTCAATCAACCACTTTAAAAAGGCTATGGATTTGTTCCTTTGTGCAGGGTCTAGCTTATGAAACATTCTGAGATGAGCATATGATGGTGAAAAGGTCTAGATAGAGGTTGCTTATTGCATGGTTTCCAATGAGGATCTTTCAACAAGAACATATTATAACATTTCCTTTTGATAAGACTGCAACATAAAGTGTGCTTACTAACCCCAATGACAAGTGAAGTGCGAGGTCAGAAGCTTGGTGTAGTCATGTCACCACAACAGTACATCTGTTCTCTTTTATTTCCCCTTTCAAATATGAAGTAGTTGTGCTTAGCAGGTAGGCTAGAATAAATTCTTACATGTGTGCATTCATGCGCTTAGGCCTTTCTTCTATTTTTACTTTTTTTTTTGTAAAATACAAAAGTAATGGTAAATAATAGTAATCATGATAATAAAAAGGGAAAAAATCTGAAGTCATGCACAATACAATTACTCACCACCTGGTGACCGATGCCAGACCTCCCTTTCCAAAGCCAAACTGGCTGTTCTTCTGGGTAACTCCCTTCAGTTTATATGGTGGGCATGAAGTTCCATGGTGTGCAGTACCCCTTTGGTGAGTTCAGGTCACCTGTCCCAGCTATGCTCACTCACAGTTTCGTTTGTGAACCTCCTCACTGGCAGAGCATGACACAGAAGGGAAAAAAAATATCCTTGAATTAGGATAAAGATGGCTTAGCAAAAACAACACCATTCCCATTCTGAATCCAAAACACAGCACTGCAGCAGCTAGTGGGGAGAAGTTACCTCCACCCTAGGTGAAATCAGGACAAAGACAAACTTTGGCTTGAATGAAACTGAAAACCCCAACACAGGTTATTCAGTTATTTTCCCATCAAAACTAAATGTCAATTAAGGTTTTAAGACTTGTGCAAGTATTCATCTCTACTCGCCCAGCTTTCCTTTTCTCTGATCAGCACAGCCCACACCTGAAATGAGATAGAGCCCAGGGGCCAGGCTGTGGGTGGAGGCTCTGGGTGGGGCTTGTCAGGGCCATTAGTGCTCATTAGCACCCGCAGGTACTGCTAGTCACTTTCTTTTTCATAGTGATTATGCCTCAAGCTGCAAAAAGAGCAAGAAAAATCACTAAGTATATTTATTTTATAAAAAATATAGTATTATGGGAAAACATTGTGCTGGCTTAGTGTCAGGCAGCAGGGCAAAATCTGACAGGTAGTGGCTGACCATCCCATTTTTTTCTTATATGGGAATACTGATTTGGTTAAGAGAGCTTCATCTGCCACACAGCAAATGAATGAAGACAAAATCTGATCTGTTTGACTAGTAGGGAAGCATTATACTGATTTTTGTCTGTCCTTTTCCTAGAAATGAATATGTGATCATGAGGAATTAGGTGCCCCTTATTTCACTGTTTTTTTCTTAAAGTAATAAAATAATTCAGCATCCTTCTTTTTTCCTCTGAAAGTAAATGTATTGATGAACCACTTCAAACAATGCTAATCAACAGTGTGAGAAGCCTGCAAGATAGGACATTGACAGGCAAGGTACTATTACTAATTTATTTGTCTCTTTATGGTTCAGTTAGAGGAATATCTTAGGGAGTGCAGCACATGTCAGCGTTGTCAGATGTTACACAGTAGCTGTCGTAGTTTTGACTGATGTACAAGCACTACCTGCTCATGTTTGCCCTTCCTTTCTGTGGAGTGCACACAGGTAAGACAGCTTGTTGGTAATTTTTATTTAATGCTTTCAGTATCTGCAGCTGCTCTTTTGTTGAAAGTTCTGACAATATGAGATTCCACCCACCAAGGTTCCCAGGATTTCCACTGCAAGGGTTTCATCATGTAAACAATGTTTTCCTCTGGGATTAGAATACGACTTGCATTCTTTTCTGATGCTTAGTGATCTTGGCTATAACTGTTTATGTTTTAATTTATTAAGAAATATTGAAAGAAATTAAATCACAGAAATTAAGGGTGCAAATGGCTTTGCACTGCCCAAGAAAAGGTAATTTTCTTTTCAAAAGTTTTTTTCTGAAATAGACATGTCCTAAACCTCACCTTACACAGAAAAGCACATCCTAATTTGAAGACTTCTAAGCAAAAAGTAACTGCAACTATGTGTCCAAGGAGGTGTGACACTCACAGACTTTAATCCTCTCTCAGACACAATTGCTGGATAAAAAAGGAGGCATTACTGTTCAGCGTGCGTAATCAGATGAAGCCTTTAAATATGGCAGACATTTATTTCTTAATATAATAGAGTAAGAATCAAGAACAAGAATGTTTTTGAAAGAAGGGTTCAAAAATAATCTTAGGCTGGGAAGCCAAATAAGCTTTATGAATGACAGTTCAAGTTGTGGTGTAGTTGTTCCAGGAAACAAAAGGATGTTGCTCCTAGATGCAGAAGCGAAACCTTTTCAAAGTATAGAAAGTCATTCCAGACACTACAGAAACTACAGAAAAATTTCAGTGTACTGTCTTAGGGCTATTTCTCCAGTATGGTCAAGCCAGTGAATCCTAGGAATTAAAGGAAATATCCATATCTTGAAAAATGTTTAAACATAGTTTTCTGTAACTATGGAGTTTAATTTGGAACAGAAATTCCATTTTGCTGTATTTGTTCATGTCTTTCCCCCTCCCCATCTTTTCATCTGAGCAACTGGTTCCACTCTTAGGTTAGCAAAGGCCAATGGAGCAGAGAGCAGATGGGCAGCATTTCTCACTGACCACTCATTTACTTATTGAAAAGTTATAAATGGCAGTGTTGTGCAAAATAAATTTTATTTCTTTTCCTCCAAGTGATTTGAAAATCAGTGTCTAACGTAACTTTTCTGTGTTTTTACGTTTTTGTTTAGTTGGGGGTTTTGGGGTTTTGAATTTTTTTTTTTTTTTTTTTAACTCTGTAATACTGGTTTTGTTTTTCTGAGACCATATTTGTCTCACCAGGAGCGACTTTTCACTCAAAGGAATGTGGTTTGGCCACATCTCTTCAAAGAATCATAGCATCTCTGTGGTTTGTATGAACTCTAATGTTTTCAGGATATCTGCTGTGAAAATCGTGCATCCACAAGAACTGAAGCTCTCTGGCAATCCCTGGAGGTTAGCAAGTCTGCATTTTCAGGCGTGAGTAGGAACAGCAATGAAAACATGAGCATTCTTGTACCACGTGTATGCCACTCTATTGAAAAATTTATCCAGTCTCTGGGCTGATTCTAATAGTAATGTAGGATGAAAATGTGATTGAAAACATTCATAAATGAATATTAATAAAAGAATGAATAATATATGACGTACTGGCAAAATTTGGAACCACAGAAGAAAAGACTAACTTTTAACCAGAGTTATAGCTCTTGCAATGCAGAATGGAAGTTTTTAATGCTAGCTCAATAATCTTAATTTAGACTCAATTTATAAGTATTTACTTAGCAGTCAGAATTGTCTTCCTTCAGGTATGAAAAGCAGAGTAACAGTATTACAATGTTGGAGGCAGAATTTGGTCTTGGTGTCTTTCATTCCTTTCAGAAACTTTATTGACTTTAATTTCTTAAAACCTAGGTAAGGCCTTGATTTTAATCTCTCAACTAAGGCCAGCAGTGCCTTAACTGGATCTTTGTCCTACAACAGCACCTCAACAAGTGCTTACATTTCACTGAAGGAAATGCAGCATAAGGATATGTTTACAGTTAAGCACAAAGTCACATATACTTGAGGAAGGAATGAATTTACGTATATGCTTAATTGCTTTGTTGAGATAAGGCCAGCACCGTAAATGTATGTAAAGATAACAGAATATAGGAGAAAATCCTCACCACACGGAAACCTAAGCAACATTCCCAAGGGGAGCACAGCTTTACTGCAGGATTTGAGGGTGAAAACATAAACTGAGAAGGCATTCTTGGCAAATCTGAGTAAGATTTATGTGTGTGTATCTCTTTTGGGGTCTTTGCTGTTCTTAGCTGCTAAGTACATATTGATGTTCAGCTAGGTTGAAATTTAGAGTTGTATATTTTGAAGGACCTTAATAAAGACATCTTATTCTTTTTAAGTAACGTTTTATTAACAATGATGACAAATGCAACATTTTAAGATGAGAAACTCAGATATTTCAAAATTAATTTTTCACATTGAAGAAGAAATATTAAAAATTTTTCCTTAAGCCATTGCTATTACTCTCATTAAATGGATTTTTTGTAATATTCCTAGAGGATCCTGACTATGAGTAATTTTAGAATGAAACAGTGTCACAGAAGCAAGTATGTGCTCCTTGTGTATATTCCCAGCTTCCTAGTTCTATCTGGAATATGCCTGAGATTTTACAGGAGGACCAACCACTTGTTTTAAGGTTCAATCACCAATGGCATCCAAAAGCATAATTGTTTGTGTTCTGTGGCACTGAAGTTTTTGGGTCTATAGACTTTGCCAGTATCCTTATCAAGGCATCTAGTCTCAGTAGATGGATATTTAAAGGTTAATAGGGTGAAAAGAGATCCTAGTTTAAAAATTATGTTCACAGATGAAATCTGGCTAAGTTACTTGATGATGACTGGAAATGCTAATCTTAGAACATAATATTTCATATATTCTTAGAGTCATATGCTGCACACAATTCAATTTGCCTTTTCAGCTTTTTTTCATAGTCCATCAGACATTCTGACTTGCTTTCTGGAATTGTTTATACCAGTTTTAAGTAGTAATCACAGTTTTCTTTGACCTTTGATGATGGGGTCTTGGTCATGAACACTTGTTGATCAGCGTAAATGGAAACACGTATTTCAACTAGAAATGGACTTTATCAGTAGCCAAGAAGACAGTAAGCTCTTATTAAGCATGCAAATGTTATCAGTTAAAATTGCTAGGAGATAGATCTTAGTGCCATGACAGTTTCACACCATTTTAAGCTCTTACAGAGTCATGGAAATGAGCATGAGATGGGATCTGTAGAGGTGATCCAGAAGATGTCCTGATCAAAGTGGAACTGTCCTGGGTAGAGGCTGGTCTGCATTGTGTCTTAAATGTACTTGTGAGACAAACCAGAGTGCTGGCTCAACTGCCCCAGGGTCCTTCGCATGCATCCACAGCAAAGTCGGCATAAAACACAGTGACTGTTTTCAAATACTCATAGTTGGGGTGAATTAATGAAGAAATACAAGATCTTTTAGCTGTCTGAACTTATGGAATTACATAATAATAATTTTCTCCTTTTTATTTTGATTTAAGTTTGATAACTTTTTAATATAAAACTCAGAAACAAACGAAAAACTGGAACCAGAATCCAGCATGCTCTCTTTCAGCACAGAGGATTATTTAGTCATTGGTTTAATTAATCAAAGAGAAGTAAAGAATTGTTTGATCACAGAGAAATAATATATGGTGTAACTCTTAGTATATCCATTACTCTACTGAATGAAAAAGACCACAGACAATGGCTTGTGTTAAAACAGGTCTTCTCCATTAAAAATTATTATAAGTGACTTCATTACATCATTGTGCCCCCATTGCTTAGGTAAGAAACAGTCATGTTAAATCTTTGTTGATGTTGAAATAAAATTACAGAAGAGCTGCACAGCAGCACATGCATTATAATGTTCTTTGAAGTGAAATATTTCATATCCAATTTTTTTTTCATAATGCACGTGAGAAAGTTTTCATGATAAACATTTTCTCTGGAAGTTGTTGGACTATTTTCATTTAGTCATAATTAAATATTAGCTGCAAGCTAATGTTAATATTGGCAGGAGGAAGGTTATTTCTATGGAGGAGGAGCAGTCCTGCAGTCTGTCAGTAAGGTGTGTCTCAAGATAAAGGCTAGCAAAATTCTCCAAGAAAGATAATACAACAGGTGAAAGCCTGACTGTACTAACTGAAGTCCAGTTCTTCTCAGTTTCCAATTGTTCAAGAAGATTTCAGGTGGATTTACTACCATGTTCCAGGGCACAAAACTTTTTGTCTGGCTATTCAGAGTGATTTCTATTACTGCTGGTAAATTGATGTCCACTTTAAAGGCTAAGATGAATTTTAATGGCATAAATAATAAAAGAGGAGAGAATTCAAGACAGGGCTGACATCATAGATTATTCTTTATTTTTAAGTTCTTACTAGCTATGTCTTATGAAGGACATCTTCACAGCAGCCCATTCACATCAGTTCAAGGAAATAATAATAATAGTAGTAGTAGTAGCAGTAGTAGTAGTAGTAGTAGTAGTAGTAGTAGTAGTATTGAGGTCATTGTAGGGGAAAATGCTGCTAACTATAGAGCAGGTAGCTTTCTGTGAGCCTCTTCCTGCCTCACATATAGGCATATTTCTATTAAGATAAAGAGACTGCGAGCTCAGATCTTTGTTCTAAACCAGCAGCTGCTATGATTAGTGTGGGTTTTGCATATCAACATCATCCTGTATTAGTGGTATCTTTTTTATAATTCTTTTGGTATATGTTCATTGGGAATATGCCCCTTGATTCCTTTTCCAAGAGCATACCATGGCAAGGGCTGCCAGGAATGCCACAGGCAAGGCAGCCGCAGAGCTAGCAAATTCTGAGGAGAGCTGTATTAAGGCAATTCTCTTCCACTGGCACCAGGAAGCTAGACTTCAGAGAAGGCCATCTGAAATAATCAAAGGATTGAGAAATGAGATCTGTAAGCAATGTTAAGAGAGATAAACGTACGTGCTTTTCAGAAGAACTGGTTGAGTGGGAGGACAGGGAACATGAAAGCAATTTTACATAAAAACAGAGCATAAAAATAGATATTCTGAAAGGAAAAAATCTTGATCTAATTAACTGTAGCTCACAACAAAGGAAGGAAGAGTCCAAAGCCTGCAGATCTACACAGGTGGTGCTATTAAAAGTAGAATTTTGTTCACTGCAAACAGTATGGAAAATAGTGATATATTATAAAACACAAAATAAAAAAAAGAAATGCACGTTACCTACATAGACATAAACCAAACACAGACACACATATAAAAAATAGATATATAAAATGTGATATTGTGGATTCTCAGGATTGCATTTTTTATTATGTTTAGCATTGTACCAAATGAATTTCTCTAAAAATATTGTACTGTTTGTCTTCTCTTATTTGTTTACATAAAAATTTGTCTTGTATTTCTTTATCATTACTGAATAGTCTACAGATTTCTTTTTCTATTCTGTTAGAATGGCCCATGGAAAAAAAAAAAAAACAACCAAAACTTCTAAATTAGTTAAAACTCATACAGTGTTTGGACATGTGACTATACTCTGTGTAATAAACATTCAGTAATATTATTCATATAGAATGGTGAAGTCCATATAACTGAAACTCTGGGGCTAACCTATCATTTTGCATCTTGAGGGCATTTTCTCTGCTACATTTCATGGGGTTTAATGTCATCCTAATATGTCAGATTATCATTTTACTAGTAAGCAATTTTCTATTGAGACAGCTTTTGTTAAAAGACCAAAAGGCAATTCTTATACATACTAATTTTATGTCTTAGGTTACCTTTTACAATGTTTTATAATGTTCACACTTAAATTGCAGAATAATTCTATCAGTTAAAAATTGAAACAAATTTTTTAGTTTGTTTATTTTGTGATTACATGTGATTTTTATGACATTGATTCAACTAAGGAGCTATTGAACATTATCTGTGAGCATTTAATATCTGAAATTTCAGCATCAGTGCAAAACAGGTTTAACTCATTTGTTGCATGCTACGATGAACGAAAGTTCTATCTCCTTAAGAGAGGTCCAGAATCTTTAGTCTCCCTGAATATCTCCCAGTGGTATCTGAAACATAGCTATCACTCCCTATATGGAGGTTAAATAAAATAAAATTTATCCTCAGATAAATATCAGATGGGGATCCTAAGACCCCCTCCATGATCCATAAGCAACAGTCAAGAAACTACCTTCTGTATATTAGAGTTAGAAATGTAAAGAGATGTAAATACATAAGAAGGAAATTTGGTATTTTATGTAAGTAAAACTACATAAATCACATGTAAGAATATATATGTAATTTTTAGAGATATTTACTTGGCCTGCTTCCAATATTTTAGTTGATGTTGCCTTAAAGAATTTAAATTGGTTTAGAAAAAAATATCCAAATTTGGTTTAGAAAAAATATCCAAAGTTGGTTCTTTATGTAAATTTCTGGCTGGAAGATAGTACAAAGTAGTGACAGCATTATTTGTCAATGTCCTCCAGTGATTGTTAGCAATGCATTCTTGCACATATTGTTTCAGACAAAAAAATTAGTATTTTGCATTAGCAGAGGATAATTAGGCAATAAGATACAAAAGAGAGTAGGGTTATCATGAGATAAACACACACATGGGGTGTTATGAGGCACAGCCAAGTATCTGCAATCCCTCCAGGGTATGATTATCTCGTGATAACCGCACACCCTGGAGTTGCCTTATTGCTATTATAAAATATCTTTATTATAGGAAGAAATGCACATTTTTGTGCTGAAAGAAGACGAAGGTGGCAATTTAGAATGCTGAACAGCAGTTTCAGCTGAGCTGTGTGGTTTACACAGATTAATCTATCCCATTGGAATGTTTCCTCAGCCAAAAAAATGTTCCCTAAATCCAAGCAGTCATAATCTGTAGTGATGTGCAGCTATTTGGAGTATTTGACAAATTCCCTCCTTGGTTCTTATGCTGTTCATTTGACTGCAACATATGCACACAGCAATATGAAGAGATGGAGAGGTGTGAACAGGACAGTGAATATTCTGAATATTTGACAATGTTTCTAAAGTCTGGATTCTTCTGTTTTACTTTTATGCAAACTCTGTGTAAACTCTGGAAAGCTTCAGGGAGCTGAATAATGCATCTAAAGCTAATTGAAAATTATCAGGAGATAGAGTTCCAAAGTACAAACAATGTCAATAGAGCTTTGAAAGCTGGGGACCTGATGAGCCAGGGAGAAGTGAGAAGCCCCTTGCAAGTGGCACGGTTATTTCTCTACCAGGCATGGCAAGGTGATGCCGAAAGGGGAAAAGACAGCTGGGTAAATACACACTGGCTTCTTTGCATGAAATTAGAGTCTTGCCCCTATCATCAGTGGACAAAGACCACGAGAATACTTAGCACCAGTTCTATGCATAATAGCTCTGCCCATGTGAATGGCCGCTCTGAATTTACAGCCTTGCTTCCTCTTTTTGTAGACACCATTTGGGAGCGAAAACCACTTGGTCAGGCTCAAGGTCGATGTTAGCTGTTCTGATGACATGCTCAAAAGAAACAGATCTTGTCCCTGTATTTGCATTTCAACAAGCGGTAGGTTAGTTGTGTGTCCTGTTAGTCACAGATTCTTCATTAAAAATTATGCTTAAGGATTTATTTCCATTCTGTCATTTAATTATTTATGAAAACCATCACCATATTCCAGTGCAACCGAAAGAACTTCAGGGAGCCTTCTGTTTCTGTAAGTTTGTATTATTATTGAACAAATTTTAGGAAGAAATAAGCATTGAAATAGCTTATAAATTGTGTGTTAAAACATAATCAATATTTGTATTCATGTTTAGGCATAAAATCACACAAAGAAAGCCTTGTAGAATTTATTTCTGCTTAGAAACTTGTACTTTGGCCTTCAAAATGTGTCAGCTTTAATTTAAGATTAGTGTTTAATATGGAATATGGAGATCAATGCAATTGATTTGATTGAATAAAAAAGTCCTTGAAAGGATATATGGTGCACATTTTTAAATGCAACAAGCCCAATAATTGGTTTAAATGTAAAAATAAATTGTATCTAGAGATATCTATCCCAGCCAGGGGTGATGTTTTATTGGTTTTTACATTTCACTAACTGATGTGCTTTCATGTAAAATCAATATTTGCAGTCAAATATATTTTGCTTTGTTGTGTAGTAGTTTCAGTTAGCTAAAATATAATTTTAAACATGGCATAACTAACCTTTATTTTACAGTAAACCTTTTGTGCAGAAATGAAGGGAAAATGTAAAAAGACACTTTTAGCTTCCTAAATATTCTATGGAGTCCCTTGCATAATGTATAGATTTTTCATGTGCTTCTGCAGCATTTTACTTTGCTAACTCTCAGCCTTTTTAATTAAGTCCCTAGCCATTCCTCTGGAAGTAATTGCCATCTGTGGAATATTAGACACCATTTCGAGTGATGCATATGTACCTGCTTAGCAGAGCTGTGTAAAACTACACATCATACTTTCTACCTGTACTGAAGCTGAAAATGCATTTGCATTCGTTTTTTTTTAACCTATCATGAAGGGAAAATCTATTTCCCCATTTAGTCAATGTTGACAATTTAATACAAGTGAAAAGCAGATTTTACAGAAAAAGCCTACAACTCATACAATTCCTCTTTTTTTTTTCTTTTTAATTACTATGTCTTCCTCACAACTGGGGAGAGCTGAAGTCAAAAAGGGAATCTGACATATCTCACTTTATAAGTTACCTAAATGATCAGGGAAATTCCACTGCCACTACCAAAAATGTCATCGAAGGCAGAATGTTATACAAGTGAATTCTAATGGACACAATTCTTCAGTTCAACAGGATACAGTCAATATAATTAGTTTAAAATGGCCGTTAAACATCTGCTGATTTTCTTAAAGTTTGTACCTCTCTCATCATTAAGGAAAACAGATTATTTGAAAAAGCTGTTAGCGTCCAAAGGAGAAATTTATTTCAAAGATTTATTTCAATGTGGTTTCATGATGTATAGATTGAAGAAGCCCATGAAGAAAAGGTATTTTCGTATGTATTGTTCTAGGGAAACAGACTTTTATGTCTCTTTGTCCTCAAACTCCAAATTACAGTGCTCTGTTCAGTTTTTATTTTCCCTACTGCACGATGCTGAATAGAGATAGGGTATTTTTCCCCATATTCCTCTCTCTCAGTGGTCTTGAGGAAGTATGTAAAATTCTGTGGATTGCTTTGCAAAGCTGTAATTATTGTAGAGAGACCCACATTTCCACACATACACACACACACACACAAAAAAAAAAAAAGTGTTTTCTGCACCACAAAATTTGCATACAGAAAATCGGTATTTCTAAGTACTTCTTCCAACCCTACAATTCTGAAACACTCAAAAGGTGAAAAAAAAAGAAAAAAACTAATAGACAGAGAAAGTAAATATACACAGTGCTTATTGAATTCAACAGAGCAGAGAATTTTTTCTGGACTAGTGATTTCATAGACCAGTTTTACACTTTTTAGTCATGCTTTAAAACAATTGAGCACATGCCATAAACATCGAGTCGCTGGAAAATGAAGAGTCGTGAACCATTCAGAACACAACTGAACTAATATGTCAGAATGTTATAGCTTCAGAATGTGTGAAGCGAATTCTAAACCTGCTTGCAAGCCACTTTGGTCAAGCAGTTTTTGAAAGATATTTGCATAAAGACATGCATTCTTTCAAACAAAAGATTATCAGGACATGGAATGCTGGTTCTTAGAGAGACTTTGCTAAAGAAAGAGAAATAGACTTGAATATGTTTAAATCAAACCTTTAGCAATATTTAGGATTATTTGGATAGGGGTACTTTATTTGCCTATTTATGCAATTCAATATGGTTCAGATGCTACATGTCCGTTACCATCATCATAGACAAGAAATTATTTTCCCTCTTGTCTTGGCTACAAAGTAACAAACAGAGAAGCTGAGTAGGAAACTTAAATTGATGAGGGCAATGGTAACTAGAGAGAAGAATATTTGAATAGATGCCATGAGAAAAATAAAGTATTGCAAATTACACCACTTGCCTTAAAAAATAACCTATTCAAAGTGTTACAGAATTGTATTCAAATGGAAGATTTCCCCAGAGTATAAAGACTTCTGACACAAGTTCTTAAAACTAGCAAGGGCAATGAAATTAGTAAAGGTCTATGGAAAAACTGTGCACTAGGAGGAAGAACAATGAACCAAAGAAGAAGAAGTTTTAAAAGCAATCTCTTTTTCTGATTTTATCTTTGTTTTCTTTTTTTCATAGGCCTTCCTTTTTTGAGGTTGAGGTTCATCAAGCTACACATTTATCCAGTCCCTTTTGTAATGGAGTCTTATTTGGGGTAGGGGTCAAGGCTTAAGGCAAAAGTATAATCCATCTAATAATAATATTAACAGTGTGTTGTGTGAGGCCCACACTGCATAAGTTTGACATATCATAATGTCACTGTTACAAAACAAAACAAAAAAAAAAACCAAACAAAAACAAACAAACAAAAAAAAAACCCAAAAAAATCCTTTCATCTGAAATTGTTGAGATTCTTTAATTATTACACCCATTCATTGCCAATTATACTAGGAAAGGGATGCCATACTGAGGAATATCTTTTACTACCCTCACATGCAATTAGCTATTGGTACTGCAGTCTTCACATCTCACTGTATTAACAGTGAGAGTTTTTGTTTCCACATCAGATACCTCAGAGTTTGATGCCGCTAGAATGCTTACACAGGAGTATGTAAAAGAGAAGGAATAATGACAGGAAAAAATATTTTATAATGTATGAGGTTGAACCATAGACCTGATATCCAAAAATACAAGTCATGCCTCTTCCTATACTGAACTGATCAGATGTACAATAATTCAGGAACGATTCAGAAATAATTTAGTCCATTCATTTATACTAAAGGGCTTTTGTGCTATGATATATTAAAGATAATGATTAATTTCCCAGAAAAAACCACCAGACACCAACTTTCCTCTTTCATCTTCTTACTTTTGAAAGTAGAAAAAATGGAAGCAGACACCGACTGGGCTAGAAGACTATGATACTAAAATGGCCTTTTTTCTTCTCATATACTTCTGCATATTTGTATTCTTGGGTATAACTGTGCAATGGTTTTGCAGAATTGAAGAATTTGTCATTTTTTAAAAAGGAAATAGTTACCTCTGTAATGGCTAGTTGATCAAGCCAGTTGAATGGATGGATTCCTCAGCAGGGACTGTTGATCCAAGCAGGAGAGTTTCCTTTGCTTCTCGTTGTGTAGCCAGAAAAGAGCCACTAGTATATATTCAGATCTCAGTGGAAATATTGCTAAGAAACTTGAGATAGACGTAATAGTTTGTAAATCAGGTTTTAAAATGTAAAAACACAGTTTTCAATGGCAAGGATTTCCTGTATATCCCTGACAAAAGTGTTGGTTTCAGTGGCGATGCATCAGGAAGAGATTCAGTGCAGAAGGAAAAACGAAGTTGAACCCTGGTGCTTTCATAACCATTGAAATGTAGTTTGACTCAATATAACAAGGAAGACTGCTGTGCTTCACAACCCATGAGATTAGGTCTTCATCTTTTCATATCATCTACCTTCACATTCCTTTAATAATTATTTTTTCTAATACACTTAAGATGAAGAGATTTTCATGGACTTCGATGTCTTTATTGCAGTATCTTCAGCTGAAACTAGAGAAACTCAGCTTTAATTCTTAATACTATACAACTGCAAATCACAGTTACTAGAAAATTCACTTCAAACAAATCTATAGATAGCAACTTTACTGGCAAAGGAATTTATGGGGTATGTTTTCTAATTAATAAGTTATTTTACATTTTATTTATATATGGTTTTCAACAGTCACCATCTGTTTATGTATTCAGTATTAAAAATTATTATTTCAAGCATTTTGCTGCATATCACATGCTAAATTCCCAATTAATAAGTGTAATTGACAAAGGTAATAAACAAATGGCATAGGTGACTTGGCTCAAAATAAAATTAGCTCTGATGATACAATATTCTAAGTGTTTCTTTGGAATAACTATCCTATATGTGTAATGGTGGGGTTTTTTAGAAAGAATGGATAGAACAGAAACATGCAAGTGAGCTACTTTAAGTAAATGTATATGTGACTATATAAAGCTCCAGTCATAATTAGGAAGGGGTTTTCCAGTTACACCAACAGACAGAAGACAGAATGTTACACAGCAGTTGGCCATTTTTTAGTTTTGAAACTTTCCTTCCCTCCAGCAGTGAGCTGTAATTTGTTCTGATGAATACAGCTAAATGAGTTGCTTCTTGTGTCAATTATAGGGGACAAAAACCCCTCATTGCTGTCATTGAAGCAGCAAAATTAATGACAGAATTGACAGAAAATGAAACATTTCTTCAACATCTCTTCTTATCTTCTTTAATGGGGATATTTGCAGTAACATTGGTTGTATGAAGAACACTATTTTCTTGATTTGTGGTCTAGACTAGATATTGCTACACTTGGGACTCCTAAGATTGATCTACATCTGACTTAGATCAAGCAGATCCCCTGTGGTGCTTTGCCTGGTCTTATTACCTCTGCTGCTAGGTGGCCTGCCTTGCTCAGGGAAGATTGTTTTTTCTCTTTTCCCATCTGGATTGCATGCTAGAAGTTGAAAGCTGGCAGGAAAGGTGCAGGTTTCAGCTCCAAAGCTTGGCAATCCTTGTCCCTGCAGTGCCTCTGCAGCTATTCACAGTTAATGGCTCTAGCAGTGTGAATGTCACTGCTCTAGTAAAGAACAGCCCCTCAGTAGTGGTTCAGCTCAGCTGCTGATTGCTCTGTCACACACTATCATGATTCCCTCACTATGTGTCAAGACGCTGCTGCAGAAGGAACGCTCTAATTCACAATGAAAGTTACAATCACAAGACAAAATGGAAATGATAATTTGACACCGACAGATCCCCAAACTGGCATTGACTGTGCAGAATTTCCCTCGCCTTCTTTCTTCAGCTGTCTCCTTTTTGTTACAAGGACAAACTTTGGCATACTCAGTCACTGTTATTTGCAAATTACCTGTGGCTGATACAACAAGGCAGAAGGCAGAAGCCACTCCCTGTTTGGCATTTGAGTGATTGTTAGAAAGAAAATGATAGTGTTTGAATGCTGTTTCTATCAATGTCACAAACATGACAGTCACTTTTAGACCAGAATACACTAAAAAACAGAAGCAAAAATTTTTAGAAAGACCTGTTAATATTAGTTTGAATTTTAGAAGGCTAAATGAATACACTAATGTATCTTGAAGGTGCCATTACAATCATGTTGTCTGACTTGCACAAAAAAGATCAGAGATTTCATTCAGTGTTCCCATAGCAGACAGTAACCCACAGAGGCATAACAGATTGTCTATTGGAAACCCACCCATTTTGATTTAAAGATTCTAAGTGATGAAAAAGATTAATGTATTGCTTGAAAAATTGTTGCAATAGTTAATTGTCCTCACCACCAAAAATTACCTTTTATTTCCAGTTTGGGCTTTACCAACTTCTACCTATCATTGGACATTATCTTTCTGTCTGCAAGATGAAACAATGCTCTAAAACAAGTTCTTTTCAGATAAGAAGAGACTACAGAAATTTTTGTCTTCCTTTAACTTCTGTGACTTATTCTAAAATAAGCAATTTTCCTAATAGAATGATAGAAAGGAAAATGTGACTTGTGACCAAATACAATGAAATAAACTGTATTTCAGACTGCTGCTTGAAAATATGCTTACTAAAGAAACAGCTCAAATAGTTGGGCAAGCCAGCCAGCAACTCCAATCTTACCTTATATTTGGGAAGAAATTATTTTCTTTAACATCTTGTTGAATTATTTCATTGAATATTATATGACCTTCATTTAACTGTTTGTCTAAGGGTTGTTCAGTGCTCAGAACTCATGTTTGATTTAGTATTATGTGCAGAAATAAAAGACTGGAAATATTAGTTTGAGTTTGGGGTTTTCTAACTAGCATCTACTTATCAGTTTGCAAATATAGAATATGTGTATAAAAAGAAATGTTTTCATTGGTTGACTTGATGATTTCTAATTAAAGGTTTGGTATTCCCAAAGCATAACATCTTTATTTTTTTTTTTTTTTCAGTAGTGGAGGGACGTATAGTGGTATAGCGCTAGTGGCTTTTGTGCAGTGTCTTGTTAAGAGAATGTCTGATCTAGGAGGGTTCCTAGAGGGTAAATCAAAAATGGTTTCCAAATGTATTTTTTGGTTTTATCATGGCTTAAATCCTCCTCTACAAAGAAAATCCAATTGATTTGATAAAGTAAGAGGTAGTGCCAAATGTACAAAGATATAAGTAAATCTGTTTGAGACGAAACCTTTTCTTTCTGTTCTGTAGATTTTAAACATGATGAGTTTCAGCAATATACGTTTAATTTCTCCACTTCTACTTATAGCAGGATTGTCGAAGATTAATGTTTATCAGCTAAAAGACTTCAAAGCGTACAACAAACTGACCTATACCCATAGTTGTAAACTTATATGCATTCATCAGCCTTGAGTCTTCTTTCCCGGTAGCAAGGTCTAACTTTGCATTCCAAAAATTTCCCCTTTCATTTACTGCAAGGTTCACTAAATTTTCTCCCTTTTATTTACTATAGTGTCAGTACTGGTCAGCTCACCTTGCAGTTGATATTTACTACACTGAGTAATACAATGTCACTTAGCCCCTCCAAATGGTCTTTGCTATATCATGAAGAAAGTCAGTTCTGCTAGAATCTGTATTACTATTTGTGTGTAAAAAGAAATTCTGAGGTTCTGTATGGATAAGAAGGGGTTTGTGGAAGGAAACTGAGCATCCATATTGAGGATATATCTCTTGCTGATATAAACATCAATTACAATTGGACCAGAGAGCAAGATATATCCTAACATAAACTTTCTATAGAAGACAAATTACACATCAAGTAAAATTTTATTAGTGATATGGCAAAGTTCTTTCTTTTTTTCAAATATCAGTACATAATTTATTTTCCATTTTAAAGTTCTTTTCAATGTTTAATAA
The DNA here is from genome assembly GCA_013398955.1 of Callaeas wilsoni. NCBI lineage: Eukaryota > Metazoa > Chordata > Aves > Passeriformes > Callaeidae > Callaeas > Callaeas wilsoni. The sequence goes on from VWPU01009432.1 coordinate 417,403, forward strand.
AAACAGTAAGATTCTTTTATGCAAAGATGTCAGAAGATGACCTGTAGCTGTTGTCCTAGAAGTCAGTGAATGTAATAGTGTGAAAAGCTGGAATTTAATTTCCTTTTCTATGCTGCATCTTTTTAAACAATGAGTTGGCATATAGTAGTACCCAAATCTCTGACCAGACATGCTGCTGACAATTGGACAAACATCTTATTTGAGAATGAAAGAGGGATTTGGCTCTTTTTCAGAGTAGGGCAGGATTGTGAATTCTGTGATATGCTCAAGATTTTTACAGAGAAAAGCCTTTCCAAATAAGGGTAGGGGATTTAGGCCTGAGATCTCCCCATGAGTCTATGCTTAGGAGGTATTTTGCAGATTAGGTGGTCATGGTTCTGTTCTGTACATTGTGGTGGGAAACCCCTCTGCAATCTCCTTAGCTGCAGCGCACCAGCTGCTGCTGCCTGTTGTGAGCAAGCTGTTCCCATGTGCTTCCTCCTCCTGCTGAGCTATCAGTCTCCAGTCATGAAAGCAGATTCACTTCTTAGCAGATATATCACATTAATTTCTGTTGCTCAGCTGAGTCATTATGTGATGTAATTGTTGGCCTTTAATAAATCAGTTTTTTTCCATATATTCACATTTTTTATTCAAATTCCAGCAATTCCATCTAGACCAGTATATTAAACATATGCATGAAGCTAAAAAAGTCTAAAGCCACGTTGTCATAAATTTTCAGATCAGATGAACCTATCCATAGCAAAATAATTAGACAAGAATGATAGTACATGACAAAAACTTTAGAAAGGGTTGTGTAATGAGATTGTATCTATTCACAGTAAAGCCAAAGTTTGTGCTTTCAGAAGTAAACAGTATGTAACTGCACATTTAATTTGTGAAAAAATGTTCCATTTTAATGTACAGCAATCAAAATAATATATACACATGCATTATTTTACATATGCAAAGTATTTATTACAAAAGCAAACGGTCATTTATATATAAGACAACCACAGTTGTGGGGTTTTTGTAGTACAGATTCTGCCACATCGCAAGCGAGCAATACAGGCCATAGAGAATAATTCAATGTGAGAGCTCCCTACTCTGTGAATAAATCAAGGACTTCAGTTCAGATAGAACTATTCAGCCAGGCTCAAAGGAGAGAAGGCACAAGGGATAAATCACACAGTATTCTGCAGTATCTTGGCTTCTCAAAATTTTCACGAACAGAAAACACTCAGTACTGCAATTGCCATTCAAAGTAATACACCATTCAATGCCTGAATTGTCACATAGTCATGTTTTGCCTCATTTACTGCCAGATGCCATTGCTCCCAAATGATGTCTTTCAAGAGACAATGCCTGATATTCTAGATCATTGTTGTCCCAGTGCAGCGCAGAGTACAAGGCACAGAATCTCTTGGCTCTGGAAAAATAATGTCTCATAACAATCAGGCAGAACCTTTAGAGTTAGCTTCAATGAAGAAATTTTAACAAAAATATTAGTGCTTAACACTTTAATTGGCAATTACAACTCAAAACTTCAACTTCCATATCTACTTGGACTCAATAAAGCATTTCACAATAGCGTTTTTCTCTTAGAAAAAGAAAATTTCAAGAGAACTAGACTTCCTTTGGGATTGTCATTATATTTCATTTTCATGGTTTTTTTTAAATATTTTATACATAGAAAATATTTATATATTTATATATAAAAATATGTCTATTTCTGAAATTATTTAAATGATATAAGTCTTTTCCCCTTCTTTTCTTCAAATATGAAGTTTAGAGAGGTCAGTTTCATGAGCAAAAAATCCTGACAGTAAACTGTATAAAGTCCTCTTACTGGGTGTTTTTGGTGGAAACAACAAATTGTATTAAATAGTCAGAACTGGGAGAGTGTCCAAATTTCTTCTCGAAAAGAACTCAGCATTTTAACAGGTTTTTAGTTACATTTTGAACCAGTTAGAATTGTCCAGCAGGAATTTCAATGAGTTAATGTGAATTCTGAACGTTCTGGAAAACCTTCATTAAATGAAATACAAGCATTCAAATAAATGTCTGGGAATCTGAGGAACAGCAGTTAAGCGAACTTGGTAAAACACTAGTTAAAACAAACATGAAGGAAGTAAAAACATCAGTTTGCTAAATAAATGTTTCAGGCAGATATTCACCCCTTTGATTGGTTTTTGCATTGTTCTACTTATGTCCTGGATAAAATTTTCAGGAAAAAAAAATCAGGACTCCATCTCCTCCTCTTTCTCCAGTTCCAAGTATTTTGCCTTTTGACCTGTGTATTTATGTAACACACTCGATTATCTTTATATTTTTTTAAGATCAAAAAGTCTTATGAAGGAAACTTGGAGAGAGAGTTCTGGAGTACAATTATGAAATCTGACATATTGCTAATATTCATGACACAGGTCCCTTCCATCAATAGTCTTAGTCCTTCTGAAATTAATTTATGTACTGTATTTTAGAAGATATTTTCAAACTTAATCTTCTTATTATTATGCTTTTGTACTATGGACTATATCTCTGTTTTCTTAACTTTTTATAGACCTAGTTCTAGAAGAGCTTTAAAGTTTATCCAAGGATTACTTTACTGTGACATTAATTTTTCATGTTTTCTGTGTAATTTACAATACCTTTCCAATTTTTTTGATAAATATTTTGCCAAAAAGTTTTTTGGAAACTCTTGTGGGCATTTGGCAGGAATCCATACATTTTGAAAGAATTTTTATCAGAGATAGATAACTATGATACACAGGTAACTTTTATTATCTATGCTATACATTTCTCTTAGTTGAAGTTTCACTGCTTGCACATCTCTATCCAAATGTTTGTACAATATCATCTGAAATTATGCTTTCTGTTTACATTCAAGCTGCCAATCAAACATGATTCCACAGAAAACAGTAATTAGCTGTGTTACCCAATTAGAAAAGAGAGGAAAATATCTTGTTGGCACTCACAGTATTACTTGACAGACAGCTTGAATATAACTTGTATTTTGAAAAGGTTTGTGTTGGGAAAAAAAAAGATTTTCAATAACTAATGCAGTACTGCAGAGATTTACTTTTTTAAGGTTGAAAAGTTAGTAAAAAAGGATTTAAACGATTCATTGTCAATCAGTCTTTGCAATCTGAATGCATAAGTTGCATTTTTACCGTTATATTAACATTCTTGTCCATCTGTGGCATTACATTTGTGCTGGTTTTGGCTGGGATAGAGTTAATTTCCTTCCCAGTAGCTGGTGTGGGGCTGCGTTGTGGATTTGTGCTGAACACAGGGTTGATAATATGGAGATGTTTTGTTATTGCTGAGCAGGCTTGCACAGAGCCAAGGCCTTCTCTGCTCTCACACTGCCAGGCTGGAGAGGAGCCTGGGGTGCGTGGGAGGCTGGGAGGAGACACAGCTGGGACAGGTGACCCCAACTGAGCACAGGGATATTCCACAGGGCATGGATCATGCTCAGGGTATAAAGTGAGGGGAAGAAGGAGGAAGGAGGGGGCGTTTGGAGTGATGGTGTTGGTAAGGATCAGCCATGGTGGGGCCCTGCTCTCCCGGGGATGGCTGAACACCTCCTGCCCATGGGAAGCGGTGAATGAATTCCTTGTGTTGCTTTGCTTGCGTGTTTGGGTTTTGCTCTCCCTACCAAATTGTCTGCACCCCAGCCCATGAGTTTTCTGGCTTTTACCCTTCTGATTCTGCGACGTACTTGATGCTCAGTGGCTGGCTGGGGTAAAACCGTGACAACAGTAATGGAAAACTCTCCATATCCCAGAAGAACCTTTATGAAAAAATGAAATTTTGGGCTTTCCCAAATGTTACATGTATGAGAGTCTGGGACAAACTTGATTCAAATGAAAAGAAATGGCCGATTAATATGCTGACAGAATATCTATGGAAGATTTTTTAAAATGGTTTATTGTTACGAATCTTGTAGCCACAAGGAACTTAAATAAAATTATTTTATAAAATTAAATTATTCATTCTCTTTTTTTTTGCTTTTGAAGTAAGACTTTTATCACCTTAGAAAAAAACTTCAAAATTTAAACCAGAATGCTGAAAAAAATAGAAAGATTTTTATATTTTCAAATGTCTTTCTTGTTACCAATTTTTGAGAATTTGAGAAAGATCAGGAACTTTTATTTTCAGAATGTTTACTACCAACAATATTGAGTCATTTAGGAGACTTGTTTGTGCACTGTTTTTTGGTGGAGACATCACAAGGGGATGTCACTCTATTCCTTTTTATCCTGAGGGTTCCACAGAGATTTTCTTAGGCTCATTAGAATGTAGCATGATATTTAATTTTAAACATATGAATAATCTAAAAGCATATATAGGTCACACAGACATGAAACCAATTGTGGGCGCCTTTTTCCTATTAAAAATAATTTCTAATGTAAGGTTTAAACTTAGGATACACTTACCAGAAGTCTCTCAGTAAAGCTTAACTGAGTTGCCTAAGCAACTGAATGTAGACCTGAGTTTAAAGTGCCTTTGAGTCCTGCAGAAAAACAAGGTGGTCTTACTGCTGAAAAGCTTCAAAAGGATTTTGGATTTCAGGGAGCATATTCACACAGAAGGGTAAAGCACTTTACATAACAAGCTTTACATTCACACCTTTCAGCTATTTTGGTTTTAACTTTCCCGAGTTCCCCAGGTTGACATGCCCCAAATTCATGCATGTCTGTCTAAGGTGTAAGTCTGTTGCTGGTTTTACAATGTGCTTTGACAAATCATGAAGAGACCAAATCTTTAACAAATTCCTTAAAATTCCTATTTTAAAACAAGGAATCAATTTTGAACCTGGAATCCAAACCTATCCAATGCACTGATATTTTGATTTTCTTAGTATTTCCTTGTTAGAAGTAGCTTTATCCTTTTTCATAATTGTTATAATTAGGAGCAAGATTTGGATTCTTTTTCAAAGGAAAAAAAATATTGCAACGTTTTACTTATTGCCTGGACAATGCACTATTAATTCCAATGAAGTCTTTTTTGACATTAAAATGGATTTGCACTGAAGGGCAAACACCACCTCCATATGCATCCAGACTGCATTACAATCTAATCCATCACATTATACATTTATAGGTGTCTACCACTGCTGGATTGCTAAAACACTCAGCCATAAAAAAATGTCCGTATGAAAAGCTGGTTTAAATTTCATGCATTTTTACTTACAAAGTGTCTGGTTAGATGAGCATGAGCTTCTGTGAAAGAAATCCTTTTGGAACATGAATATGTAAGAAGCTATGAAAATTACATGAACAGCAGTTTCTCTATTACCTTCTCTGTATTCTTTGCTGCTAGGTGAGTTTTAGACTCAACTAATTTGCAAATATCATTAAAATTCTTTTCAAAGTTTTATGGCATTGCATATTAGTAAATAAGAACACTACCTTGCTCCTTGATGTAAAAACATGTGCATAGCTGATTTCCCAGATGAGGAAAAAGATGGCTCAGTGGACAATAAAGCATCAACTGTGAACTTACTGTACATACTAAAATTATTCATCCTGGGATATATTTTCAAAAGCAATGTGAATGGATGCGTACCCACAGCTTTGATTATTTGTTAATGTAATTTCTATGAGTGCCTTCTATTCACGCTCTAGAAAATTATCCCCTACTTGTCTGTCATAAAAATCTGCTTTATTTCCTAATTTATTTGTTTATTTCCTAATATGAAAAGTAACAGCTTATAGAGCATGATAGAATGGCTTCGGTTGGAATGACTTGGACCTCAAAGATCATCTAGCTCCAAACCCTCTGCCGTGGGAAGGGACACCTTCCACTAGATGAAATTGCTCAGAATCCCATCCAACCTGGCCCTATATGTTGAAATATTTCCCAGTGAGAGAAAATAATCCTGAACTAGGTTTTTCAGCCTTAGCAGCTGATCTTGCAATAATATTTTCCATTTCCTGTAATTAGAATTAGTATCACTAACAAAATAATGAGTAACTGAAAAAAATAAGACATGACAGTTAAAGTGATATGTATAAAGGGATGGTTTTTCAAAGTAACATAATTTATATAGGACTGGGATTTTTTAAAAACCATACTATGAAAAAATGTCCCATTATAGTATAAATGTGCTATAATGTGATCTAGAAGTATAAAAAATTAATATATTCTAGTTTTAAATATTGTGCTTCTGAAAGATAATGTACATATACCTGTCTTACAATGCTAATCTGCCCTCAAAAGCAATAGAAAAGTACATTAATTTTAATATTGTTCTTTATTCTATAGAAATAGACATACTGTGAATTTTCACTGAGTGTGTCTGAGTTCTACAGAGGCACTGTTTGTTTATGGGATAAAAAATTGCAGACTTAACACTGCATCAACATGGACAACACTCTTAATGCGGAGGTCCTTCACAGAAAAGGGCAAGCTCTAGTTGCTAAAATGCCTAAGAAAGTTTCCACTTCGGGAGAATTTGCTTTTCCTTTTTTAATTTCCTGCTAATCTCCCTTTGTTTTGTTCTTCTCCTCAAAAAGGCAAAGAATTTAGATCACAAAGCCAGCTAAGGTCTATAGCCACATAGAGGTGTGCACGGAAAATTCTCATGGAGACACACTGCCCCTGCTTGTCAGCCTCCCAGCTCCAGCATGAACATCACAACTGGTATGTTAGGAAAGCCCAGGCAGAATAAAAATGCAGATGGATTAGCTATTTGGCCACTTCTGGTTTTGTGGGACAAAATTATGGAAGAGTCTAGCTAGTGCTTCTATTAATCTTCTCTTCCTCCTTCCCCCAGTGTGGCAAAACCTTACTCCCCAAAGAGCAGAAATGCCAGGGAGCCAGCACCTCTCCCCTCAATTATAGCTTTCATTCTTTATGCATGATCACTCTGGGAAAAAGTATTGAGAATTACAGTATATAAATTCCAAATAATTGAATTTCTAATTACAAACTAATGATAAGGGCATAATGAGGAAGAAAGATAAAAAGTCAGGACACTAGTAATGCATTCATATTATAGCCAGCAATGTACCATTTCTAAATGCTATATATTTGGCCTTTTTGCTTTCCATATCTCTCTAATGTTTTAAGATTTCAGAGATTTTATCAGATGTCTGGATTTTAGTAATTAGATTATTGGGACTAACTTTTGCATAATTCAGGACATTCAAAATCATGTTTTGATAAGTTCCAGAAGTTCTTCACTTTGCCTGGGTAGAGCAGGTTTTCTGCATAGCAATGCAATTCAAACCTCAGACATCTTTTAGATTCCTTTATCAGCTCTTTTGGGAGCTTTTTAGCAAGCATTTGAGGATGAAATGTGTTTGAATATTGGAGAAACCCATGATAAGATGAGTTGCAAAAACTTTGTCAAAAATGCATACTTAAAAGATGCACAGCGAGGGAAGATGAAAGGGAAGGTATATATGTCATACAATGTTCTTGGGAAATAACAAAGAAAAAACTCATGAAAAACTCGTGGTCCAGGCTTGTTCTGGACTCCAGGACTAGTAATTGGGATAGTGTGGGCACAAAACAATCAAAAATTCTTTTTTGGGTCTGTTTTGAAAAAAAATTATTAACATACACTGATTGAAGTAACAAAGTATGTTATCATATTTATTTTGCCAAATTGCTGAAAACTGCTGAAAGACTTTCTGTAACCTAAAAACCAGTATCCCCCAATGTATATTTGTTTTTCTTCAAGTCATGTAACCCAACATAACCTAATGGTAGATTCTTTTTTTTTAAACTGTTTTTGAGAAGGTAGCAGCAGTAAGAAAAAGTACATAGAGATTTAACTTTAAGCATGTGACCTTTCTTAAGACATATCAGGGAAAATATTTTCAGGGATGGTATACGTATAGCTTCAAGTGAAAGTCTTGGTACATATTAAAAGATATAAACTTGTACAGATCAGAAGAAATTCTGCTCAGCTCAGCCAGCCAAAATACAACAGACTGAACAGGAAAGCACTAATACTTTTTAGATGCATAATGTTCTTACAAATGGCCCATGCTGTGCTAGTAAAACTATTGTGACTGGGAGCTTTTGCAGTGAGAACTGACAGATGAAGCAGAGTTAAGTACTTTTTCAGACAAGTTACTACAGTAAATCATTAAAGCGCACAAACAATCATCCTTCATCAGCCTGGGATTTGTTTTATAGCAATTGCAAATCGAAAACAATGTAAACAAACAAATCGACAACTAATGAACATTCCCCCACTGCTCACTGTAAATAGATTACAACTTTAGAAGAACACTTTATCCAACACATTGTCAACTCATTGTAAACACATCTACAACTCATAAACAACTCATTACCCAGTATGTTGTCACCTCATTGCAATTAAAGTTGAATGCTAACTGTACTGCGTTTCCCTGAACTGAATCAATTCAGAAGCATGGAAGAAAATGTCTAGATGTATTAGTCCAATAAGTTTCAGGACTTTTAAGGTTATCTTCACAGTGTAATTGGAGTTTCTTTTGCAGTTTTTAATGTCAAAATTGAACAAAATTGCATCACTTCGTATTCTAGCTTATATCTAGATTTATTCAGTTAGACTTCCAACTTACATATAATAGTTTCTATGGAATTTTTTAAATGAGAAAAGTATTCCCCCAAAGGTTGTAAAACTCACAAGTTTCCTTGGAATTGTTCTGCATTAACTGTATTTGACAGTCTTGTTTATTTGTTTATTTATTTATTCATTATTTACTGGCTTACTTTCTACACCACTAGAAATTTCTACCTTCATGGTAGATATTAATTAGATGGGGTTGCTAACGAATGAACTTCAACATCTCTTCAAAATAGTTTTGATACTGAAAAATCATTTACCTTGAAGAAACCATAACTAATAAGTTTTATATGTGGTTGGCATAAATCTGAAGATGAGGACATCTGGGTTTAAGAGCAAACTTCATATACATTAGACTGCTGATTGAGGCACAGCTTATGAGAACTGGAAGTATCTGACATTGCTTCCACAAACTCTTCTGCTGGGCTGCATGCACACAATTTGCTGCTGCATATTTACAAACAATATGTCCTCTGGTGCAAGAGTGGCCTTTTTAATCCACATTTACATAGTGCTTAGTACAAAACAATCCGATATTTTACAGGGCTGCAGTGCTGCACATATTAATGAATACAGGTAGTAGACAGATGCATTTAGTAATGGATCACTACATGATTATAATCATATTTTAAGAACAATTCACTTTCTCATAGAAAAGATTTCTACCGAGCTTCTCAATTTGTTTTAGAATTGCTGCTTTTTCATTACATGAAGGACTGTGATGCTAAGACTAGAAAGACTGGCTTACAGTGCTGTTGCACACAGGATCACAAGCATAATCTTCTCCATCATTTCACAAATAAGATTTTTTTAAATGTCATTTTGCAGGACAGATATTATCACTATCTTCTAAGTTATACTGCTCAAGAACTCTTATATGTATCGGTCTCACATGTCACATTGGCATCCAAGTAGTTTGTGGTACATACATTGTTCAACGAGTGTAGTGTGCCAGAAACAAATTAACCCGGCTTAGGAAGAAAAGACACTCCACATATAGAATATGGCATTTCTCACCATCCTCTCTTCAGCACTTTTTTAGACAGTGGCTTCAACCACTTTCGGAGATTTACACAGCCCTTGTCCTTTTGCAGAAGGGAAGACATCAACAGTAGCAATGGGCACCACCAGCATCTGCTTACACCAAGACAGGCATCTGCCTCACAGTTTTTAATGTTGAGGTCTTCTGCTTGAAATGTGACTTGTATTTGACAATATACTTTTCAAATGGTCTCTCAAAGATCCTCGCTTTCAGGGAAAGAGGTCGGCTGGAGTAATAAACTGGTAGAAGCATTTTATACATTCAAGTTTTGATTACCTCACTTCAGTCTAGCCTTAGCAGGCAAATGTTATGCTGATGTGATAGAGCTATGGTGAGAGAAAGAAATCAGTAGTTAATCACTATATTTCTAAAGCTCTCACTGATTAGAAAGCACAGTCCTACAATTAGGAATGTTTAAAAGGACTCAAAGTTTCATTGTTTCGCTTGTGCCTGACTGAGATAGGAATGAATGTGGAGTGGCTTAAGTAAAATTCTATGAAGTTAATGATAATTTGGAAGGTCAATGAGTGATTTATTATCTATGTTTACTACAAATATGAACTCACTTTTCAGCAAAGTGAGTCCATTATGGAATTTCTGGGTTAGCATTGAGAGCTGTAAAGACCTTTCTCATCCCTTTTTGATTTTTTCCCCATTCATATGTGAACTACGCAAATGTAAATGCAACTTTTTCTTCCTAATGAGGCCTCATGTAGTCCTTATAAACTCTGAAAGTTATTTCTTAAATATAAATAATTAAACTGATACAATGTGCAACTGAAAAAGAAAGAAAAAAAGTCAAAGTGTCAAAAAATGTTTGCATTTGAATTTGGAAATATGCTGTGTCTCATATTGGCATATCATTAAGCTAAGTATTATCTAATGTAATGGTTATGAGACAGAAACCTGTCTTTTAGGATATCTCAGGACTATAGTTTTCTGTTAAAATAAAAAAAAAGTGGGAAGTTTCTTCTGCAATGCCCTATTTCTTTAACATATATATCACAAAACATTTAAACAGTATCTAAGGATGTAGTATTGTCTCCAAGACATAAACCAAATAAGAGGTTATATTTTTGTTTAAAAGTTTTAATTTAACTCGATCATCAGTTATGGTCTGGATGAGGGAATTCCTCAACTGCTTTTCATAGAACATAAGGCTAGATTTTTCACAGTGGTTAATTCTAACCCTTATTGATAGTAGGTCCTATTGTCCCTAGAAAACAAACAGAAACTTGGAGAAACAAAACAAAATTTAAAAAAAAGAAAGAGAGAGTTGTTTGACTCTGTCTGTATTGAATCAAGAAACAGTGCTTCACAAATCAAGAGTTTCTTCTAAGAGCTATAATTTAATCACTATAACTTTTCATTTATTCTTAGGTTTGCTTATGTGTCATTGGGTGCAGATATTCTATGCTACTGAAAATTATTCCCACCAAAATATTGTAATGCATCCTTTGTTCTACATTTTAAAATAGACTGACAAAGGAGATAAAGAAACCAGAATTATAATACGCCTTTGTAAATGTAAAAAGTTTAATAAATCAGAGAAGTGAACTTCTTATTCTTCTCAGAGAGGAATAGAATTTTCACTTAACTGTTTTTTTATTACTCTATTTTCTTTTCTCTATAGGGCTGAGCAACCCACTGAAGGAAATTAGTAACTTATTTTAAAATTGCACAAGTCTTCAAATACATTTCTGATTTTACTTTTTAAGTTCCATATCTTTAAAAAAAAAAGTGGGTTCTGGTTTGTTTTTTTTTTTTTTTTTTAAGATTGATCATGGGTGTTTTTTGGAAAAATTGAGAGAAACGTTATTCAACCATCAAAATATTTTTAAACCTATATACAGCAACACCAAATCCACATAAATGGAAAGTTACTCTCACTTTAGCACCTAATATTTACCAAACTCTTACTAGGACCATAAAGGCTTCCTTCTTGCTGCCACTAACTATTTTATAATTTCAAATCAAATGCAGTATTTTCCATTGGAAACAAAGTTCTAATCTTTGGCACAGGTTTTTTTCTCAAACATTTAAATAAAAAAAACACAAAAAGGTCCTTGGATTAAAACCTGTATACTTCACAAGTTTTGTTGTATCTATTAAGTGTAATTTTATTTCCTAGATCTAAAAGAAAACCAGAAATCCTTAGGACAAGTGATCTCTATTTTCCTTAACATGTCTCTGCATCATCTCTGTTGTTTTCAGCAAAATATTTGCATCTATTTCCTCTGTAAACCTGATACCATTGGAGACATTAACTTATCTTGAATGTGGTGTCCACATTCTATTTTGATGTATCACAATTTGAAAATTATAACAGTATTTAGCAGATAGATACCTTCTTCTTTTCCACTCACTTATGTGAACTGAAAGACCAGTGTTTCTCTGCTCTTTAATGGTTTTAACAATTTAAAGTCACTGATTTTTTGTATAGAAAAACTGTAATGACCATTTTATAAAGATCTAAGATTATGCAGGATTGTATCAACAGATACAGAGCTAATGAAGGTAAAATAAATCTCCCATAACAGTGAATACTTTCCCAAGGTGGATTCTCAGTGATGCACATGATGCCATGGAGCTTTTACATCAAGGTTGAATACCTTCCTAGAAGATTTCAAAAGAAATGTTAGATTTGATCCCAAAATTACTGTGTGTCAAAAGAGTGACATTGTTTTAGACAAGAAATTACAGCTGAAGACCAAGATGTGCCTTCTGATTAAAGTCTTTGAGAATAAGCAATTTTCACTTTCTCATACATCAGCAACCATACTGAATGTTGTTGACCAAGAAGGCAGTACAAGGCAGTTGAGAGTTCAGATATTCCCTAGTCAGACAGCTGCACTCAGCTTCATCTGGATCTTGTGCAGATACAGCAGATGGCCTCTTTATTGAAAGGTGTAAGGAAATGGTAGGTGACAGCAATCACCATGTAACATTGGAATTTGTATTTGCTGCACAAAAAAAAAAAAAAAAAAAAAAAAAAAAAAAAAAAAAAATCAGGCTTGAAAATCAGCTTTATTCCTGCTCCAATAGGTTTGTCCCTGTGTGCTATCCATGCAGTCACATTCTGAATTGTCTTTATTTTCACACGAAGTAAATGCTAAGGAAGGAAAGCAAGATCTCCTTTAGAGTGGAGCATGTTGTCTTTCCTACTAATGTGTATCAGTTTGTTTTACAATAAAAGCCAGTGTTGTCAGAGAAGATACAGTGTATAGAAAAATATATTACTTTGCTTACATGGATTCACATTTAGTTTATCACCCATTTGGTCCAACTTGTATGCCATAGATCAGGCCCTGACGTTGTAAACTCTCTCCTGCAGAACTGCCTGTGAATAGCAAATAAAAACAATCCAGCTGTGATGGACATATTGCTATAACTGCTGCCAGTGAAAATGAATAGATGACAGTTCTGCATAGACTGCTTAGCTACCCCAAACAAGGAGCTGAGGAGACTATTCCACTACTTTATTACCTCTGAGAAGTTATTAAAAAAATATTCCCAAGAAATATTTACCTCCAATCATTCTTCATAAAATTTCAATGTTTTCTCTCCCTTCCCAATTTTTTTTTGCAGCTCAGATTACCTTTGTCTCACTTCTTGCCCTTAAATAACTTGTACAGTGGGGAGCAGTTTCCCAGCTCAGTTCGTGAGCTTCAATATCTTCAAAAGCACATTGCTTTTGTTTGCCCATGAAATTAGGGGCAGAAAGGTGAAGTGTAGTGTTTTTGTTGGAATGGTAGCTTCTTATTCAATATCTACATAATCTATGTTTTTTTCCTTTCAAAAGATTGAGAAAGAAAGTTAGTAAGACTCTCTAACATTAAAAGATAATTCTGAAAAATATCATGGTTCAATGCTGCAAATTTGTGAATTTAGCAATAGTGTTGACCACCAAAAATCTTTGTTTCCTACTGGTGAGAGCAGCTTACTATTAGAGACAGAGAAAACCCCTCAAAACACTATTTTAAAAAAAGCTTTAATATTTCTTTCAAATAGATTTGAAACAAAACTACAGAGCACAATGCCCCAAAACCACTGATTTTTAGTTTCAAACTTTCATTATGGTCTATTAGAAAAGGCATTCCTAAGAGTTACCAATGTTTGATTGTATCTTAATAGGAATCTCAGTCTCGCTTTCTACACTGTTCACATGACCTGAATTTCTCTCATTTTCACCACTGTCAGTGTTTTCAGCATTTTGTAAGTCATAGGAACAATACAGAGCCCAACAAAAAAGCACGCATTAACACGGGAGTAAGTGTATAGATAAAGATTAGATAAGTATAATTGTGTAGATAAGGATTCAAGTCATTGCTAGCAACAAAGTGTTTGAACCAAACCCTCAAGCAGCACCAGGGCTGCGGTACAGGGTCCCATAGTGAGTAGTCATGGCTGCAGGGCTCCCCCCATTAAACTAGGGATGTTAAATTAGGGATGCATCCATGCTGACAGCAAGCGCAGAAGGACTGAAGAGCAGGCCAGTGCCTGGTCAAAGAACCAAGAAGAAGCTAATAAAAATGCAGGGATAATTTAGGGTTTCTTGTAACCAGAAAACCTTGAAAATTTGTTTGCTTATAACTAAAACACCACAGAAAGACATTAAATTTTGCAAGAGAATCCTAATTCCAGAGTTCCAGATAATGTTGAACTGAGAACTCTGCATGTAAGCTGTTAGTCATACTACTGCTCTTTCCTTTAAGGAAAGAAAAATTAGCAACAAAACCCCAAAAACAAACCAAACAAAAACAACAAAGAAAGAAAGCAACCAACAAACCAAAAATAACCTAGAGCCTATTTTTTTCTCTTAGTTTTATTTTGTGATGTTTTAAATTTTCCTGCCATGAACTTTGTTTTGTCTCTGTTATTATAATAGCACATTTAACTTGAAGATATGCAACTTCTGTTGCCTCAATTTTTATTACAAGTGCTCATAGCATCTGTCAGAAGTGAGGTTTCATTCAGCTAGACTTCATTTTAACTTAAAGATTTTGCCTGCAATGTCCTCTTAAGCATGTATTTGGCATTGTTCTGTACTTTAACCTGTTCTAAATTCTAATCTTTATTTATCACTAATATAATAATCGAGACAAGAACCTACCCATTTCTCACTGAAATTGTTTGGACTCCTGTTGCAAGTAGTGCCCTGAGATGTCCCAAATATGGGTTCTTTCATTTGGTGTGCAAGAGCCCTATCTTCACACATAGCCTACTATCTATCCGAGGCTTGCCAAATATTTGGCCTTTCAAATATTCTGAGTGAAATCCTGACCCATCGAAACTAATGGCTTAATTCCCAGAATCAAAACTTCACACTTTTGCTTTTTTTATTTCACAGTCAGAGGTTTTAAGCAATCTAAATTATGTCATAACAGTGACTTTATGGCATCAGTATTAAACTTCTTATGAGGATATATGCTTTGCTTCCTTGCCACGCAATGAAGAATTTAGTTCTGTTTTATACAGGTGTAATTTAAGTACTATGAGCTGACTTTTCTGTTCAGGTTTTTAGTAACTGGGAGAGAAATACAGATTACCAGATTAGAAGAGATTATTCAGGGGACAAAATTACCCCAATGCTAAAATTCCTCTCAGAATAGGTGGGAAAAAACAGGTAGGTGAAGGGAGCAGAATAATTTAACACTAATTATTTTATCTATTTGTGAAGAGCTCTACGGTAACGACACCTCACTGAAAAGGTATCTCAAATATATCTTAACTGAGGTTTGGAGTCAAAAAACAAAAGGTGAATACAGTGCTTGTATTCGTTGATTTCCATGTTACCTGCTCAGAGCAAATTGCATACATATGGCAGTGTTCCTTGTTCCCTGTGTCTGAAGACTCAACATTAAAAAAAACCCAACAAACATTGTGCTTTGAAATTTCAGCTCAGACAACTGAAACAAAAGGGAGAAAATTGCAGCTCTATGTGTAATAACTAAACCTCTTGTTATATGCTGCTGTATCAAATATAAAACATTTTCATTTCCTTTGTATAGGAAATTCAATAGGACCTGAAAAAGGGGTCAACCAAGTACTGTGACTCCCACTATAAAATGTGAGTGGTGCTAATATTCCTTTTTCAACTCTCATGTGATTGCAAAGTACCAAACAGATAAAATATAGCTTTCATAAAACTGGAGGTTTGGTGGGGAATTAGCATGAGAGTTGTGCAGACGACTTGCAAACGGAAGGCTGGCCAAGAGCTCAGATTTATGCTATGGAACAGAAATGCTTTTCTCCTGAGGTTTTCTTGAAAATATCACTGCATGTGGTCATGTTGGTTTACTGGCATATTTTCCTGAGTTTTTTTCAAAGTGAAGGGGGGAGGAGGAGAGGGAAGAAGCCTGTTCCTTTAAGAGACACATAACAGTCAGGGAATTGGGAAAGCATATAAAAATGCATGTTATAAATAGCACAAATGGGAATTTTGAACATTCAGGCATATTCAAATTTGGACTGAGGAATTGTTAAGAAAATATGGGAAATGTTGTCCAGAATTGAAATTTTTTTTTTATGGAGTGTTTATAGTGTCACATATTTTATCTCCATAGATTTCAGCTGTCACATACGAACATTAGAAAATTCTGAGAACCAAAATGTCAATTCAAAGGTAATTTTACAGAGATTTTTCTTGCCTACTTATCTGAGATTAAGTCTGAATTTAGACACAGGTATTTTAGTAGTCAAACTACATTATTCCTGGTATACTCTGTACAACTTTAGTAACTCACAAACAAGAGATCCCGGATGGAGAGCTTGCAAGCAGTACAAGCCTATAAGCAATTCAAACAGAATTTAATTACACAAAGGGTAGCTGAATTATGGAACACATTGCTGAAGGCAGCAATAGATGCAAGAATTATAAATCAGTTCAAGAAAGAGCTCAGAGAAAGGAAATCAAAAAGTAAAACAAATCAGTTCCTTTAAAAACATCACAGGGTTAAATGGGGCAGGCCACAGTGGACTCAACAGTCAAGCCCTTTTTCTTTAAATGTTCCTGTGTTTCCTAAGGAAGAAACGAAATAATCACTCCATTGATTTCCATAATGGCTGTAGTTCCAAGTACCAGAAATACATGAGTGTGTCTTTTGTGCTTTACCTGTGCTTACAGAATTTTTTTGCATTTCCTTTTATTTCAAACTTCATTTACACTTGCACTGTTTTACATGACTCTGGCAGTATAAAGCAGCCATGAAGTAACTGTAAATATGATTTATGCTCCCTTTACACTAGCAAAGTGATGTATAGTATCCTTAGGGAATGTGGAATCATGCTCAGTACCCGTGAAACAGACACATAAACTCTGTTTAATTTTATTTAACAAGCACATTTCTATTTTATGTTTTTTCTTTATATATCATTTTAAGACTCATATTCATTTCTTCTCCTTAGACTGACAGAACTGAATTCAATGTTCTCAGTGCATTAATATTTCATTAATTCTATGTATATATACAAAATGACAGTTTATACCTACACATCTAATACAAATCACTATTAATAGATCTCTGATAATTTTTCTCATCGGTAATACTTGCATTCTTAGAAATATTAAACATAGAAAGAGTGCATAAGTGAAGTAATGATTACTGAGGATGATTACAATGCTATCAATTTTATATCAAAAGGAGCATTTCAGGGATGATTACTGTGGAATTGATCGAGCACCTCACCAAATCCTTCATATAATTGCAGTGTTGATCTTAAGGTTGATTAAACAGAAACAAAGAATTAAAAATCTGCCCTGTAAGGGAGAAAAATAACAAAACGGAATCTCCTGGAAATGATATGTTCACCTAATTTGAACTTACAAAAAATTTTATGGAAAAAATGGTAAAAAATTAGGCACATGTATTTTTCTGCAGGTATTTTCACACTTTTCTGAATGCTGTCTGTGGGAGACATTGTGGCTGAAAACAATATTAATTGATTCTCTGGGACTTACTGACATGAATTTTTTTCAGTTCTTTGAACGTCAGCATGGAAAGAAACCTTTGTGAAGGGTTGCAGCAATATTGCCTCATGTCCATTTTTAAATGCACTACACTGATGCCTGAACTCTTAAATAAAAAAATGGAATCAGGTGCTTGAAAAGTTAAAACTTTAGGGTTTTTTCCCAGTGATTTAAAATTACTTCCATAAAGATTTAAGATGCTGAGACTACAATGACTGGAATATCCATTACGTGTTTAGTAAACTTGTACAGCACATTTGAGATGTTATTATCATCAGTACTGATCCCTGTAGTTTCTCTGGCATTCAGAAACTGGGATGCTCAGTGACTCAGAAATCCAGGCCTTTGAACCTTTCCAGATACAGGATATGTCCCTATACATGTCTGCAATGTAACTGAAAACACGGAAGTGAAAAAATACATTTAGGAGCAGCCCTTTAGAAATGGAATAAATTGCACTATAGAGCATCAAACTGTAGAAATCAAATATAATTGTTCTGATTTCTTTAGTTCAAAAAGCTTTTTTTTGCCATTTGATTTAATTTCCTTGTACTGAAAAAATAATATAGGGTTTGTTTTTTGGGCTTTGTTGTTTTTTTGTTTTTTTTTTAACATGGCAATTATTGACTCCAAAAAGGAAATTATTTGACTAAAACAAACAAAATCATAATTCGTATTAAAGTTAGAATGGAAGACCAAATTTAGAGTGCTTGTGCATAGCACCAATATTTTTATTTGCATGTGTGGATGTGGCTTTTTTTCATAGCAAAGAGAGATAAAGGGTTATCAAAAATCCAGAAGAATAAATAAAAGTAAAGAAACTGCTGATGCAGCCATAGATGAGGAATAGTTTTATTTTTAGATTTATGCATGGCAGACAAAGAAATCTATACAAGCTTCTGCTGGTATCTTCCCTCCCAGAACTTATGTTTGAAAAAGAGAAACTTAAATGTAATTTTTTAACATTATTTTACACAAGCATTTTTTCATTCTGTCCTATTGATATAGTACTTCTCACTTTCCCTGCCCTTACCAAAACTTCATGTATGCCTCCTAAGCACAGGAACAGAAACCAGCATTGTGTTGTTTTGACTGCCATTGCTTTGTGATCTTAAATGGTCCCTCAACCCTTTTGTCAATATTTATTGATGGGATCCACAGGCACTCTGAGTGATCCCACTCTTGAGGGGCATAAACCAATGGCAAGCTGGGAAGGCAAGAAAAGGGGGGCCTGCTCCAGGCAAGAACTGGTTAGGAAATATCAGAAAGCTCAGGAGTCATTGACAAAATGTCAAACATTTCAAATCCTTGATTGTTTCTCTGTCTAATGCCATGCTAAACAGAACCATTATCACCCCCTAAAGTGGAAACATACATATGTGTATGCACAACACATGCATGTGCACTCACCTCCACGCACACACAAGAGTCTGCAGGGAAATTAAGCAATGCCAATGAAACCATGCACAGAGAAAGTTCTCAGATAAATTAACAGTGCAATTACATTACATGACATGCCACAAGATGGATGAGGAAAGCTTGGCTGGTATTACGTTCTGTTTTCAAATTGCAATTTATTTGAGGGTTTTAATGGATGCCTTATTAAAACATCTCCGCATTGGTCAGGTTTCAGCGCATGTCAGAGTAGCCCATGATTGATGACACCCTCTGCTGCTTCCCTTGCACATTTGCAGGGAATTTAAGCAAAGAGGGAATGAACAGAAGCTCGGATTCGTATTGATCGTGTGAAGGTGCACTGCCTGAGAGCACAGTCTAATAACATTCTCTTAGCCGAACTGCCTCACACGAAGGCATTTATTACAAGAACTAAAATGTTATATTGTTCGGGATAAAAGAACATTGTACAAACAAAAGAGTAGGCAATGAACAAGGGAGAGAAGGAGAGAAAAAGAGAAAGAAAGAAATACAAATGTGTAACTTTAAACAATGAAGTGCTATTGTCTCCTATGAGCATATTTCAGACAGCTAAAGAAATGGTGAATTTAACAATTTTCTATGTGTAGATATATGAGAATCTTCTGAAGATAAACTAGCAATTTCCTTTTTTTTCCTTTAATCCATCTCATTTAGATGAGCTCCTGTAATGATATTGGTAGCAATGAGGGTGGAGGTCAGAGCTAAACACAATTAGGATTTTGAACATCAAAATGGATAGCTTGACATTAATCATTTGACCATCCAATGTCTTTCTTCATCACTTTAAGTACTATATACTGTAGTTAATTGATCTGACCATCACCCATTTTATAAGCGAAAAGCACTTGTACCTAACCGGTGTAAATCTTAAAGAGTCCCCCACACTCTTAGAGGGCAGCTTCTTGATAGATTTGGACTAGACTTGCATAATATAAGAAACACTTCCTCTTGTGCTGTGAGATTTGCAAGCTACCTGATTGAAAAAGAGGAAATTTACATGATTTCAAACTGCAAAAGCACTGTTGGCTTTTACCTCCCAAAACACCCTTTTAAAGAAATCCATGTAAGTAGTTCATCACATCAGCAATGTTTGGTTAACTGATACTATTTTTTCTTCATTGTAAATGGAGTCAAGCTGAAGGTAGAGTGAGATAATCAACTACAGATGAGGTAGAGTAGAAATACCCTTGCCCCTAGGTACCTCAAAACACAATACTGATTACAAATAAAAATTCAGGTTGGGCATTAGAGTCCAATTCTTTCAGATGCTGAGTACTTGTCAGTACCACTACTGTGGCTGTGTCCCATTTACCTTGTCTTTCTTGTGGCCTGCAGGAAGCACTCAGTATCATCCATGATCAGATCTCCAAAACACTCCCCACATATCTATGCTTGGGGCTTGGTTAAGTACTGTCTCATATGTCAGCACTGCCTCTGGCTGTTTGCAACTCTAATACCATTCCAGTTTCAATTCCAGGTCTAAAACATTATTTGTTTGACCTGCCTTGCTCGTCATTATCTGAGCTGCTAATTTTATTATTTTGTTAGCACCCTGGGCTGCATGGTATAAAGTGACACTATAAAAGTGTAGTTTGATTATATTGGAATCATTCAGCATCACAGGCTCAGCAAACAAAATGCAGCACTCCCACCCACACTGCTATGGTAGCAAAGAAGAGGGAGTAAAGAAGAGGGGGAAGGGAGGATAAAAGCTGTAAGAAGGATAAATAGGAGTAAAAAAGCCATTTTGGTTGAAGAGCTTTACAAACTCTCGAGCTAGAGTTGGACAAATTTCTTATGAGCCTATCTGAATTACTCGGTACTCAAAATATTTTTTAAAAGAAATAGCAGTAAAAATAATGCTAAAAACCCAGAATCTGTGAAGCTTTGTTCACTAGAAACAATGAATGAACTCTCTAAGTCTCTAGTTCTGAAAATTAACTTATAGAAATTTGACTAGGATTTAGAAACCTTAGGTCAGTGCATCAGGTCTTGGTCTGAACTTAGACAAGTCACCATTCTTCTACAATTCAGTGTTCCCACTTCTTTCTGCCATAGCTTCACCACATTTTTTCCACCTACTTTTTAAATATCTCCACTTGAATAAGCATTTTAGACAATCAAATCACAGCTTGCTTTTGTAAGTTTATTTTAAATATAGACAGGGTCCTTTAATATTCCCCATATTTAACATTAGTTCTTCTGTTGAAATATTGAACCGGAATAATTACTGTGTTCTTCTGCTTTTGTTTCTGAGGGGTTTTTCTTCCCTTCGCCCCCAAGTTTTACTTTCTAGATAACTGACGAAGTTAACTTGAACTTCTAGAAGGAAAAGGGCTATATTTTAATTCTTTACTTTTGTAGTCCGTGCTGCTCTCAATACTGCAGACCCGATACTTGTTTCATTGTTTCAGAAGCATTAAAATGGCTGCCTCATATTGCAGGCATTCTGTGGCATAAGAAAAAGGTTTTCTGAAACAGAAGAGTTCATATACTTCAACCAGAAAACTTACCCTTGCGATTAGCCTGCTGTGACTGTTTCAGATCAGTACGCGTAGCACCTGAGCAAGTCATTTACAGGTAACCTAGCCAAGTCGTAAACCTGACCATGATCCTCGAAGCAATTCTGCATTGAAAGCCACAGTTATCAAATATTTTCTAGCTACCATAATTCAATTTCAACTTTATTTATGTAGATGAAACAGTAAAGATTGAATGTTAATAAACATTGATTTTCTGATTAATAAGAATTGAAAATCTCATACTCAGTGTACCTTAGAAGATGCAGCTCAAATAATTCCAATTCATGCAAGTCATATTGTTCTCAGCTTCTTGATTATAAGCAATAACCATGTCTATTATAGCTAAGATAAATAAACAGATATTTTCTGGCAGTTTAGTGCACAAATGCAACCTCCTAACCCTCACCATCAAAAGGTCAAAAGCTGCAAAACCTAGTCCATTAACCTCTGTAAATGGTTGTGATATTAAAAACTGACTCTCAATATCCAAGGGTCATGATCTAGTGCAATAACTATCAGCAATAAAGAATTATGACTATAGTACATTATCCATCTATAAAATGGCCATTTATGACACCAGCATATGGGCTATCTGTAAAAGGAATGAACCACCCCTTTCTAAGAATCATTTCACACTTTCAATTATAGGGTTATAATATAACCTGTTAAAACTTACCAAGTTTTGAAGCAGAGAACAGAACTTCTATCTGCATATTAGAGAAAACAACAAAAACTTACAGGCTAATACATCTTAGTAGAAAATAGCCATTTAAAGTATCATTCTCAGTCTGATTTCTGAACTCTGACATAGAAATTTCAGATTTAACTAGATATCACCTCACCACAAGAGAGCCATGGATAGACAGAAGTCTATCAAGATGCAGAAGGGCTGTTTCAAGAAAAGGGTCAGCTAATTTGTTCTTCTAGCAAACTTTTCTAGTAATTAGATAGAGCTTTAGCTCTCCAAACAAAGCAAGGTTTTTGCAAAAAGTGGCTGAGTATAAAACAAATGGGTCTGAAAAATAATTGTACAAAACATAGAGCAAAATCAATTTTAGTGGTGTCCACATAATTTTGATCACAAAAAGTCTATTTTCAGGGGAAGAAGGTGGAGGATGACAATTTAAAAAACATGATAAATAAATGCAAAAAAATTGTGATTTTTTTAGAACCTTAAAAAACTACTGTCAGAACAGGACAAAAATTAGTATCTTTTCTATAAGACATGCATATATCAATAAATGTATATAGATGGATAGAAGACTTCTTTCATTTGCATGACATCTGTTTAAATTGCTGAGATGTCTTGTGTGTAGAGACTTAGATCAGTGAGTTATTTAATCAATCACTAAAACTCTGATGATACATTAGCTTGGAAGACCTGCAAAAATCCAACCCACTTTCTCTTTTAGAAAGCAGCTGGTCTTAATAATTAAAATGGAAAAACTCCATCCATCATCATTTGCAAAGTCACCCAGACAGAGCCAGAACTTCAGCACCCTGTTGTAGTTTCACAGGATGTCTGAAAGGGCTAGGGAAAAAGTAGAATATATCCATTATTTTATTTTTGGCAACAGATACAGGGAAGCCTTTTATTTGTAATTAGATGTGAGAGGTTATCAAAGCTAAAAGCAAATAACATACCAATTTTGTTTACTCTTTCTTTTTCTTTCTGTTGGATTCAATGAAATCCAACCATGGAGTCAATAACTGACTTTCAGGAATGGAATTAATTATACGCATATTGTCTTGCTTTTTTGTTTTCTAGTCACAGAAAAATAAGGAAAAACCCAGGCATGAAAATATGATATAGATTTTAAATAAGACTGCTGAAGCCCTTTTTTTTCCTCCTACAATCTGTAGTGCTAATGAAGTCTCTGCTAGAATAAAGCTCATGTGCTCTTTACTGCTTTTGTTCCACCCATGAAGTTGTCATTTGTTTTCTCCATTTATGAAACCAAAGAAACATGTAGAATTAAGCAGGACTAGATTCAGGATGGCACTGGGCATTGGAACTGAAAAGTAGAGTATCTACTCAAAAAATGGTTAAGATGAAAATGTTTTGTGGTGCTTAGTCTCCTGGAGAACCTAACTGGACAGGGATTGCTTGTGAAGAGTAGAGGAGTGTTACAAGAGGTTGCCTGAGCATTATGCTGGAGATACTGAGACACTGTGAAACCAAACGAATCGGATGGAGGCTCTGTTTCAGGGTACAGCCTTCCCCATGCAAAAACTCTGCGTAAATAAGATTGCATGAGCAGCAGCTACTTTTGCCTCTCGCAGATGACTCCCCGGTGTAGACCCTGAAGGGAAAGGTCACTGGAACGTGCATCTTATGGCAGTGGAAGCCAGTTGAGAATCTGTTCTTCAGTCCTTTGTACAGAAAGAGTAGAGCATATAGCATATTGAATGGCTACAAAGCGGCTACAAAAATTATTTTATTAATGAGATTCAGTACTGGGCACTTTACCATCTGAACACCTCTCTTTTTAATGGCTTAACAGCTGGCATGCTCTGGAGGATGCTTTAGAGCACCTTTTGTCCCTGTGCAACAGCTTCCCACCAGTCTGGCTCAGCCTATGGTCAGGGTACCAGATCTACTTCATCAAGGGATGTTAAAACACCATGTCAGAATCCTTCTTCTACCACTGTAGTTAATAAAAATGTTAAAGCATAAGTTTGTGTCAGATGTTGTCTTCTTTCTGGGCTTATTTTCACTCTTAGTAAACTATTAGCTTTTGTCCTAGTTCAAGGACAGTTCTGAGAAAGCCACATGTAAATGAAGTGACACGATACATATACACAGGGTGCACAAATAAGCTTCATTTGGGCATTGTCTACAATACATGTGTAGGTTATCTTGGAAGTCAGTACATTTACAATATGTTTTTCTGTGAAATATATGCTTATTTTCCCTGATTCATGCATTTTTGTCACTTCTTAATTTTCTTAGCACCACTGAAATATGGGGAAAAAAATCTTTTATTCTCAAACATCAGGGTACAAAATATTATAAACAATATCTATAAGTGATTAAACTCTGAGAAACAAATTTTCCTTGAGTAATTTTCATTTATAGTTATAAATGACCAATGGAATGACTACAACGTTTTGTTCATTGCTTTTTACCGCTTATACAGGTAAGAACATAAAGTCCTTTATGAGTTGCTTAAGTTTCTTACTGATGATAAGTTATATGGCTCCATAGGAGAGACCATCCTCATTCTGATAGAATAGTTGAAGCAACAGGTGGAAATTATATGAGACAGTTGTCTTGGCCTAAACAGATCCTGACATTGTTGTGTCATTGAATACTTAGAGTGTATGTTTTCAAACTATATTCACATTGATGGATTTATCTATAAAAGTACATTCCAGTAATAAATTAAATTGCAGCTAATTAAATTGCACACAAAGAAATATTTACAAGTATAAAGGAGTTCATGGGTTTGATTCACTCTAAATATTTGTAGGAAGAGCTTCCTAGTTTGTTAAATTCATCAAAATGACCACATCATGACCAGCTAGCATACTTGACTTGTTGTGTGAGCTATTTACTGAAAAGGCAGATATTTGTCTTTGTCCAGATCATTTGCATCATGTGACTCTGTACAGATACTCCTTTCAGCAGGAAGGTATTCAGGACTTATCCTAACCTTTTCCTCTCTCTCTTTATTTAGCGGAAGAGATTATTTTTTGCTAATACTGCAAATTAGGAATAGTAATCCTCTAAACATAACTGAAGAAATGGAAACAGAACATTGTCACCACCAAAACCCACACACTTAATAATTAATTAAAATGTGATTTGACAGGTGAAGCATTGCTGCGTAATGGACCTTCAGCTAGTTATAATAATTATAATGACCAGATATATTCCATTCCACATTCTGTCAAGAAAGCTCTTCAGATAGTCTCCCAAAATGGCAAGGTTAACCAACTCTTTCAGGAGGCACAATTTTTGTGAGACTTACACACTTAGTCATGGCGCAAGCAACAGAGCTGACCTCCCTAAGGGACTAAACACAGGTCTACGAGCTGCATAAATGTAGATGTTTTAAAGAAAATGCCAAATTTCAAATTATCTCTATGAAGCTATTTTCCCAATTGCAGAAAAGGTTTAATTTCAGTAGCATCCTTCAGATTGAACTTAGAAAATCAATTATTTCCTCTGTAGAGAGCTAAATGCATTAAGAGTCCAAACATTCAAGTACAAAATGTAACTGAACAGGAAAAAATAATATGATCTTTCCATTCAAAAAAATGCATACACCTCTGCAAAACCTATTGCGTTATATATTTTTAATGCTCATCATTAATAGTTTTAGGCTCTAACTTGGCGAGGTCAAAGTTTCACTTGCATTAAGTTGTTTGATGTACTGTTGGACTGTTCTGTTAGTTTTTTGCAAAGCTGAGTGTGTAAAATAGTTGAGATATCAGTGTTATAATTCTAAAGTTAATAAGGCCTGCTTGGCTCAACTATTAAGCACTTTTTGCTTTTTAATCTGTTTTTAATGTAGAAATAGTAACGATGACCAAAAATAGTACCATAAAACATACTACCATAGCAGGTAAATTAAAAATTAGTAGGTATGGTTTGGTTGAGTTTTTGTTTGTTTTTTTTAAACTACTGAACTCTGACTTTCCTCTCTGAGCAGGCAGTTTCAGGCATTTGGTTGCATTATATACCATGATATACCATGTGGCTCGCAGAAAGTATTTTTATTCTGTTTATACCTGTACAAAATTGGGAGAAAAAACTGCTTTGTGACCTTATGGGAACTTGATACCTGACTAAGCAGGAATATGTATTAAATCTTATCCTTGATCATAGGTACTTGTGCAAAGTAACTGTTTCAAGATTCTTCTCCCTTCACATAAAGTCTAGATATGAAACAAACTTTAGAAAAAATGCTGGGATCTTGCTCAGGGGAAAATTGCTGTAATATACCACAGGAGATGCACTCAAGAAACCTGGCATATCCCTAAAATCTTTCTTTTCATCTCCAGTCTTGTACTCTGTAAGTTGAATATTGCACTTTCTATTTTATTTTATTTGGATGTACCAAGAGTATCTTGAGCTTTTATGTGTCTCTTTATTTTATTGATCCTCTCTGCACTCTTAAAAATAATGGGCTTTTAGTATCCCAGTGCAACTAAAATTTATCTTTCTTACTTTCTTGCTCATTCCTTTTTAAAACACACACATTTAGTGGATAACCTTTTACATATTCAGAAATCATCAGGCATCGCTAATGCCAAAAAACCCCATTCCTGTCTAATTACTTTGTTAGAGAAAAGGCACATACATGGTTATAGACTCCCTGTTGTTTGTCAGGCTACCATTAAATATTTTTCTTATATCTTTGGTGGCATAACACTGTGAGATAGGCATGTATCTTGTACTGGTGAATTAAAAGCCCGCTTTCAGTGAGTAAGATTAGTTCTCCATTTAACCAAACCTAAATTCATTCTCTTATTGGGGAAGAAATGGGATGAGTGGGATGCTGGAAAGATGCAGGTGGGAAAAGAAAGGGGCAGAGCACCAGCTAGGCTGCAGTATTCAGTTACATGTGAAATGATTTGTAATTCTGAGTAATCACTTAGGACAAGCCCTTGCACCATTTTATCTATACATGACTCTAGGCCAAAGTCAATACTCATAGTAAAATAATGAGATGAAGCTAACTGAGCCCCTTTATTAATGCTCCAAGGAGCAAATCTGATGCTTAAGCTTCTCCCATAGAAAGTATCCACTTCTTCCTAAAATGAATGAGTAGGTCATGATGGCTGGTAGTAACTAGGATTCTTAGCTCCAAAAAACCATGGAAAATTTTCTTTCTTATTGGTGCATCATGTCATGCTTTGCCCAGCTGCACATGAAGTCATATAAATTTTGCATTACGTGTAGACTCATTAGAGAAATCTCTCTCTCTTTCTTAATCATTTTCCCTGACTTGGAGAGATGGAAAAGAAAACCACATAATGAAAGTCCAATAAACTAGAAGGAAAAACCAGTACACTGTTTGAGATGTGTGGTTTTATTCTTACTACTGTCAGCCATATGAAGAAATTCAGCTACGCAAGGAACACCTTGGCAAGGGGGGTTGCCTCACAGCCGTTTTTGTTTTTTTTTTTTTTTTTTTTTGAAGTGTAGTGTCCTGGTTTTGGCTAAGTCTTAATTTTTTGCAGGAGCCGGGAGGAAGTGGAGCCTGTAGGCATGTGGTGTGGCCCAGACCCTAATGTTATTTGACACCATCTCAAATCATTGCAGTGGGGCAAGGGACACGGACTCTTGCTTCAGAAAAGATGAGTGTCTCTTTCCAGTGGAGCAAGAGTGGCACAGAGCAGTGGAGTACTGCTGATCCTGACCAGAGGAAGTAGTTTGTGTGTGATTGGGTTGAGTTCCACACTCTCTCTTTTGTACACTTTTGTTATTAACATTGTTGCTGTTACTGTTTGTTTCCTTATCTCGTTATTTTTTCCAGTAAATTGTTCTTATCTCAGCCTGTGATGTTTGCCTTTTGTGTCCCCAGTTGTCCTTTCCAGCCACCAGTGGGGGCAGAGAAACAAGCCAGTGGCATGTGGTTTTGGAGTCTTGGGGCAGGGGGCACTAAGTTGCAGAGTATGATTCCTAAAACACATCATGTAGTTATGTTACCCCAGGAAGCTTTTCATACTGCAGCAGCTGGCAATTTTATTTACAGCACCATAAATAAATATTCTTTGTCCTTGTTTCATTCCTCTGGGGTTGTTCATGATGAATCCTAGTCATCAAGTGATCTCTTGCCCTGGAACATCCAGTTGCTTATCCAGAGTTTTGTAGCTTGAGATTCTCCCATTCTGCTACAGCTTTCTGTGTAGTCTTTAATGTTACACATCCTGACAAGTCTCCAATTTTACAGCAACAGATATTGGAATATCTCGATCTCAACATATATTAGCATATGTGAAATGTTATGTAATTGTTCCATAAATATAACAGGGCCACAAAATTTTGCACAATTGTATTACATTAAATCAAAATCTTTGAATAGAATATTGGATTTTAGTCCCTTTAACCATGTATTTTTTTCAAGTGACCATAAGAGAATCAGTGAACTAAATTCATTGGGATTTAAATCAAGGAGATCTGAAAATCTTCTTGCTTTTAAGAACAAGAATCAATGTAACACAAGCTGATGCAAAATAAGCTTACAGATGCAAGATGGCATTCCAGATTCAAACACAAAACTGCCAGAACAGCACAACACTTTGAGCCTCAGAAACTCAGATGAATCTAAAACTTTTAAAAATGTTTCAAGTATCCTAATTAAAAGGAAGTGTCTGATTTTTCACAGTATGTCAACAATTTTGAATAAGAGACTGAAACTCATGATAAGCCTCAGTTTCCACCTTCCATTCCTAAAAAAGGAAAGGTTACAATTAAGAACCATAAATTTTGCATGAAACTGATAAAATCTGTGATGATTTCTTTCTGTTGGTCCAAGATGAGTCTCACAGTTTAGAAGGATAAATAAATTTTATTTCAAAAAATACTGGTTTTAACTAATAGGTATTTCTCAAAAGTCTATCCTCTTAAGCAAAAAGAAGTAAAAATTAATTATTTTGTGAAAGGAACGTTTCCTGTTGATTTAATCATTGTTACATTTCACTGATGTTTCCTTTTATTTTCATTTAAAACATTTTGTTCAATCAATTAAAAGTCTTGATATGATTGCTGTCTGTGAATACTGTGTAATATAGTAGGTTTGATGCACAGGCATTAATTATATACACAGATCAAACCCAAATTAGTTAAAATATATGTAAGTGAATTTTTTGATTTGCAAGATTAATTAAATAACTTACTGTTCTGTACCAAGTTGTTCTAGCTGTGCCCCAGCTACAAGTATAACCACTTGTATCAGCTTTTCTGGATGATCCTCCTTGCAATATTGTGTTTCCTCATGGTGGCTGAACATGATCCAGCACATGCCCAGGTGGCCAAGGAAGCCAATGGCATCCCGGTCTGTATCAGCAAGGGTGTGGTCAGCAAGACCAGGGCAGTGATTGTCCCTCTGCACTTGGCACTGGTGAGCTCACACCTTGAATCTTGTGTTCAGTTTTGGGCCCCTCAGTTCAGGACGGGCATTGAGATGCTGCAGTTCACAGGAGGGCAACAGAACTGGTGAAGGGTCTGGAGCACAAGTCTGATGAGGAGCAGCTGAGGGAGCTGGGGTTTTTAGCCTGGAGAAAAAGAGGCTCAGGGGAGATATTAGCTCTCTTTACAACTGCCTGAAAGGAAGTTGACAAGATGAAATGGCCTCAGATTACACCAGGAGAGGTTTAGGCTGACCCTTAGACAAAATTTATTCATCTAAAGTGTGGTCAGGCATCGGAACAGGCTGCCCAGGGATATGGTGGAATCACCATCCCTGGAAGTGTTCACAAGACATGTGGATATGGCACTTGGTTTAGTGGTGAACACGATGGTGCTGGGTTAGCAGTTGTTCTCAGTGGTCTTAGAGGTCTTTTCCAAGCTCAACAATTCTTTGATTCTATCATTCTTTGATTCAATCATGCACCTCATGTGGCACCAGTGAGGACCATATTTCCGTTCAGCATCATCACTGATTTTTGATCTAGATTCTCTCTGCAGAATCATGATCTATGCTGAGGAGGCCATTTTGTAATGGATTTAAAAGTATACACAGATCAGAGAGGATCCAGTAAATCCAAGCGCAACAACAAATTCCATAATTTGAATTTGAGAAAGTGAAGTAAAGAATTCTGATGGATACAACTTACTCTGTAATTTAACAATAGTATACTTAAATTCTAATAAAATGCTTGCTTAATTAATTGGAAATAAATATCGCTCTGCACTTTTTTTTGAGGCATTACTCATTATGGAAGATTTTCATAATGTTATTTCATAGTGTACTAATTTGGAACAAAAAGAAGGGTGGACTGCTCTGACAAACCTGATATACTCAGTAAATACACTGCAGCTTTAAGAAACAAACAAGTTAGAACTTACCCATTTTTTCCTTATCTTGTTAATAGGAAGAAAACATGAAAGCAGAGCAGAACAATATGTTCTGTGTAAGTTGGAGAGAACCAGGTTTACAGGAAAGAAGCCAATATGTATCACATAAATTTATCATGTAGCTTAAAATGAAGGAAAAAAAAAATCCAAACCAAAACCACAAAAATAAATTGTGAAGTCTTGCATGGCTTGCAGGGGAAACCACAACCTTTTGATTGAAGGTACAACTTCTCCCAAAGAGGAAGTAGTGCTTGATAAGACTTGTTAAAGAAGAATAAGTTTTTAGGCCCTTATACACAGGTAAAACACTAAAAATCAGATACAAATTTGCACTTTACACATGGCAAATCTACTTCTACTTTGAAACCAGAATTTTACCAACAAAATGCCTTTCTATCTATACATCTTGGGAAAACTTTCTTTTCCCAAGTGTGAAACACATAATTCCCTGGATATCTTCTACTGAGAAAGAAATGAGTAATTTGATTATTGGTATCTCTCAGGAGGAGTTAGTTAAAAAACAATGCTGTCTTTAAATATTTTGTATCGCGAACAAGAATGATTGAACAATTGACTAGAAAATTACAGTTAACTTTGGGAAGCTATTGATATAGACCTGGCTTTAAAAAGCCTATTTGCAAAAAGGCCTATGCACCATGAAGGGGAATAATCCTTCAACAAATGGGTTAAAACCCACAGAATGGCATAATCCAGGGCCTAAAAATTCATCTCTCAATTTTGTCTTCTTCCTGGTAAGAAACTAAGAAACAACACTGTCTTGGTGTGAAAACATCTATGTGGGGCAAATGCATCTAGGTCATGCAGAAAACAGTATGTTGCCATAGCTATCATTAGTGTAATACACTTCACAGCAAGTCCTACTGTGAGCTAAATTCAGGCCCAGTGGGTGCTGCACTATTGACTTCAATGAAGCTGCACCTGCTTATGCCCTATCTGAATCAGGCCTTGCGTCTACAATAAGAATAGTATTTCAATCACTGCCATTCACTGAACACTATTTCAACAGCCTCTCTGCGTGATTTCCTGCTATAAAATATCTGATGTGCAGTAGCTGGCTATTCTGTCCCACCCTGTTTGCCCTCCCCTCCATCATTGCTCAGAGCAGACCTCTTTCGGGCAGCACTGATCCAGTCATTGAGGCAGACAAAAGTCACAGCCAATATGAGGGATGATTATCTAGTGCATTAGAAAGCTATTTTGGCTCCTGACACAAAGTTTGGTTGCTTCTAAAGAGTGCCAGGGGGCATACATTGCCGTTTTTTCAATGTGCAGGCCAGTACCTGTTTGTCTAAATGTTATCAAGTAGTTAATAATCTTAATTTTGAGGGGAAAATGTGTTACATACCCATTTTCTCTGTATACTTTTTCATTGCTAGAGTACATTAGAAGCATTAAATGTCTTTCTGGCTAAGAACAATTAAATGGCATTTAAAGACGTCACCACCTGAGAATGAGGCTGTGAGTGTGACTAACAGATGTTTCTCTATCTGCTCAGTAAGTCATCCCACCACTGACACATTCCTCTTGTTGTATTCAATACTTGTAGCTACATTCCTGAGTATTCCCTTCTTCCTGGTTGCACTTTCTAACTTGTGTCTCAGTCTCTCTCTAGTCCTGCTTCATCTTACTCTGCACCTGATCTCCACTTCTGAATGTATTTTTCCACCTTGCCCTTCAAAAGTTTATGGTGAGTTTTTTTCCTGTTATCTTAGATGTACGAAAGAAAATCTTTATCAAAACAAGTTTTTTTTTTCATTTTGAGCTGGCTTCCTCAAAATAGTGGCAGAACATAGGTACACTTAAGGGAAAAAGTGCAGAATACCCTTTCTACACACATAAGTGGAAAGCTCCAACACTTCCAGATGGGCATAAGATACTCCCAAAGGAGAAGGATTGCATGAATGTGGACCATGCCTATACAAATCCTCATGAGTTGATTGCCACCATGGTGACACGTGGTAAATTCTGTGTTCCTTCTTCCTGAGAGGTGAGGAAGACTTCAGCTCACTACAGGAGCTGATTAACCCTGAAGTCTCCTTTACATGGCAGAACAGTTATGGTAACATGTGCCAAACGTATGGAATTCAGTCCAGCATAGCAGAGATGGAGAAAAGAATGGGAGGGAGCAGCTGAGTTGCAGCCTGCATGAAACCTTCTGGATCAGACTTTGTTCTGATGTGCAGGAACAGGATAATTTGTGTCTGAGAAAGACTAAGCTTTGTTCCTTCTACTTCCCAGGTAAATGCCGTAGCTAGCATTGAGAAGACAGAAATCTTGCTCTCTCCCATGCCACACAGGTCTTAAAAGGTAAGCATAAGTTAGCTTCTTGAATTCACAGGATATCTTTGTGAGAACTTGATTGCTGTGAATGCTCTGCCCATGTCTGAGGAGCAGTACTTAATAGCCTGGAAATCGCCAAAAAATTAAGCCTAGTAACTGACAGTGTTATCTTGCCTGCGTTACTGGCTGATCTATGTTAAGGAGTCGTATTTTTAAAACAGCATAAAAATATGAATGAATGTCACTACTGTGTGATTTTTGGAAATTAAACTTTTCTGCATCTGAAAAACAAGAAAAGTATTGATTCTTCTGTAGGGATTTGTAACTAATTTTTTAATGCTTTAAAAATATTTTTAGGAGTCTTCTGGCATTTTTAGGAAAAGTTTTTAGAGCTCTTGTGCCAGAGCACTGCTCTTTTTCTGGAAGCTGTACATATTGCCTCTCAGCTACTAACCTCTGAAATCTGGTCTTTTAACTGGGTTAAAAGCATTTGTAGTACAGCATATGAGGAACAAATACAGTGACCGTGAGACTTTCAGCTGGGAAGTCTCCTTGGAGCTACATGTTTCAGTTATGTCTTTTTGGGGAGTATTTTGTTTCCATAAAGCTGAAATCTAAAAAAATGGAAAAGTGTTTGAAAGAAAACCTAAACGAGTGCTTGATGGCAGTTTAGTTGCTGACAGTCAGGTGAACTCCTGTAAAAATTGTACATTCAAGGTTATCAGCTAAAGACTGGTTGTCAGAGGCCGTCATCATAGTATGACATCACAGTAATTCTGAGTCTTACCTTGGATTTACTTTTTCTGAACAATTTGTTTCCTACAGCAGAATAGAATACTGCTGCACTGCAAGTTATGAGAGGAAAAATATAATTCAGTGGATTGCTTTCTTGTGAGGCTATAACCTTAAAGGAAATGTAACTAAAAGCTGCAGGATCTTTCAGATATGATTACTTGTGTAAGTCTGACAGTTCTAATGTTACTCAGTAGACATTCTGAATTTGAAATATTCAGGGATATGGTTATTTACATTTTAAGCTGGTTTATCTCTGTATGGTCACCTTGGCAACATAGAGGGATGGAAAGAATGCATAAAAACACTCTGCTTCTCAATAAATGTTTATCATGCAATTGCTTGCATTTACAACTTGATACAATACTTCGCTAAATCCAGATTGTGGGGCAATTCTGTTTAACTTAGCTGAAAATGTACAAAACATCCTACTGAATATTATTTCTTATATGAGCAATGAAAGCAATAGCACAAGAGAAATGTAAAAATGAGCACAATATATTGAGTACAAAATGTCCATAACTTGACAGTATTTCATAGAATCATAGAATTATCAAGTTTTGAAAAGACATTTAAAGATCAAGTCCAGCCATCAACCAGAACTACCACTGTAACCCCTAAATTACTAAACCATCACCCAGAGCCCGACCCAGATGCCTCTAAAACACCTCCAGGAAGGGTGACTCCGCCTCCATGGGCAACCTATTCCAAAGTCTGACCACATTAACAGGGAAAATGTTTTTCTAACAACTAATCTGAATCTCCTGTCTCAGAGCCATTTTCTCTGGTCCTCTCATTGCAGGCATGACAGGAAAGACCGGGCCCATTTCACTAGAACCTCCTTTCTGGTAGTTGTAGAGAGTGGTAAGATCCCCCCTGAGCCTCCTGGAGACTAAACAAACCCAGCTCCCTCAGCTGTTGCTCATACGACAAGTTCTCTGGATGTCTCACGAGCCTTGCTGCCCTTCACTGGACATGCTCCAGCACTTCAGTGGCCTTTTTAAAGTGAGGGGCCCAAAACTGAACTCGGTGCTTGAGGGGTGGCCTCACCAATGCTGAATACAGAGGGATGGTCACTTCCCTTGTCCTGCTGGCCACACTATTGCTGATACAGGCCAAGATGCCACTGGCCTTCTTGGCCACCTGGGCACACCACTGCTGGCTCACACTGAGCCCGCTGTTGACCAGCACCCCCAAGCCCCTTTCTGCTGGACAGCCACTCCTGCCCCAGCCTGTAGCGCTGCCTGGGATTGCTGAGACCCAAGTGCAGGACCTGGCACTTTGCCTTACTGCACCTCATGCTGTTGTCTCCTTAGCCCATTGCTTGAGTCTGTCCAGATCCCTGTGTAGAGCCTTCTTCCCTCCAGAGATTGACACTCCCACCCATCTCAGTATCATCTGCAAATCTACTGAGGGTGCCCTCAATCCCTACATCCAAGTCATCAATAAAGATGTTAAACAGGACTGGATCCAATTAAAATTCTGTAGGATTTCTATAGTACAGTTTTAAAGTCCCAATAAAGTTGTCTACTAGGCATTACAGAAAAAATTTTTGCAATATTTGGATATGGCTTTTATTTTCAGTATTGGGACTTTTCTCACTTAAAAGAAATTACTAATGGTAGTCTGGAAACTATTAACTTAGAAAGAAACAGTTTAAGGTGTTTGATCCTCCTTTGATGAAGTGTGAACACTAGACCTCTTTCCAGAGGTGTAATGGTGATTCTTCTCTAAAGAGAGAGAAGTGAGGGAGTGAGAAGGGAATGAGTCTCCATAACATTGTTTAAGAGAAATAATTTCCAGTGATCAGTTTAATTAGCTATTAGTAAATGTTACTCTTCGTGTTTCCATTTTACATGAATGTTGTCAATACTATATAATCTCTGTCAAAAATGTCAGATGTGAATCTCAGTGTTATTCGGTGGACCTACATTTCCCTTTAGAAAAACACAGCACAAGTAAATGCAAACATCCAAAGGAGGCCTAGTGTACATACAGGGTGCTAGTACCAGGTCATTCCGGAAAACAAACAAACAAAACCCAAACCCATACCTTCATTGCAAGTTCTTATTGGAGGAGGGCTTCAAATCATGAAGATGTGATGAGTTTGATCCAGCACTTGTAGTCCTAGGGCTGATATTAGCATATCAAAATATAGCCTGCCAATTTAATCTTTAAAAGTTTATATTCCACATAGAAAAGACAAGGGGGAAAAGAAAATCAAGACAGACAAATGGAAGTGACTTTCTTAGACTACACAAGAGATTAAAGTCTGTAATATCACACAAGTCTTCTGCTTTCTGTGTTAGTGACTCATTAGCTCTTGCATGCAGTGCAATATCCTAGATTACAGTTTATGACAAATATTATTGATCAATTTAGGAAGAATTTTCCTTTGCCTTGATCAATTTCTTTTGCACTTTAATATGTGGAGATATGGAGGATCAGATCCAGAGTTTTTAATTGGTTCGGCTCATAGCAGCTATAAAAGTACAAGAAATCTTTGGGTTTACAATTTCTTTTTAGTAGTTTTCTGAACAGAACAGAAAATGAATGCAGAATTGGGACAACTCCATATCCTTCAAGTTTCTCTCATGCTAATAAAATCTAGTTCTAAACTTTCAATAAAATTTTTGGCTGCTTTAAAATGCAAGGATATTTATTTTATAGGACTTTATATTCTCCTACCAATCCTAGCAGGATTGAAGATGAGTGATTGACAATGATGCTAGAAGTTCTTTTTGTGGAATAATTGTCTCTTTTATTCGTCATAGACCAGTTCATGAAGAATGTATCCTTTTCTGTCAGTGTTTTGGATATCAAATTTGAAAGTTAAAGTTTGCTGTGTATATGAAAGGTGCATCTGAGGCATTCTAGGGCTGAATTTTGTTATCAGTTCTGTAGCAATACCCTATGACGAAGTTCCTTTTTTTAACTTGTAGATAAAAAAAATCTGTGAATCATCATTTCCAGTGGAGCTGGCTACACAAGTTTCCCAGGCTTTAAACTTATGGAATCAGGACTTTGCCTGCAGAATTCTGTTGGGCTAATATATTAATGCTGTTATCTATTGACATAGAAATTTTGCATATGTTTTTTATATACAGATATATATACACACACATTTATACAAACATATTATACACATGATATATGTTATTTTGGATTAATTGCCTGCTGGATCTATTTGAAGATACAGAAGAAAATCCAGTGGTTTTTTTCTGTATACATACCAGACATACTATTTTAATTTTAATCATGTGCATTCTGAAGAGAAATGTGCTTCTAGGTTTACCCTAGCCTCTCTCTGGTGACAAATAATATAAGCTCCCAAATGTGTTTTGACCTTCATAGGCTAAAGGCCAAACCTTCAAAGAAGGGCTTCTAAAAATCTTCCAAAGGAGGCAGTTTACCACAGTGCCACAACTCATAGTTCAGGTCCGTCTGAACACCTTTGACAGCAGATGATAGCTAAACAAAACCAGAATATGAAAAAGATCCCTGTAAAAGATCCTTTTAGACTACTCTTTTAAGAAAAATAAAGGAAATGCTCTAAAATAACTTCCTTCACACAATCAGATCAAGTTAATCTGTATAAATTTAGAAATTCCAACTTTGATTCATCCTGCTCCCCTTCCCCCCCAAAACAATACCAGGACAAAGGAATTGGTGGTGCTTCTACTTGTGAAGCTTGGTAACACTGGAGAAGTTCCAAGTATAGTCACACAATGTGAGTTTTTCAGGCACTACCATGGAGTCACAGTACAAAGGCGCAAAACTGATGGCAGAAGACACAAAAAACCATCTGTTCCATAGGGTTCTGCCTCTGAATTAACTGCAAGGTGATGTAATTTTCTAGCACTGTGGGGTGAACAGACTAAACTCATGTTATTCAATAATTTTATTCTAATTGTGCCTGGGAGTGAGAAGCCTAAATATGATGAGGCGATAACAATTAAGGTGCTAATATTAGGGGTACCATCAAGAATTTGTAGTCTACAGATAAGTACGTTCCTGGAGTGGACATTGTAAACCAACCACTTTCTACCAAAATGTTTGGGTACCAGACACCTATCCAAAAATGCATTAAGCTACAAAAGGGAATTCCCATTATGCACCTGAAGAATGAGAAACAAAAATGTGACTTCTGAACTACATTTTAACTTTTAAGAGTGAGCTTAATGTCTCAGACATAAAAAAAATATATTTACTTGTTTTACTATTATTTGCTAATAACTAAATTCTGACCAAAAAATCAAGTGCTCGACTAGAACTTCCATAACGTTTTAGAAAGGAAAAGGCATTCAGTAATAAAGAATCATTCTTTTAGTACTGTTTGGAAACCGTAGAAAGGGATGAATTACCACTAAGGCAACAATTTCTCATTCTCATATTCATGAAAATTGGATCAGTAACATCTGGAAGTTCTTTTGGTTCCATCTGATAAGTACCTAATGGTCTCAAGGACTAGGTCATCCTCTAGTGTTTGTAAAATTGAGTTTGACAGAGAGACATCTTTCAGGAACAGATTTTACATGGAAGTAGATAATTCCTACTGTCAGTTAGAAGGGCTTTTTTCATAGTACTCCAGTGTGTTTAGTGCCAGAAAAGTTATTGAACAAAAACAATTAGACAACTTTAAGTTTGTTAAACCTTAAGAAATTATTCAATAACACAGTTTTTGTTTTAACTAGTTTGATTTCTTTTCCAATTATTTAGGAAAAAACATTCAAAAAGAGTTTTCCTATGATCTTAGTTACCAAAGCAAATTTAAGCCAATCTTTTGTATGTACCTGGAAGAAACCAGCATAATCTGTAAGCATACTAGGGACTTCTTTTAGTTCTGATTTAGTTGGACAATGAGGTATGTTTATTTTGAACTTTGCTGACTGCAGCAATCCTTGTGCAGAACATTTTGTTGATAGTGAGAGAAGGATGATAGGGAAGATGAGAGCTTGGAGACAAAATAGTGAAGCTTTGTATCTGTGTTTGATATTGCACAGTTGTCTGCAGAAATGTCTTCTATTTTTATTGAAAGTCTACTTCATAACTATGCACCCCAGGTCTACCATCTGTGTTCACAGTTTAAAGATACAAACTCTCTAGGCTGGACTGGATTTCAGCCCATTAGAAACTCCAATTTTTTGTAAGCCTCAGTTTTAGTTCTTACCTTCTGCATCTGCCAAAAACAATCAGAAG
The DNA here is from genome assembly GCA_013398955.1 of Callaeas wilsoni. Classification (NCBI taxonomy): domain Eukaryota; kingdom Metazoa; phylum Chordata; class Aves; order Passeriformes; family Callaeidae; genus Callaeas; species Callaeas wilsoni. The sequence goes on from VWPU01009432.1 coordinate 456,247, forward strand.
AAATCTTGGCCATTCTAAAATGGCAAAATCACCTATTTAGCAGTAGGAACAAACTTAAGTTCTGCCATAGAAGTTCAGGAATAGTGCACTGCCACCTGAGATCATTGCAAAAGCCAGCTCCTAGAGGCAAGGCTTCTTGAATAGCTATGTGCTAGCAGGTCATTAAGGGATTGTTTGGGAAAGAGGTGATTTGCACAAAGCCAAATGAAGTGAGCATCCTGTTCATTGCTTGCATCTATTAAAATGAACTTTTATCCTTCCATCTGTGCCAATTTTCTCAAAGGAGCAAGGACTCTATGTGTTTAACAACCACTGGTTTATTTTTAAAATGCAAGCAGGAAATGTAAACAGAATCCGAGGCTTACTGTTAAGCTGCAGCCCTTAGTTTATTGGCTGAGGAATCAATCCTGAAGGATGCTGAACCTTCTGGCACTAGTCCAGACCAGCACTTCAGCACATGTCAACTTTAACACAAGGGGCCTAGTCCTATGATTAGAGTTAAGCATGTGTTTATGTGTTTTCCTGGCCTTCAGCCAGGGCGCTCAGCACTTTTCAGGATCATGTTTTCAAAAAGACATGGCAGTATCTGAACTTCAAAGTGAAGTGTGACCTATTGATCTTAAATCACTTTCCACACATGCTGGATGGTAATACAGACTAACCAGCTCAGGCCACATCCTCCTCACACCTTCCTTTGTCTCCTGTGTTCAAGAGAAAGAAAAATGATTAAACATACTGCAGTTTTTTCTGCCCACATTGCACGTCTTGACTCTCACGAAATACCATTCAGAATAAAAACGTGCTGATCAGGTGTGAGGATCCACCATTAAGGGGAAAGAAGGACCTACATCAGGCTAAATCCTGGTTTCTCTGTAATCCTTATGGTGAAATCTGCAGGTTCGAGTACAGACACAGAATGCTATGACCTGTCGGTCCTCCTAAACTGAAGGTTGCTTTGAATGTTAGAGTTCAGGTTTGTAGATCATTATGGATTTTTTTTTTTTTTTTTGCTAAATTAGTGGAATAGCACTACTCTAAGGTTTATTACAAAATGTAAGAGGCACTTTCAGGATTAGCAGGAAGGGTAAGTCCTAACATCTGAAAGTAAAACCATACTACTTAAGGTCAATTCTTAAAATTTTCCAGGAGTTTGGTGCAGGAATATATTCCACTTTCCAGCAAACATTCATTTTAGGATACAGCTTTTCAAGACCAAATTATCTGAGTCTACTTACCTTTCAATGTATTTGAGATACAGAGAGAATATAATGATAGGCAGTGGTAGCTATCTTATCTCAATATTGGTTTTGATTTAATCTCTTAAACCTGCATAAGGTTCTAGTTTTACCTGGAGCCCACTCTACTAAGAAACACAGTTGTCCTGGTTTTCCTCCAGCTCTACTTTCCCTCTGAAGGCATTCCTAAACCCAAGACTAGTATTACATTCAACAGCTAAATTAACATCCAAAAATAAAAATGACAAGAACAGCATTTCCATAGACATAGACATTCATTTCTTAATACACATTGCCACCTGGGGAAACCTGAAGATACAGTATTTGCAATGAAATTTAGCATGCTAACTCTAAAATTCATAGTAGTTTCTAAAGTTTATTACACATTATCTCCAAGATATTCTTGATGTATATTATTACTGATTTTCTTAATATTGTGACATTAAAATTTTTTGCAGAAATTATACACTTCTTAACTTAATGAATGCAGTAAACATAATGAACAGCAGGTAAATTGAGCTAATTAGAAGAAAACCATTACAAATTTATTTTGCATTTATTTACTAACTAATTTGCAGGTATATCTGTATTTATAACAAACAGACAAACTCATGTCTGTTAGCCATATGGAAATATTTAAAGACTTCTAAAATATAAATCTTTGTTTGAGGAAAATATTCCAACACTGTTGACAGAGTTTGAGCAAGTAGCTCTGTAAACTGCCGTGAGATCCTAATGTCAGAAAAGGCTTCTGAAAATTAAAGAGCTGCTGACACCTCATGGCAAACTTTAAAAACCATTCTCAGCTCACACATCTCTACTATTCTATCATTTTCTCTGCATTTTTTTAAAAACCATGCCTTGGTTTAGTTGGTTTGCAGTAGCATATGGGTCAAAATAAATTCGATAACAATGCCAAGGAAATATTGTTCATTCAGTTTAGCAAAGAAAAAACCCTAGTAGAAATGAACTCTTAAGAAGAGTACAGATAAAAGGCTGGCTGTTCCATCAATTGGTCTACACTAGTCATTAATAGAGAGGTGCTGCTAGTACAATACATACTTATGCTCCTTTCAGTATTATAATCCTCTCATTTGGGAGTTATTATCTCAGCTGTTTCAAATCACACAAAGCTGACATTCCATGCAAAAAGTTGTCAGCAAGTTACACTTTTTAATGGCTCGAAGCTGTTGAAAAGTTTCAAAGCTGCGGAACACAAAACAAAAAGGTATTTTTGCAATGCTTCTGATGTTTTCTCTCCTCCTACACCACACCTTTTTTTTGTGCAGTGTAGTATCTTGTGTTCCCTCAGATGATATTTCCTGACAGAGACACCTTTCAATCTGCCAAGGGCTAAATGCATGCTGGAATGTAAGACAAAAATTCAAAATAAGAAAAAAAATAATTCCCAAAGAAGGAATTTAAATGCCGGAAAAGTCATTCTTCCAGTGCAAACAGCAGCTGAGAGTTTAAATGTGCCATTTTTCAAAACAAAGTCTTCAGCAATCAGTCTGGGAGGCATAAAATGATTGCTGAATAATTTTGGAAATTAATTACTTACTTTGTTCAATAAGGTAGACCTGAAAAGTGAGCAGATATCCCTGTGGTTGCTTGGGATTTCTACACCTGCAAAAGCATTATGGCCAGTCTGATCTGCAATCGCTGTAAAAATGCATTCTGTACACCACAAAGCCAATAGCTGTTTTACCCTTACCATGGGTACAGCTGCAGGTACAAGTTGTTTAAGGTAACTATAGGGCATTTATTCCTTTCCATAAAATTCTCTAAGCATTTCCTTGTACAGTGTCTTTTCCTAAGGCTTCTGTCTCTTCGGCAAACTGATTCTGAATGAATCTTACCTGCGAAATTCAGGTAAAATACATGGAAAAAATGCATTAGATACAACCCTAATTTTAGAAAATAACTGAATTTGTTGGAAAAAGCTTAAGCGAGCTGCTGTATAAATTTCTTAGTATAAATCATCTTAGCTTATCCTGATGTAATAAATTATTACATCAGGAAAGGCTTCTGAAAATTAAAAAGCTGCTGAGTTCAAATGTATTCCAGATAAATCAGTCTAATTGTGAAATACATATAAAGAATATGTACCTAGAATCTGTAGAACGCACTTTGTATATACACTGCATGATGGTCCAGATTGCGATTTCCTTGGGAGAAATCCAGAAGCTATTAACATCCTCTTGGATGTAACATGAATCATGCTAAGAGACATCCATGGCAAGGACCATACTGTGTCAATTCCAAGAGGATCTAGGACTTGATTCAAAGTTCCACAGCACCAATCTTTTTATTTTTTACCTGTTATTCTGTCATTGAAATAATAGGTCCTGAGGTCACTGCTGTCACGATCTCATCTAGCTGAACATGTTAAACATCTTCATCCTTTTACAGTAATTTAAGTGGAGTAACCAACAAGGTCAACTTTCACAAGCCACCAAGAGTTCAGTCTGTACAGGGAGAGTACTTGCTAAAGTTGCAGCATTTGGTAGAATCAGCTCAATTTTACAAGTTTAAAAAATTTTCATTTTGCTACTCAGAATGATGTTAATAAAAAAAAAAAAAAATATTCCCTTATTCCTTATCGGTGTTTTGCTATGAGAATCTTCATTTGCTCCAGAGAATGCAACTGTGCATGGCCTTTGACAAACTTAAATTATTTTCCGACTGGTTAACTTTAGGAGCTGTTTCTGCTCAATAAAATCAAATGCAGAATTTGTTGCCTCTTAGATGTATGTTTAAACTTTGTAGGACTCAACACTTTACAGGACTACTGCATAAATCTTTGACCTCTAAGGTTGCCAAAGTTTGGGGATTTTGTTTTGCTTCTCCACATTAAAGGTATCTCCATTTAAAGTTACAATACTCTCCTCATTGACTTTAGTGACATTTTCTTCCCATAATCAGAAATGCTTACTCTGCCCATGCATGAGTTGGCTTTTGTTGACAGACTTTGCAGGAGATTAAAGCTTAGACCTTAGATAATTGCTGTAACCCTTTAATATAAATTTCTATAATTTCTGGATTAATCTAAAATATCTAGGTCTGTTGGTGGTTCTTATATAAACTCTATTTGTAGCTATAATTTAAATAATCAAACTCCTACATAATTTCCTCCAAGTTTGAATCTGACAAACTCTGCTGTGTAGGAAAGGCTCCTTTGCATAGATTGCAGTCTCAGAAGAACAGATGACCTGATTAGCAGCAAAGTCCAAGTGCTCTTTACATTCACATATGCTGTAGTATGTCCTCAAGGGTGTTTTTTACCTGCACTATATTTCCCAGCTTCAGTAGCTTCCTAGCCTGTTATCATGAGCTATGGAATTACCATGAGCTATGGAATGTCCAATTATCTCCTACCTTTCCATTTAAAAAAATATACTACTGGCCTGCATTAAACTTTACAGGAGTTCACTGTCTTTGGAAGGAAAGTGAAATAACCACAGCTTTTCAGTACAACGATAATTTCCATTGCTTGTTTACCATAAAAGGCATTTATAAAAGAGTTCAAGGTATGTTTGAAATGTGTTATGTGAAAGGACTTGCCATGCCCTTTTGCTTTCATCATATTAATGCATTTGCCAGACATTATTAATTCTGGCACCAGGAATTTAGAGGTAAACCAATGCTTAAACTGTTCCAGTAATGGATACAAGAAGTATATTTCACCTTGCAATCTGAATATTAGAGCACTCCTTGTCTCCTGTATGTGGTGGTGGATAACACACTATGGATAAAAACAACGTTAAATGAAGGAACAGATATACTATTAGCAGAGAACTCTTGTATACATTGGAAAGCACTAACCACTTCTTTCCAGACCATTCCATTTTCTTTATATGAATTCTGATTACAAAGCAGTAAAAATAGTGCAAAATTACACCATAATTTTATGAAGTTTTTGCTAAAATACATGTTAATATCGTCCATATCTCTGAAGTATTTTTTCCTAAGCACCACATATTTGCCATTAATATTTTAGGCAGCTGTTGAAATTACTGGTAGAAGATGAATTTTCGATGATATTGTAAAATAGCCAACTTGACTATAAGAATTAAATCATATCCAACATGATTGCAATGGTTTCATTATGTACAAACTAAATATAATTGGTGACCACACTGTCCAATCAAAACTGCTTGTTTTCATATTACTGAACTCCCATAGACAAATAATTTCTGATAGAGATTCAGAACAAAAAAGTATTTCCAAGAATTCTTCTATAACTAATCCACAGATCACACTCGTTCTCAAAATATTTGAAATGAAAAATACTAGGTACTCAGTTAAATAGATAGCAGTGAGACAGCAGAAAGTTTAGCTGACATTCATTCCTGGGAGTTTGGAACTTCAAAAAGCCATCATTCTACAACGTGTTTCAATTTTAAGTCTCCAGAGTCCCTATTACAAAGTCAAAATTAATAAAAAGAAAATAAAGGAAGCTATAATGTTGTTTGAAAAAACATGTGAAATTTAACACAAAAGCTGTTAAAATAACATTACTGTCCGACGTAAACCTAAAAATACAAGGGAATTCCGAACTAGGGCAGATGCAATAACCTTAACGCAACCCCGTTGTGCCTACCAATTGCATACATATGGTATGTAAACTAACCCGCTGTTCTGAGACCCTCTGCTAGAGGACCATATGTGCTGCAATTGGTAAAGCACAGAGGAGCTGCCTGAGCAGTGCTTTGTCACTGCTTATACTAACTTTCTTCTTGGGTCACATACACACCTTCAATACACCATAACCTCTTTGCTGCCACGTTTCTGTTTTCTCCCTGACTTTCCATTTATTCTGCTAATTTTAGTTTTATTTGGTTTGATCAGTAAGATAAAAATCTCGTCAGTAAGATTTTCCTGCTGAACACTATTTGAAAAAATAATTGCGTAAGTGAAATTCCTGTCTCTTAATTGTAAGAATTTTCACCTCAATAAATTTCTCATGTCCTCTAAAATAAGTGGCATATATCTTGCTTTGGTCCTGTCACCTCAGTGACAGTCAGTTTCACCCAAATTCAGAGATGTTTGTTTGGCTTATCCAAACTTCTTGATAAATCTGAAAAAAATTTCTATTTGTCCTACCTGATTTAGCAACAACTCACTCTCCTGTATATAACAGATCTGAGCTGAAATATTTCACTGTATTATACTTTTGTACTTTTCACCACTTTGACTATTCTCTAGGTAACTTAGTTCAGATTAACATCATCCATTTTCCTGTAAGCAGCGATGTAGACAAGATGTATCTTTTACTCCATTAAGTATTGGTACTTATAATTTATTATTAAAGAGGCTACATTCCTTTCCCCACCATTTTGAATGTCTTTTGAAAATAATTTAAGAGGTTTTTGTAATACGAAAATGTTATCCTCCTGGGACACTACACACGCCTACAAGCTCTAACCAGCATAGTAAATAAGTCCAGGTAAAGTATAGCATAAAACACAGAAAAGAACTTTACTAATTAATAAATAATATACATTAAGTGTGCACATGAGCGAATGCACGCAAAACCCACAAATGAACTGTGGGACAGCAGATGGCAGAACATCAAGGTATTTAGATATTTTTGTGATTTCTGGTTACCTTACCATGTATAAAAATCATTAAAAGGAACAAAAAGGGCAACAAAGGGTGTTCTGGAATTCTGTTTAGCTATCTAGCTTCCAAAATCCTTCACTGAGTTTTGAGCGCTTATTTCAGCACTCACTGCAGGATGGAGATTGTACAAAGGTGGTTTTGTTTTTCTGTAGTCCCAGGACTTTCCTAGTGCTGGATCAGTTAGGTTGGAAATGGAAGCAGCCTCAGGCACTTTGCTCTAGGCTGCTCTAATTTGAGACAGTTACCAAAGGCCTCTGGGGGCCAATTTATGGGTAAGGTGTCAACTAAAAGTATGAGCTGTATAATCTCTCCTCACAGAGTGGTGCAGAACTCTTGCAGTGCCTCCACATGAGGGAAGGTTTCCTTTTTCTTGGTGGGATCCTAAATGTTAATCAGGTCTGCATGTGCACACTTCAAGGGAGTACTGGATCTTATTCAACTGTGTCCAGCACAAGAGTGCAACTCGGACACTTCAGTAACCAAAACTAAGAAATGTAATTGTATAAAATGGTAGGATTTTTTTTTCAGGATGGGAGAAGGAGATGGAATATGGTCTATCTCTTTCAGGTAGAGTTTCACAGTTCTTTTTACTTTGGGGATAAAAAGGTGGTAGGAAGTACTGATCTCAAACTACTTTATGCATATTTATGCATATTTATGCAACTAAATGGATCTGTCACCATGTTCCAGAGAAAGCCAATGACAAACAGGACTTCTCTTGAGCTTCTAGAATAGGAAATTGCAAGCAAAAAAAGTTTTCTCTGATTTTACATTATTATAGACTCCTGCAGACTCTCTTTTCACTCCAGTCATTCCCCTCTTTTGCTGATATAGTTTCATAGGGGCTACAAAGAAAAGAAGGATACTCAGATTTTTAGGACAAAATCTATTAAAGGCCATGTCAGATGAAGGCAAGGTCAGAATCATGTCTAGTAATAAATGGAGCATCTAAACAATATAATATTTGTTTTATTTCTTTGAGAGTAAATTTTCTTCTTAATAGTTGATGACTGTACCTTTAGTATCAACATTTTTGATTGTTCTCTCAGTATTATAGGGTTGAATTGAACTCAATATATAAATCATTACACGGAAATGAGTATCTCAGAAGTTTAGGTTCAGTTCCCTTGTTAGATTGACAAGGAAGAAGAATTCCTGGCCCGGTGCAAGCTGCTAAGATCCAGTTGACATAATGTTGAATTGAAGTAGACCCTAAGAGACAGAGTGGTTTCAAAGAACATAATATCCTTCATGAAATGCTTGGTTCTTATCCAGGTTACCCCTGAAGTAAGTTTGAAATAAATTTATATTCTTTTAAGAATGCCTTTCTACTTTTCTGTCTACGTTTGAAGGCCTGAGGTAGACTACATCAGCAAAGAATTTATTTTTGGCTTTGGAAACTAATCCACACAGGATAAGATTTGAGAGGTTTTAGTTTTGTATGTGCCATTATACGCATGAAGCTGGTAACTACATCTGGGAGCAATAACCTTATGTTGTTTGTAATCTCAGGTATGAAGATATGCTAATCATGGATTAGCTTCTTTATTTCTTCAAAAATATCCATATCTGATGATAAAGTACTGTAGACAGTAACCTGACAGGCATTGTGCTAGACGAGATGCGCTTTTTAGTCAACTTCCTTTTTATTTTCAAACGTTTCTCCTTTCACTCTTCTGGCCTATAGCTGTGCAAGTGGATAAGTGGCTCTTTCAGATCTGATGCCAACATCAGTCTACAAATTGGCAGATGGTGCCATGAGGCGAGGCAGTTAGTTGGCAAGCCCCCCACCCCCTGCCCTGCAACCAATTTAGCTTCTTATGTTGGCATGGATCCTGCCATCCTGAGCCAGTGCCCAAACTAGGCCTTCTAGTGTGTGACTCAATATGCTACTGCTTAGCCCTAGGACAGCTAATCATGTATTCTTTCAAAATTGATGTGAATTAATTAGGCACTGTAGGCAGGGTCTAAGGGGAGAAAGTGCATGGTCCTACTAAGTAGAGCAAAGCAGAAATGCGTTCCCTGGTAAAACAAAATGCCCTCCCCTTCTGCCAGTGGCTAAGCACTGCCCTTTATTTACTCCTACATCACCTTTCTGTTGAGCAAGATCAGGTTTGATCTGCTGGGTTCTCATTAAGTTGCAACATATTTGTTTTGTTAATTGGCACCAACATTCAGGATTTTTTTTTCCCTGGCAAATATAGATCTTCTTGGCAATTGTGCACCCCAAGAAAAGAAGGAAGTGGAAAGCCCAGTGCCATATAAGTGTAATTAGCTTTAACTGGAGAAACAGAAGCTGGAGTTCAGACAAGCTTGCTGGCTGAGTTATAGGGGAAACTTTATCAGGAAGTGCCGCTGTGTCAGTGGGAAAGTCCTGTAGCTATGGATACTGGGGATTGCTGAAATATAATTCAGCTACATAAAGGCCTAAGCAAAATGAAACAAATCACTTCCTTTCCAAAACTTTAGATATTAAACTCACAGCGTTAGGCCAAAAACGGAAACTCTTTCAACCGACAGAGTGACAGGCTCATAAATTTCACCACAAAACCTTGTAGTGGGAAGGAGTCTCTCCTGGAGCCGGGTTTCTCACCAGGGACCCTGTGTGTACAATGGCATGTTTGCTCAGGCATTGGGAGCTGGGATGCAGACACTAAAGAGGGTTTGATTCTTTTCTAGTGTCTTGGAGTTTCATTCCAACTTGCCAGCAGATGCCATATATACAACGAAAATTCAAGTAGTGGAGAAACAGAAATATTATTGTAAGGCTTTAAATACAGAGGAGGGAAAAAATTAGCCTTTTGGTTCCATTCTCTTTTTGTTAAAGTAAACTAATGCTTCATTGGGAATACCCCATCTCATGAACAGCAAAATTATTTTAAAGTTTCAGCTAAATTTTTTTGCTGAGAGTTTCTGCTTTTAAGATTTCAGCAGTTGTGTTCACCATTGTGTTTACTTTGCTTACAGTTAGATTAGAAAAGCAAGCAATGCCTCTTGTGCAAGCCGTGCATCTGACAGTCATCAAAAGTTTTTGTATGATGCTTATAATACTACAATTCTTCTTGTTGGCCTTGTATAAAGCAATTTCAGAATGGTGCACAAGTAATGTACCAACCACCTATGTGATTCTGCTTCTCTATTCACTACGGCACCATTTTATATGGGCATACAAAATTGCAGATGAAGAAGAAAATATTTACTTTTTTTTATGCAGAAAATGTGCAGGTAAACAAAGCAAATTTGTTATTTCTTCTGGTGAGGCTCAAGGAAGCTTTTTTCACAACTTAAGTTGCTTTCCAGACAGAAAGATAAGGATTTTATACAAATAATAATTGTAAGTATTAGGGTGTGTGGGAGTTTTTTGCTCAGTTGGTTTGTTGTTTTGGGGTTTTTTTTGTGAATCCAGGGATACAAAAGGGATTTATAGAGAGTAAAGAGAAAACAAGAAATACATGAAAGTAATGCTGAACAATTGGGATTATTAGCACATTTCTCCTCTTTTCTTTTCTTTTCTTTTCTTTTCTTTTCTTTTCTTTTCTTTTCTTTTCTTTTCTTTTCTTTTCTTTTCTTTTCTTTTCTTTTCTTTTCTTTTCTTTTCTTTTCTTTTCTTTTCTTTTCTTTTCTTTTCTTTTCTTTTCTTTTCTTTTCTTTTCTTTTCTTTTCTTTTCTTTTCTTTTCTTTTCTTTTCTTTTCTTTTCTTTTCTTTTCTTTTCTTTTCTTTTCTTTTCTTTTCTTTTCTTTTCTTTTCTTTTCTTTTTTTTTCTTTTTCTTTTTCTTTTTCTTTTTCTTTTTCTTTTTCTTTTTCTTTTTCTTTTTCTTTTTCTTTTTCTTTTTCTTTTTCTTTTTCTTTTTCTTTTTCTTTTTCTTTTTCTTTTTCTTTTTCTTTTTCTTTTTCTTTTTCTTTTTCTTTTTCTTTTTCTTTTTCTTTTTCTTTTTCTTTTTCTTTTTCTTTTTCTTTTTCTTTTTCTTTTTCTTTTTCTTTTTCTTTTTCTTTTTCTTTTTCTTTTTCTTTTTCTTTTTCTTTTTCTTTTTCTTTTTCTTTTTCTTTTTCTTTTTCTTTTTCTTTTTCTTTTTCTTTTTCTTTTTCTTTTTCTTTTTCTTTTTCTTTTTCTTTTTCTTTTTCTTTTTCTTTTTCTTTTTCTTTTTCTTTTTCTTTTTCTTTTTCTTTTTCTTTTTCTTTTTCTTTTTCTTTTTCTTTTTCTTTTTCTTTTTCTTTTTCTTTTTCTTTTTCTTTTTCTTTTTCTTTTTCTTTTTCTTTTTCTTTTTCTTTTTCTTTTTCTTTTTCTTTTTCTTTTTCTTTTTCTTTTTCTTTTTCTTTTTCTTTTTCTTTTTCTTTTTCTTTTTCTTTTTCTTTTTCTTTTTCTTTTTCTTTTTCTTTTTCTTTTTCTTTTTCTTTTTCTTTTTCTTTTTCTTTTTCTTTTTCTTTTTCTTTTTCTTTTTCTTTTTCTTTTTCTTTTTCTTTTTCTTTTTCTTTTTCTTTTTCTTTTTCTTTTTCTTTTTCTTTTTCTTTTTCTTTTTCTTTTTCTTTTTCTTTTTCTTTTTCTTTTTCTTTTTCTTTTTCTTTTTCTTTTTCTTTTTCTTTTTCTTTTTCTTTTTCTTTTTCTTTTTCTTTTTCTTTTTCTTTTTCTTTTTCTTTTTCTTTTTCTTTATCTTTTTCTTTTTCTTTATCTTTTTCTTTTTCTTTTTCTTCACTTTTATTCTTTTTTCCTTCCACTGGGGAACAGCCTGATCAGCAATATGAATTTATTTACCTATCTATACCCTCCCTTCTGCAAATCATTCACTTACAGAGCATGTAAAAACCCACACTATTCTCCAGAGCAGCAAGAAAGTGGGATTAAAGACCCATGGGAACTGTTGCTAACATCTTATAAAAAAGAAGAAAAGTCATGGGAGAATTCAAAGGTAAAGGTCTTAGACATGACAAGGAACAGTAGAGAAATTAAAAATATCTCCAACAGAAAGCTGAATCCAAAATGTAGAGGTTGTACAGGTGCCACACACATAAAGTGAAATAGCAGAAGTTAATTAAATACAAATCTAAGGGTGAGAGTGAGGGAAAAACAAAGGAGAAAAATGTGATCATGTAAAGGCACTGAAAAACTCATTATTAGACCTGACACTGAACTTAAGGCTAAATCATAGCATGAGAGCACAGCCTAAAGCAAGGGTGTACTTCAAGAATCATAATTTTACAATAAAGTACCTAGATGTACAGGTTCAAACAGAGGGAAATAGATTAAAATTAACCTTCTATAAGTAATAAAACTTTACTCAATATGGAAATGTTTTTGAAACATTTTATAAACCTAAATGTTAGGTTAGAGGTCAAAATAAGTGCACAGTTATAGACTTCTATGACTATCAGAGAGGTAAAGTTTCAGCAGCAGTAGTTTTTGAGAGAAGAGGAAAGGAAACTTCTGGTTTTTATAACATGTCCTAGCAAGGTACTGCTTAAAAAAAAAATAAAAATGTTTGGTCAGTTTTATTCAGTTATCATTGAAAAATTATCCTGTGGTGTAACCTTGGCCACCCAACTTTAACAACCACTGTTTGTACTAGTGGGAGTGACAATGCTGAATACACACCATGCATTTTAAAATGCAGTTTTCACTATAGACAAAGTACCATAACCTGCAAAAGGGGCATAACAAAGTGCCCTACGTCATTTGTAATGCTGATTTCAGCTGATTAACTAATTCTTAAATCTAGAATCAGAGCCTATGTCCTTATTTTGGTCCTTTATCTCATTGTACATTGAGGCAGGTACTTAGAAATATGTCTAGCATTTTTTGAGCACTGTAAGTTTACACTAACAATATGCCCACAGAAAAACAAATGTGAAGGCCAGTAAAAGCAGTAAATCGGTATTAACTTGTCATGCCAAAATGTCAATGTGCCTTAATTAAGAAGACATTGGGGACCAGATAACCTCTAAGGTGACCCTTACAGATTTATACTTAGCTTTAACATACTCAGAATTTATGGTGATTCATGTAAAATCATCTGTCTAGCTCTCACATTCCTAACCTGCATTTCCAAGTGAGAAGTGAGTTGGTAGATTGATTTGGCAAAAAGATTTTTGCGTCTTAGTAGGAAGTAGAGGAATTAAAAACTGTGCACTTGGAAAGTGATAAACCCATTAAAAGCAAATATTTGACGCCAGCAAGTACAATATTTTGCAATACACAGGCTATATTGTCCAACACCACTCTTCAGCAGAATTACACGCAAATTGGAGTTTGGGAGACAAATAACAAACCTTTATCTTGTATGTGGGACTTCTTGTGAGAACATATAGCAAAGTCAGAATTATTTTACCACTAAAATTCTAAGTCCAAGGTTCTGGCTTTGTTAGAGTAGACGGAATGTTATTTGTGGAAAGCCCTGTGTTTCACAAGGCAATGCAGAGCTAGATGATAGAGACCTCTCCTCTAACATTACCAGATGCAATTCATGTCCTATGTGTAGGGCAGTTGCAAAAGCTGAGGGTTTGTTTGCTTCTGAAAACAGATGACTATGGAATAACTGCACAATTTCTTATATAAATTCTTTTTTTAAAAAAATTTTCCTCTTAAATCATTATTATTTAGAATTAACTCCTTGGTCATGTAAGACACCATGAAAAAAACCACTTTCGTAATTTCAAATACGAAAACGTGAAAATTTTCAAATATGAAAACACTTCTTATAAAAAATAAAAAAAAACAGAGTCAATAAAACCAGTAAGTGTTTGTCAGTAAATACAGAAAATTAAGATTTTTCTTCATTGAGCAGGTATGATTTATGCTTCAACTTGTGAACAATTTTTTTTCTGATTTTCCCTGTTATTCTGAGTTTTTCTTCCTAATTAAGTGTATTGGTAGAATAGTTTTGGAAATGAAAGTTCCCGTTTGCACACACTGATGACCAAAGCAAAACAGACTGCTTTATCATGCCCAAGTGCTTTTGGTCGTTTTGCTTTTTGTTGTTCTGGTTTGGGATTTTTTTTCTGATATTGTTAAATTGCTTTTAGGAAAGGCAAGTGGGGCATATTCTGTGACTGGTCAAAAAATTGTTCACTTCAAACTAAAGACCATCTGATAATGTCAGTTGTGTTGTGCTGTGTTTGTATGCTGTGAAGTGTTTTCCAACAGAAAACAGAGTTTAACTAACTGGTTTTTAAATATTTCATTAAAGGAATAAAACACACTGAATCTTAACAACTTTTTAAATATAATTCATTATCCAAAAGCTGTTTTAATTTGTTGGCTCCAAATTAACAGTCTGACAATAATTTATTTTCCATATATTGTTATCTTTAAAATTATTTGAATCCTAGATAAATGTAATGAAGAGGTACTATTTTAATAAAAAAAATTAAACTTACAGAAAATGGCTTAAAATATATAGACAAATTAAATATCTTTTGAATATCTATTTTATTCCTTGGTCCCAGGCAAACAATGGAACTATTAGCAAGAACACATTACTATGCTTGGTGATATTTCATATGGTATTTGACAATCCATAGGGGCTACTTCTCCTTCTCCATAAATAAGATATATAATTTAATGGGCCTCTTTTATCTTGCACATCATAGCAAATCTACAAGAACATCACTTAACCTCCTCTAGCCATCTTTCACCTGCCATAGTCTCACAGACATGAATAAACCAAAATTATAATACTTTAGATTTTTGTATTATGAATATGTATTTTCACATGTTAAACGTTGTCCCATCCACAGCAGATTTCAGACTGTCAAATACATTAAAACTACTGATTTGAGGAATGTATAAGACTTCCAAACATCTTGGGGATATGTAAAACATTATGAAATCGAGTGACTGTGAGCTATGACCCACATACTTCAGCTGTAAATTTCCAAAGTCAAATATGTACTGGAAATGTTATGCTAATAGTTTCTTGTTCCTTCTCATGTAACTGCCTCAGCAGCTCAACATGACAGGTGTCACGTGCCACGTTTTGTGAGCCACAGCACTGCTGATTGCAAGAAAATGACAACCAGGCAATTGATCGCCTATTTCCTATTGATGAGCATACAAAAACCCAACCACACCACATCCTTAATTCTTTCCAAACTTTCATATCAGTTAGTCTCAGAACTAATGTAAGCCCTTCCTTTTTCTTAGGAATTTGGAAAACATAAGGAAAGCTCCTCAGTGGATGTATTTTGGCATAGGTTTTACAAATGACATTTTTACAAATGGCATCCATGTCAAGTTATATTACTTGAGAACCTGGTTCTCATTTTAAAAAAATGCAGAATGCTTAGATAGATTGCAGCCATTTGCTCAGCTGATATTTTTTCTGACATTGTATGATTATTTGTGACTTTTTGAAATAATCAATCCTCTTTGTTACACTAGGCAAGAAAATGATGAATGTTTAAAAAATATGAACTTGTATAAAGCCATGAAAAGTGGGGGAAAATTGAATAGCTGTGTTCTGCTTTCAAGGCAATTGTAAAGCAAGGCTTTACTCAAAATCTTACCAAAAAGACTTTTCCCTATGATTTCTCTTCTGCACAACCTTCAGACACACACCTGAGGTTATGTATGGTTGCTCAGACAAGCTTCAAAAATCTAAATCTTGTGATTTTACTTACTTGGTAAAGTACTTATTTTATGATCTATTGCTACTCACTTTCAAAAAGTGCAGCATTTCATGTGTGATTTCTATTGTGATAATGATGAGAAACATCAGCCAAGATGCTATGTGAATGCAGAACAAGGAAGTTGGTCTCAAGCAACAGACATCTGGACAAAATAATTCCTCTGCCCATTGCAGCTGTTCAGTATCATACAGATGCCGGTTCTAAGACACTGAGAATTGTGATGATCACGTTTTGCAGGTGCTCAAAATGGACACAGCTGCTTTTAAAAGACATGGATGTCTTCAAATTATCTGTGTTTTGTAGTATGTTTTACAGCTCTCCAGTCTCCCACATCTGTGCTATCCACTTAAATTGCAAATTATTTGGTGCTGTTGTGAAAGAGCATTGCATGTTTGCCCAGCACGTGGGCTCTTGGATGGTCTCTTAGCACTTCTGCAGTAACCAATCAAACAGAAATTTTGGCTTAATGGTGTTATAAGAGAAAAAGATTTGTCAAGGTACAGTAGGTTCAATTAGCCTTATAACATCAGTGTGTCATAGGAACATCAAAAAGTCAGAAAACTCTCTCCCCAAATTCTCTTCCCATAGCAGAATCAGCTAAACCTGTGTTACTGCTGAGACATATGTGTCTAGTGTGCTCCTGAAAACTTTCACTCACAGAGAAGCTCGTATCTTTCCCAGTTATACGTTCTACTTTAATATTGCTCATAATACCCAATCTGACTCTCCTTTGCTGTGATGTAAGTGAATTGATTTCCTCCAATGGACAACAGAGAGTAAATTCTTCCTTTTTATTTTCTGTTTGATCTGGTGGGACATGCTTTCTAAATCTTGGATTGTTCTTTCTCTCCCCTAGATTGTCCTAAGCATTCAGCCTTTTTTTGACTGTGGTACCAAACCCACATAGTACCAATTATGAAGAACCAAGAAAGGGATTATTTTATGTGTCCAACTTACACTCTCTATGGCATTCCCCTTTTTAGTAGTGCCATGCTGTTCACGACACTAGTTCATCATAACTATAAACACTAAATTTATTCCTGCAAAACATTCTTATAACATAGCTATTTATTCTCTACTCTTTATTTATGAGTTGGTATTCCAGCATAATTCCTTCTGCTTTTGGAGACATTCACTTTATTATTTCTAAAAAGAACACCTCTTTGTCAAGAACATTTTATTTATAATCCCATTTTACTGTTTACTTCTGGTTACTTAAGCAGAACACTCTTTCCATCAGACGAACCATTAGCCTAAGCCTCAATGTTATCTCAGAGTTCAGGTATCATCTCTATTTTTCCTGTAAAGACATGCAATTTAACCTGCATGCCTTTAGATACAAGGTACATTATACTGATTAGATAAGCCAGAGGGTTTGTGTTTTGATGAAGATATAAATGGGGTAAAGTAGAATTAGTGAAGTTCTTGGAATTAAGTCCATAAAACTAGTTCTAGTCTTTGACTCTAGAGATTTTTAGGGCACAAATTGTTGTAATCCATGAATAAATACTGTAGTATATTTGATCTGCCATAATATTTCCATATTATTTCCATGCCTGCTTGGCTCCTGTACCAGTGACAGTTATAAAAGAGGGTTAGACAAACTTTTTGTGTGACCCGGTTTTACAATTTTAACTAGTATTGTCTATCCAAATCAAACCCTGCTGATGACAATGAGATAGAAACCAAACTTGTGGGCCCTAGTGAAAATGAAGACTGTATATGAAGCAGAATCAGAAAAAGTCTAAGAAAAGATAAGACTTAAGTCTATGTAAACTATTTATTAAAATATAAAAATAACAATGTTAATGACACTGATGATACAGTTAATGATATATCCAAATCAGCATCAATAAAACTCCATGCACTATACAAACAGGTGAAAAAATATGTTCAGAAGTATCATTAATTTCACTGAGATGAGAAATTAAACTATGGAAAGCATTTATGCTATTATTAAAAAAATTCTTTCTGTTAACATTACCCTTATTGCTTCTCTCATCCTGCAGAAAAAAGTACAAAACTGATTATAAAAGTGTACAAATTTGATCTTGATTTCACTGTGTTCTCCCTAAGTTATTTACCTTAATATAGTAATAGTAATAGGATAGTAATATCCCAGGTCTAGCTTTTAATGTTATGCTGCACAGTTCTGGGAATTAAATGGTGACATTTAATTCACTTGATGGAATTGAGCAGCCCAACAAAGACAAGAATTGACAGAAATCCCAAGTAAGCTATTGTGTCATGTTGCAAGCCTAGAGACACCTATGCTCAAATTAAGTTCCTCTTAGTGCTAATCATATGATGACTACATTCTAGTCAGTGGCATCAAGCAATGGTGACTTCTCAGATGCATACAATTAAGTTCATACTACACTTACACAAAAACTCTATTTTAAGAACTCAAGGATTCTGTGAATATCATATTGCATGATTTATAATAGTTATAAAAATACTTAAGGGATCCTTAATAAAAAAAAAATTTAATGTCAAAGCAAAGGAAAACACAAGTGAATTCCAAAAATGTTTGTTGTGGTCTAAGGACCAAAACCAAACACCAGGAAGCTGCTGTGACTATTGCATATCCATTTTTTGGAAACTTAATAAGAGAGATATTGGCAGGATTTAAACTTTGTATGGAAATGCAAGATCCTG
Organism: Callaeas wilsoni; assembly: GCA_013398955.1. Lineage (NCBI taxonomy): Eukaryota > Metazoa > Chordata > Aves > Passeriformes > Callaeidae > Callaeas > Callaeas wilsoni. Next base: position 474,385 of record VWPU01009432.1, read on the forward strand.
AAACTGTTATGTACCATTTTTTGGAAACTTAATAGGAGAGGTATTGGCAGGATTTAAACTTTGTATGGAAATGCAAGATCCTGAAACTGTTATGTATTAAGGAAACTTCTAGGGAGTGGCTTCCAGCAAAATCAAAGACAACCTCTGAGGCCCAAGTACCATCAGTAGACTGACACAAAAGAGGCTGATCCTGGCAGAGCACTGCTCTTGCTTGAGCAGTCCCATACTAAGACTGAAAAACAACCTTGCCAACAAATAAAGTCACAGTGGCAGATTTACCCATGAGCTGAGTGTGCTCTGAGTCAGGTTGTGGAAGGAGATATGCTGTCACCCAAAATTTGCTCTCTGTTTGTGCAGAACATTTCTCCTTGCAGTGTGGCTATATTTTAATGCATTCGTACCCAATTTGCCGCTTTCCTCTTTCCACAGGATTTGATGGCAATTCCTAATTTTCATGGCCTTTGATAGATTCACTGCAGGTGAAATTCCTTGTGGCCAAAAGGTCTCCTTCCCAACTTCTTGACTCCTTGTTCTCACATCAGGGTGATTTACAGAACAAGCAGTATGTACTGCTTGTATTGTCTTGCTGCCTGCAGTGGGGTTTTTGAACAATATGCTCAAGTACTTATTCACTGTTCTCACAAGCAAACAACCTTAAATATCAGAGTATTATGAAGCCTAAGGAAAATTAGTACACATGATAGAGCTGGCACTGAAGACTCACAAGTCTTTTAGGTAGGTTACTTCAAAACATTCATATAGAAGAGCAGCACATGTTTTCTGGGTTTTTAATTCTAACACAGAAGACAACTGTAATAGTTTGCCTTTAATTTACCGAGATTTTCCATTTGATGCAAGAGTAGATGCATGTTAAAAAATAAGCTTGAAGACTTATGGCATTTTCCTCTAAATTGAGAGGTCAGCCTAGAGATGGTTTCAGACTGATTTTTCTGCCCCAGATGATTAAGAGTTTTCTACATTTATAAAAAACAAAAAAAAACCAAAAAACCCCCACCACCAAACAAACAAACAAACAAACAAACATATATATCTATATACACACTTCATAAAATATCCAGCTGAAACAAAAACCATAAATCATTCATTAAAGCTTAAAGGCTATATATATATAATCAACAGGCACCAAAATATATTCACTGAGGAACAATAAACTGTAATAGGAAAAGATTTGTAAAATATTTAATGGGCATAATGAGCCCTGGCCTATCACTTCTCTAAGTGTAGCACATCTGTATAGCTTCCCAGGATGTCTTCAGTATGAAGTAGGAAGATTAATGTATAGTTGGAAAGCCATGATACTACTTTAAGTTGGAGGATAGGATGATGTTCACTCAGAGAGAAGAAGCCACGTCTCTGGTACCATAGCAGTTATCAGAGCAGGAGAAAACTGCTCAGATGAACAAAAGAACACTGGACAGAAAAGTATAAATCTCTACTTATAGTCCACTACAGTTAGCTTTGAATCTGATTTATTAAAAAAAAAACCAAAAAAACCAAAAAACCAAAAAAACAACAACAAAAAAAAAAAACCACCCAAGAGAAATGTAGGCACAAAATTATCAATAAAATTTTCAGTTCCTAACTATCAAACTATGACTAGGATTTCATCAACCTCCCTACTTCCATATTAAAAAATAAGTTTTGTCCCTTATGGTCTCAAAATAAAAGATATGAGCTTGCAAACAGCCTGAAAGAATGACTAATAGTGATTTGTGTTGCCCCAAACATTTCACTTAATTTTGCATCTGACATAAAAAAGGCCATTGGAAAAACACTTCTGAAAAGCACTTTGTGTATGACACAAGGAGAAATCCATAATGTGTCAGTCTTAAGGTCCATACTTACTTGCTGTGCTTCCTGCTCTACACGTGTGACAAAGGACTTTGCTTTTCTCCTCTGCTACACCAGTGTGGAACAGGGAGCAGGGGCCAGACATATGCTACCCATCACATCCCTTCACAAGGGAGAGAAGCTAGTACTGAACTGAAAATAGGGCTGGGGACAAGTATTAGCATGGGGTTGATGTAGACATAATCGCAAGGAATTAACTGTAGAAAAAAAAATTAACTTTGTTTCTGCTTTATAGAATATCAACAGATGTGCCACGAATCATATTGCAGTAGTTAAACAAGAGTTTTTCTGTCTCTGTGCTTAGCAAACCATGTTTTACTGCAGTCTAGGTTTTTATAAAATGCCTGTTGACATGCAGTTAGCTATCAAGGTCCATGTGACAAGTCATAACCTAAAAGTCAAAAGCAAAATAGATATGCAACAAAAAATACCAGAATGTGTTTGCACAACATATACACCTGAAAACATTTTGAAAAGCAAAAATCCAGTGATTTATGCAAATAAATGGAACTGCACTTATATGAACAGACACACTATCTTTAATTGCTCATTCTTTATAGGCAAAACTATGCCATAACTGTAAATGTATATTTTTATACAAATAATACATCATGCAGAGAAATTTATGAAATGTTGTCTGCTCTTTGAAAAACTGGGCTGGGATATCAAGTCAGTCTGGTTTTCTCCTTTCACACCTTCTGTTCTTTATTTTTATTTGCTCGGCGGTATTCTCTGTCAATAAAGGCCTCGACATTTCTAAAGAGTAAGCTAATTTTTCTAGCATCTATAAAGGGATACCATTTGCTAGGTGATTCATTAAAACCCACAGAATAGTTTATACCACACTTTTAACTAATTTCCTAATGCAGTATCCGCATCCCACAATTTCATTTTATCTTCAGAGGGAAAGAGATGAGAATATATAAAACTCCCCATTATTTTGTTTTACCGAAGGCCTGGAATTTCAGCATGTATGAGACTTGCACATGCTGCATCAAGGTACAATAACCGAAAGAGCAATACCCATCTTGAACATTGCCACAGTGACTTACAGAATTGTGCCCTTGAGAAAAAGACTGTGAGAAAAATGGAGGGCCATGCAGTGACAAAAATGAAATAGAACTGTCATCTGGCAGTTCTTCATAGTCCATCACGTAAACTATTACAGATATAAGAAGAGCCACAGAGTGCTTGGGCAAAGGTTGTTAAACCACTACTCCAAGGTCAGGTCACTGCACATTGCTAAGATTGTTAGTAAAAGATAAACCAGTTTTCACTATGAAACTTGACATTGCCAGTTTTCAGCCTCACCTATAATACCATATGCTTGCAGCTAGGGACACAGCTGGATAAACTAATAATACAAGAGTTTACAAGAACAGTTCTCATTGATGTTAAGAGCATTTAATATTGAACAATCATCGTTTTCTTATCAAATAATGTGAATGTGATTTTCATGTTACTTTACTTACATTTTCATTTCATTAATATATTCTGTGCTAATTCTGTGCCTATCTTTTAAAAAAGAGTGTCTTTCACAGTGAGATTATTTCTTTGGAAGGTACAAAATTAAAGGTCACCCCAAAATGTAATTGACCCCAAATTACCAAAGTTTAGGTCCAGATCAAGAGATTATCTTGAAAAATTAGTACCTTTTGAAATTTAGTATGTTTGAGTTCTTTTTATTTGCCATCTTATTTTTCAAACATTTTGGGTAACCTTGATAATGATTCTCACTTTTCTTCATAAGGATAGGGATTGGAAGCTTATTTAAACAAAGATAAAAGTTATTTTTCTCCTGTACTCCCGTCTCAAAGAACTAGTCATTTCAATTTGTACGAGCCAATATGAGACACATGATTAAATCATGAGAGATAGCAACACAGACAATGTGCAGATTCCTCTGATCTCAGTGAAGAAGGATAGATGCTGGTCAGCCTTTTCCTGACACAAGTAAAATTCAACAAATACAAAACGGAGATGCAGAAACTCTTGCCTTTAAGCCATACATGAATCAGAATTGCCAAATGCAGACAGGACCCTAATTTTGAGAAATCCAGGGCTCTTCTAGTTACAAATTAAGTTATTGATTTTCAGCAGCTCTAAAAATTCAATCCCTTAGAATTTTACAGGGGCAGTGATGGATGTTAATGTAAAGCAAAGTACTTGGTCTATTGCCATGACAGAAAATGAAGTGCTGAAAACTATGCCTGGTTACTAAATACCTTAGCATTCTCAAAACATTGGTTAATTCAACCACTCTGCTGTCTAAACATAAATGTGCTTGTGGTTGCTTACCAGTTATTTCTGGCTAGTGCTTTGATACTCAGGCATAGTTTAAGAAACCAAAGAAGGATTATGGAGGATTCTGCTCATTTTTTTTATCATTAAATAGAATAGGAATAAAGCATGCTGCTGATCTGACTACAGAAATTGGTATGTGCCTATGTACTATACCCCCAGAGAGCAAGCGTGAGATAAACAGACATGAATAGAGGTACACAGCAGAGGCTGCTTAAATGCATGCAGCGAGCCTCTGCTTTCCAGTTTGTTTGGGGATTTTCTTTGTTGCTTTTGGGTTTGGAGTTTTTTTTCTCCAAGAGAATATAACAAAAGCATTGACCAAGAATTCTGCCATATGTAGTCTGCAATTTTTATCGGAAAAAAAAATATTATCTAATCAAAGCAAGAAGCAAGGGATGCAAATATCTGATCAATCTGATCAGTCTCTCTAGTGCTCAAATGCCACTGTGCTAACTAGTTAGTATGTGATGAGTATGTAGCACATATACTTAGAACCAAAAGATAAATATCCCTGGATTAATGTCTGTAAGGGAGACTTTCTACTGCTTTGCAATGTTCTTGTTACTATCCTGTCTTTGAGTCTTCACCTTATCATTCACAGTGAGCAGATCACTCCAGCATTGTCTGAATTAAATCAGGTAAGTGGTTTAGCTAGATTCTAGCTGTTGCCTTCTACAGAGTACATAAGGCTGCTAGCTATCATAATTCTTTTACCTCACCTTCTAGAGGATAAATTCTCAGAAGCTGGTACAGTTGGTGTCTATTTTTCCCTTCCCCACATATTTAATTAACAGCCACTCTCTATATGCGTGTTGAGATGGTCTTTTTTTGAAATTACACTTGTGCAATTGTTCAGATCTACTTGAAGTTTCAAGTAAAATCATATCCTGAACATTATAGCACAATAAAGTATGCATTTAAGTTGCCATAAAAGCTTGATTTGCACACTGTAAACTTTCAGAAATAGTTAATATAAAATGTTTAACATGAGGACATTGTAAATATTAACAGATTGAGTCTCTATTTCCTTACACAATTTTTTGTACCAGCATGGTATCATGATAAAAAGCAGAGAAGACAACTCAGCCTCTGAAAAAGCAATCTCCTCCTGATTCTTGAGACCTCAGAGCTCTTCTGCTTCCACAGTGGACATTAGCACTGGCAGCTGGATATTCAGTGCATTATATTGAACAAGGAAGTTTTTGAAAGAGATATATACAATGTAAAATGTATAAGCAACCCAGAGAACAGAGTCTGGGATATGTGTGAGCACCCTCAAAGAAAGAAGCTAAACGTCCTATGGTGGGTCACCTTTTTGCTTTCTCTATTTCCAAGGCCCAGTAACTATTGAGTTATTCCAGGCAACAGGTCAGATTCCTTATCAGTGGGAAGTCTTCAATTTGAACTAATCCATAAACTTGCAGTGGAACCAGCTATGAATGATAAATTAAAGGGTCAGTAAAATATTTTTGTTACATTCCACTTAAAATTCTATTAAGCATTTAAATAGACTCAATATTACCACAATTAGAATTAGGTAAATTTCCTTTAGAGAGGACTTTAAGTCTCAGGAACAAAACCGTTTGACTATGGTATTAAAAGAAAATACCATTTCCTCCTTTTCTAGCCAATGATCAATGTCTACGTTATACTATTAAAAAAAAACATGGAAAAGTAGAGAAAAAGATACTGGAGTGAGCGTTCCAAACAGATGGAATGTGTCTTTCCATCAGGTCTGAAAAACACATACTCACAGACTACAGCAATTTCAGAAGCAACAGGGTCCTGCAGTTTTCCTGTTGGTCAGCTCCAAGAGATGACATGCAGAGGACTTTGGGTGGCACCAGTTCTACTCTGAGAGTCTTAAATTTTCTAGTACATTACAGAATAATTTACCACAAAAGCCCATTTTGTAATCTGCAGATTATCTAAAGTTAAGAACGGCAATATTTTCATTATATTTAAAATAAAAATTACATTTACTCTGGTTTGTGTTTGGAATCTTCCTGTTGCTGACTCTGCTATATTTAGAACTTCTTGCATCAGCATACCAGCCAAAACACAGGTTGGGGGGAAATGTTCAACATAAAATTTACACACGATGCTTATTCTGGGTATGAGGACAACCATGGGCTAATTTCTGTCAGGAGTCACCCACTCATAATCATGGAGCCAGTCCCTGGATCACTCCTTTTATTCAAAGACTTAATTTGATTTTTAAACTTTTTGATTTATTTTACTTTATTGCTTCTAGTTTGATACAAATTTTATTTTTAATAATGCTTTGATAGTTTCTTCCTATTTTAAATAAAAAATCATGAGGCAAATCACTAAGCCTCCAAGGAAAACTAGGATAAAAGTTTTATATTTATAGGCAGGTTCTTTTAACAATTAAAGGTACATTTTTAAATGAACTGGCCTACTAGTTTGAAACTTTATGACATAAATTCTCAGTAGCTTTTCAATTTATTTGCCTTCATCTAGCTGGGGAAAATACAGGCTTTGCACTTACACAGTCCTTTTTTCTTCCTTGAACATTGCATTTTGGTCTTTAGCAATGTAGTATAATGTTAAGCTGCTTCTGTATGCTGCCTATAGGTGGAATAATTTCATATTTTCTTTTCTTAAACATTTCCCTATTATTTACGCAAGTAGTTTTGGCTGTGTCACATAAAAAAATCGCTGTGTCTTTGCATCCTTTTGTAGTTCCCAAAGCTTCATCACCTGCATCATTTCTGCCTCTATCTTGGCCTTACATACCAACTTGACAGTGATTGAGTCTTTCAATAGGGGATGAGTTCTTGGGATTATTTAAAGATGAGATTTTATCTGATCTTTTAAGGGTTTTACCAACACCCATTTCTAATGACCTTCCTCAATTTCCTTGTATTAGGTAAAGTATTGTATGGTGCTAGTCCTTCAAGCCTTCTTTATTCAGCAGAGTAACCATTCCACTAGTTAGGAATCACAGTCCTTCTCAGCCGTAAAGTGTTCTGTCTACTACTCAGCCCCTGCACCTGACCAAAAAAGTAGTCATCCATGAAGAGAGCAAGAAGCCAGAGCTGGATGCTTGTTTAGCTGTTCAAGGGTTGTTATTCTCCCCATCTGCACTGTGGGAATGAAGCTGGCTGCCGGTGGCTACTTCAGTCAACACAAAACCTAAGCTTTCTTGGAAAAACTCCAGTCCAGCCTCTTGCTATTATCCAGGTTATCTGACTCAGGGCATCAAGTGTTTAAATTTGGTTTTGTCATTATATTCTTCTAAGACTAGCCAGAGGATATGTTGATAGCATCTTCAGGAAAGAATTTACCCAGGCCAAAGACTAACCTTAATCTTCTTGGATCTTTCTGAGGGACAAGCAAAGAGTTTAGGAGCCAACAAGTTTCTTTCCTCTGGCTAAAAGCATAAAAGAAGTTTCCAAGATGTAATCACTTCTTGTCAGATACTCAAATGTCTGTGTCTGAGTTTTGCGGTGCAGTATTGATTGTACAAACACTCGTGTGTGGTTTGTTTCCATATATACATAAATGGGAAGAGGCCAGTTAAGCTCTTCCCACATTTGCGTTGCAGTTTAAAATAACATAATTTATCCAAACAAGTTTTCACACCAACAATGTTAAAAGGTAGGTTATTTATTTAAGGGATAGTAAGGATGAAGGAAAAAAAGTTTACCTTTGAAATAATTTTGCTCCTTTAGTAACATATATAATATGACCTCATCTTTTGGCACAATCAGATACTGCACAGTTAACTACATTATCTTGTTAGGACAGTTATATTCTCTCATATGACAATGACTTGCAGTATGTAGTCACTGCCTTCTGGGGAAAGGAAAAAAACCCAGCAATTACTGTGCAGTACTCGAATCTGCCTGCCAACAGCAGAACAGTGATTTGTGAGACACATCAAGAGCTTCTGGCAAGATCAATCTAGTGAGATCTCTCTGATAGAGGAATAATGAGTTGACAAAGACCAATGTTCAGTTGGGCCCAAGTCCAATAAGATTACTGTACAGCATCATCAATATTGTCTGTGTTTGGAACTGACACAGTCAGAATGGAATCAATTGTATTTTCCACAGCACTGTCACACATGATTTTTAACTTTGGCTCACAACACTGCAGAGAAGCTTGCAGATGTTGGCAGATTTTTGCTAACTTATGGGATGTCATTATTAAGTAGGAACTGTGCACTACAGTAATTTGTGGTTCTGTGTGTTCCATCATATGGTCTCTGTGTTTAGGAGGGAGGAGATGGAAAAGATGCAGTAGCCGGAGGGATTTGTCTGTTATCATCCTCATTTTACTGTGATTGTTGAAAATACCATGTGATCCTAAAGGTGCAGATTGTTTTTCAGAGCAGGACTAATTTGGGCTGTTTAGCAAAGTGATTTTGCTCAAGCCTGAGCAAATGTCTCTATTTAAAAAAAAAAAAAAGTGAAAATGTTTTAATTACCTGATAAAAAATTCAGGATAGAGACGACCCCATTTGTGAATAATAGATGCTATCCAAGGCCTTGTAATCTTTATTTTAAAAAATATTTTTGAAAGCAATTTTGTTTGGTCTTGCGACTACTAGAGTTAAACATTCCTTCACAGAATGCTGTCATCTGTACTTGCTGAGTAATCCTTTTACATGTCTAGGCATTTCTGCATGTAATACAGCTTAGCATACTGCACAATAAGTAATAATACAGTAGCTTGTGAATTAGTTTAAATTTGACTTTTAGTTATGAACTTAAGATATTAATCTTATTAGTTATTTGCCATATACCAAATTTCAATTTAATATTTTTGAAAAATGAAGAGACAACTAAAAGGTCAAATTTCTTCTTCAAATATATGGGTTTCTTTGGATATTAAAATCTTTCTTTTTTTTCCCTTTGTTCATATCATTATTTTCATTATTTGTTTCCATGCAGTGTGTATGCTTCTTTTTGAGACTGAGATTTTAATTTTCATTAAAGGTAAATTTGAAAGCCCTGAAGACAGAAGTCAAATTTTGATTTGTAAAATACAATAAAGCAGATATCACTAAAATAATTTCCATATAAGTTTGCACAGTAGAATTTATTCATGTTCACATAAAGTTATTTTGATACACTTTGGTGTTTGTCTAATAAGAAATACTACTTCAGACAGAAGACTGGATTACTGTTAGTGAATATTGTATTTGATTTCTGTAGTCAAGAGTTTGATTTTGAAGACCAGAGATTAATGGCTTTGTATTACACTTACTAGAAGCTAAAGGACAGCAAACTATTTCAGAGATATCATTCAAGAGCAATCAAATAATAGTAAGCTTTAACCATCATCAATTTGCTCAGAACTTGACTCAGTATACTGAAAATGAACTTTGGGACACCCATTGTGCCAAATGATTTCCCTTGAATCTGTCTGGTTGGATAACATTACTTATCATATCAGATGCAATTTTTTTAGCGGCATTGCTTCTGTGGGTTATACTGCTTATATGATTATAAGGGAATTCCCTCCTGGAGAAATTCCAGATAAACATTTAGTGTCCCCAACAAATGAGAAACTTCCCACCCAAGACAATTACAAAATTGGGCTAAAATGCATTTACACTTAGTAGTGTAATGTAACGTTTAATGTAAATACTTGTTTATCTGAAACCTCAGACATTCACTGGGATTTTTTCAGAAGAAGAGGGAAACAGCTGGCAATACACAGCTGTATCACTTATATACTTTTTTACTTACCGCATAATTTTTTCTGACTTCCATTCCCCTCTTTTTACAAGGTTTAACTGAAAGATTGTTTAGAGGGTCAGATAGTTAAAAAAACCATTGTGTTTTCTGAAAAGTGTAATATAGCACATAACCTATTCAGAATTTTGAAGTATGGAAGGTTTTCAAAACCTATTCATAGCAAGTTTCATCCAATGAAGTTTTCAATTAAAGATAAAAATTAAAGATCAGCTTAATTTTTAAAAACGCAGCTAAATTTAAACATATTTAAGAAATACATAAAAATAGAATGTATAAAATATATAAAGCAAATATTATTTTAAAACAACTTGCCTTTGCCAGAACTTTGCAGAAATTGTTATGCATGAGAAACAGATACATAAACCCACTAGAAATCATGACCAAACTCCCTTATTTCCCATCACACCAAATCTTTTCTATGTTCACTTTTTTTTGGTTAATTTTTGGTTAATTAAATTTTAGTTCTACAGAAGTTAGTCAGAACAGAATTTGCACAACTTTCTATATATTGTATTATGCAACTTTAATCACAGCATTAATATATTCTATACTTAATGTACTCATTGATATCCATTTATTTCTCAGCAGCTGTAAATGAAATTTTGTCACATACTGAAGCTTCCTGATACAAAAAACACCACAATTATTTCACTGAACATGAAGGTTATGCAAACTTTCAACAGACCTGAAGGAATAAGGACTTCACTTATATCTATCTGACTGAAACACAAGCCAAACAAGTAAACATTAAAGTGACAAAAATAGTATCTGCCCTTTGGGAAACATTTGCTCAAAGTGCCTGGAGAGTGAGGGGTTGTTTATTTCTGTGGGGGTTTTTGTTGGGTTTTTTTCCTTTTCTTCTGTATCTTGTGACCATTCCTTTTAGCCAAAGGTGTTTCATGCCCCATGGTTGGTATTCAGCCCCTGGCTAGGTTATTAAAAACAGCTCCTGTGCTACATCACAAGATTACTTTTGATAAGACACAAATCACCAAGTGTTTAAGCAGTCCATCTAACTTTAAGGACCACTGCTCATGCTCGACATGGCTGGGGATGTTGATGTCACTTGCTGAATTTGGACCTAATTGTGATTTTTTAATGACAATAATTTATTAAGTCTGTTTTTTATAGACTGCACATGGCCCTAAATAATAATAAATTTATAAATAGTGATTGCATGCCACAAATAAGTCTTTTCTGTTGTCAGACAATGTGTGATTAATAAGTGTCTTTTCTATCATTGCCTAGACTTTAAACAATAAATAAAAATGTGCAATCATAGATATATAAAGTAGGTCATGCTATTCAGAGGGTTTTATTGAGAATTCAACCATTCTTGGTGTTTCCTTCTTTTTTTCATATTCTGCTATACTCTAACAAACCTCATTTTTGTTGTGTACATAGGATGTCTCTTTATATTGTTATGGTGTGCATAGCCCTTATTCCCTTTTGCTGTTGATCTGTCTCTCCCTTTTTCCCCTTTTTTTTTAATGTGACACTTCTGAGCTGGTACCCATGGCAACACCCACGAGCAGGGGTGAGCCTATGAAGCCGCTGCAGCTCCCCATCACTCAGTTCTGACAATGCCAGTCATTAATCTAGCAATGTCTGCTTGCTCAGATCTCTACAGGTCCTCTTCTGGTCTTGTTTCCTTCCAGCAGTTGCTGCCCTGTGCACAAAGATTCAAAAGATTACTGTTAATGATTTTTCCAATTGTTTAAAACAGCTCAGGCTGGCAGCTCTGTCTAATCCACTCTCAGTGGCACCAAACATTAAATTATAGGGCAATCATTTTGTGAAGTAGTTTCCTGAATTTCAAAATTCAGCTCTTGAGTTTTTCTAATATCTTAATTTTATTTATAAAATAAAATAATAATAGGAAAATCAAATAAAAATTACAATTACTTAGGTCTCTATTGTATTCAGGAAGGTAAATTGCAACCTATAAAAATATCCCCAAACACTGGCAATGAAATTGCTTCTAGTTTCAGTCTATAAAGCATTGTTGTTGTAGGTTTTTTAACTAATGAATGATACGTTGTAGTTTAGCATCTTGCATGTATTTTGACTACTTCCATACAGATAGTCTAAGCCTGATGTACAAGGGAGCTCAACTTCCATTCCAGCAGAGATCTTGACCTGGCCAGGTATGCAAAAGATACATTTCATTCTGAGATTAATCTTTGACTGAGTCTTTAAATGAGGCTAAAGAGGTTATGGACACAAATCCCACTGAAATATAATAGAAATTCTCTCCCTAGATCCCTTAGGTGTTTCTGAAATTACTGCTTCAATTTTTAGAGTCAAATCCAGGATGGAAGAATTATATTTTGCTTTCTGTGGGTTACAACTCATGCATTTAAATTCTGTGAAGTTAAGCCTTGGACATTTGTCTAATGTCACACATGTCACGTAAATAAAAAGTGTTTAACTCAATGAATGAAAAGTTTTTAGATAGTTCTACCTTTTGGTACATATCATAATATGTGCATGATTAGGTAGATGGAAATTTTTGGTACAAATCAATCAATTTTGTGTTATTCAGGATGAGTTTAAACCATTTCCAAGGGACCATGCATATGCTACTTTCTGAAACTACGGAATTTAGTGAGGCCCTTCTGTTGTGTGTCTGTGGTCGTAACAGCGGTTGTATCCACTGAGATCAAAAATGCAGATGTGCTGAAAAGTCCTGGGAATGGCTGAGGGATTTAAACCCATACACAACCTTCCAGGTATTTCAAAAATCAGATAAATGCCATTCTACAACATGGTCTTGCACTGGGCCTCTATTTGAACTCCAAAGACCTATTCATTTTAAACAAAGCAGTATGGAAACATTTGTTAAATTCTTCTGTTCCAACTCATCAGAAAATCTGTGTCCTTGTACTTATTTGTTCTTTCAAAATGTGTAAAATATTCCAGAATATCTATTTATTAACAAAAGTTTACAAAATATTTCTTTCAGGTGATATTGCCAGGCAAATATGAAGGAACCTTCTTCAAATTTAAGATTAGTGCCTATTTTGTCAGCTTCAAATCCCATTGGGGGAAATCTCTTTGATGTGATGATTTGGCTGGTATGATCTTCACACTATTTTGATAAATGAGTAAGAGGTGAATAACAAAACTGTAAGTGATATTGAGGCAAACTCATCAACCAACTTGTTGAGGGATAATTTGTTGAAACAGTAAAGACCAGAATTGCATGTAATCACAAAATAGCAGACACTGGAATAAAAATTCCAAGATGCATTTATTCTAAATGGAAGAGGAAATTTAAATATGCCAAGTGCAGTTAAAAATTTATCTTAGTCAGGGTGAATGTTAATGTATATTCAGTTTTTATGTTAAAGACAGATTTATTATTGACATTTGGGGCCATATTATTAGATCATGGTAAATACAATCTCCTATGCTGAAAAAAAGAAAAATCTATGTGTTTTAGAAAATTATTCCACTCTTCTGTGAGCTCTGAGGACATGCACCAGAAAAAGTGTTCAGATTTTATTTTAGTGAAAATAGCATAATTTAACACAAAGCAGATCCTTGTACCTGTTTTATTTTTTAATTTTTAAGTAGGAAAAGGTGGATAAAAGCCTTACTGGATGATATATTAGTTAAATATTTTTACCACTACTTGTGGTATAGCTCTAGCATGTGTATGATCCATTACAGGTCTGCTAGGTATAAACTTTTCAGTTGCTTGAATGTGCCACTTGAATTGTATATTCAAACTTCAGTACCCTGGGAAGTAAGGAGCCACACTTTCAACTCAACTGTAGATGTGCATTTTGGGCTGACTACACATCAGATTGCTCAATTTCGGGTAGAGATGGGAATGTACAGCTTCAAATTAATTTTGAAACAGTCAGAAATTTGGGAAGGACTTTTCAAACTTCACATAGTTGAAGCTATGAGAACAATGTCATATCATGGTTGATCCAGCAATTATGCAATATAACTTTTCAGTGTGTTATCTCTCAGGTATTAGCTGAGCACTAAGATTTGTCCTGAGAAAGGAGCTGGCATCTCTTTTTAGATATGGAGAATATCTAAGGCTGATATGGGACCTGAGTTAGAGCATTTTTAGCACATTTATGTAGGGTCACTTATGTTTCTGAAGGATCAAAAAAGCTTTTTCATTTATGAAATACTGACTACAAGTTTCTTAAAACAATCTCTAGCAAGTATCATGAAGGCAAATTCTACTAACTACTTCTATAAATATGATGGAAAAACAATAAACAACACTTCTTATTTAAAGATTTTTTTTCTCAGTAGCTGCATCAATTTAGAAAAACACTGTTCCTTGCATATGGTTTTCATTTTAAAGGCAGGGAACCAATTTTTAATTTTTTTTTGTAATGAAATTGAATTGGACATCCCTCATAAATCTTGTAACTTTAGTGGGCATTACTCATTTCACCCAAAAGCATGGATGGATGTTTTAGAGTTTCTCAGTCATTAAAATGAAAGCAATCTCAATATTACTTTCCTAGTAGCCAGACCCTTACTCATGGTGAGCTGTGCCTTCATCTGTAATAGGTCCTATTGATTTCAGGGAAACTCTTTGATTCCTACAGCACTGCTGAACAAAAGCCAAAGTGGTAAAGTCTGTCCCTCATCCCTTTCAACATGTTTTCATAAACACATTACAAAACCTCATCCTTAACATCTTTAATGTATATGTTTCTATTAAAATCAGTTCTTCTAAACACATGTAGATCAGTGAAAAACCTTTGATGGAAACACCACACCTAGAGATTTAAAATATATGTATAACATCTCCAGGTTTTCTGGCTGAACAAAAATGGATTTTGGACAAGATAAAAAAAATAATTTTACCCTTGCTACTAATATTGAATGGATCCCCTGTGAAAAGCCTACTCAGACTCAGTAGTAAGGGAGCCCAGAACCTTACAGAGTACTGGAACTTGCATAGTTGAGGTAGTGCTGGACCAGGAAGTGTATTACAGAGGATACTTTTGCTAGTTTACAGATTCTATAATACACAGAGTGGTAAATTATGTTCAAGAGTAACCTCAAAAGCAAAGGAGGCTCTTTGTATAATAAATAACTCTTTATACTAGGTGGAAACTAATTAGTTCCAAATTCTGATCAAATCATGAGATTACATCCACATTAATACAAATTAATTTATCATAATGAATGTTAATAGAATTAATTATAATTAGACACTGTTGCACTGGGTGAAATATTTCATAATGGTCCCTTTCACATTAGTAGTAGATTACGTGCATATTTCAAAAATATAAAATAGCAAGAATTACATTTAACATTTTTTATGGTGGAGGCATATCAAAGAACCATGACATGAAATTTTGAGTCTAGTTAATGGTCCAAATGAACTTTTTTCCCATTCGAAGCTAGCCTGCTAAACTCCCTTGAGCATTCAAAACCTGTTTATTTTTTTCTAGAAGAGGGACAGGACATCCAAATACTGTCTAAAATCTAGGAGAGTTGACGTCTTCCTTGCTTTTTTTCATACACTCTGACTTACAGCCCCCACGATGCTTGATGCTAAATCATGATATAATGAGTACTGAATTACTTAAGCCTTTTCCAATTTCCATAGAAAATGGACTTTAATTCAAAACTATGCCTGGTTAATTAAACTTTCCATGATCTAATTTGATCTAATTATTTCTATAAATTGAGATGTAACCAGAGTTATATCCTAAGGTAGAATTAGGCTATGGTTACACATTTTTACTTAGATGGAGGGAACAGTGATGTTCTCTCCTATTAACCCTAACCTTGCTGGCCACTTAAATTGACACAGTTCTGCAACCCAAATGGTGAAGAAGAAACTGTGTCTTCAAAATATCTGTTGGGGGTGGGGAATGATATTTTTTTAGAGATTGATTTTCCCAAAAGCCTTTGAAAAACAATGTTTCTCCTTGTATCCATCTTGAATGCTTATAGCACAAGAAAAACACTCAGTGTAGTCCAGGTGTCTTATTGACAGGCCAGTACATATTTTCTCTCTTTTTAATTTCTGTTCAGATGCACTAAATTTTTACTTAAATTCAGTTTTCTCTAAAGAGCTCTTTTTATTTAGATCTACTCTTCTAAATCATGTACAATATGATCTGAACCATTTACATTTTTATTACATTCTGAAAAAAGGGAGAACTCCTTGCTAAGTTATTTTATTTTGCCATATCAAAACCAAAGCCTGGATCTATTTGTTCATGCTAGCAACAGCTTTTACCTTCTGAAAATAACTGCTGGTCCTTCCTTGTGTAGTTTCCTTGAGCAGTTCTCCTTGAGTCAACTATCATTGCTGCTTACCAAAATCTTGTCACATTCAGTCAGCTGGTGTACACAACATATACTGTTCCTTGCATTTACCATAAAATAATTTATTTCTGAAGTCTTTGCTGACAGAGAAGCAGAGTGCAGATGCTTGCTTTGCAAACAAACAAGGCAATTTGATGAAGTATTCAAGGCTTCTGGCTGCACTGTCTAAGTTCGTTCAGAGGTTAATAAAATCAGCTCCCTGCTATGTGTTAAAAATAAGTAATTAATTTTGGGATATCTGTTAGAACTAGAATGTTACGCCTGGAAAGTAAGGGTAGAAGGCAGTCTGCTTACTGGAAATGCCTACTTGAGGCATATCCTCACTGCTAATTTAGATGCCCATTTTCAGAGTGGCAGACAATCCAGGCCACCTTATGTAGCTGCCAAAGATCTCTACAGTAAAAGAAGAGAAAAAGAAAGAGGATCCTGAAAAGTCAAATTCTGCCTGCATTTAGTCACTTTCCTGTCAGTATGCATTGGAAAGATAAAGAAAATCATCAGAAAACCAAGTCCACATAGGTGAGGTATTTAGTTCTCTGTTACACCATTTCAAAATGAACAGTAGGAAGTCTCCATTTCCATACTTCTGTAATGCAGCCTGGTGGTTTTGGTCAGTCAGTAACACATGACACAGGGCCCAGAAGGTAGCCCGACTCTTTCCTTGTGCTTAAGAGTAATCTGAGAAAAGGCCAGACTTTCAGATCAACATCTCAGGAAATGTGTACAGGCTCTATATTACAATGTTATTGGATTAAACAAGGAAAAAAAAAACAATTCAGAAGTGGAGAGGAGAATTTTATTTTGTTACCTACCTATCGAAAAAGCTATCAAATCAAAAGTTATATTTTCCTTGTCTACTCTTCCTTAGCCCGCAGGTCAAGTAATCAAGGCATGACTTTTCTGAGTAGCTCAGTAAGAGGTTATGAATTGAGTCCTTTACTATAAACTCTGATTTTAAGAAAAGTTATATTGACGAGAAATAATGATATGCTCCCTCTTTAACTTGTCAGTTGTTGATCATTTGTTGATTAATTTCAATTTTTTTTCATTAAAGCCAATAATAACATGTTTTTACCTCCCAAATTATATTTTTATAAGAATATTTTATTATTGTACAATAGTATCATAGAGAGGAAGTATAAGGTTCATTTTCTTTCACTGTATTTTCTTTGCATCTCCTCAAGTTGCTCAGCAATTCTTGTAAGGTATTTAGCATCATCTATGTACTCTGGTGTCTTGGTTTGTAACAATACTCTTTGCTAACTGGAAAAGTATTTTCTGTAGTAATTTACTAAAAATCATAGGCTCATCCATTAAGATAAGTTTCGTAAATAACATGTATGAAACATTAATTTTGAATGAGAATATGCTCTAATATGACAGACATTTTGCAGGAAGATGTAACAAACACGTGTTTGACAGAGCTAAAATCTAGAATAAAGTCTATAAAATGAAATTTCTCCATTAAAAGAAAAAAAAAAAAGATGTAATTTGATGTGGCAATAGCAGCTACAACATAAGCTACCTGATCTTGCCCTTGAAATGACCTCAACCTTGACCTGCAGGGACACTCTCTCTAGGGATAAGAGGTATGTTATTACATATTATTTCATTACAAGGCCCCTGCTGAGCAGCAACTGCCAAATGGACTCAATTAAGTGTTTCTTGTGATGTGGATTACTGTCTACTGGGGCGAGTTGATACAAGCAAACATATTTCATTCTCTTAAAGTTTGACTGGATATGAAAAGCATGTGCGTTACTCATTCAGTGACACTTCAGTGTATTATTTATATCTGTTTAGAAAAACCGTAGCATACATACTTCAGTTGTGCACTGCAACATTTTCTCGCTCCTTGTCCTTCAGCAGCCAGGCCCTGTTATCACACTCAAGGATTAAAGAACCAGACTCAACCTTCATAAAACTAACTTTCCAAGAAAGAAAAATTACATCAAACAATAGTTGAATTCTGATAAACAAACTCCTGTTAAACACTGAAAATAAAGTTCAAAAATGTCACAGATGCAACTCTGTATGCTGTCTGATTTTTATCTCAGCAAAGTTGAATCAGGGATAAAATACTGAACACATGAGGTCTGGGTTAATTTATTGCTTCTTTAAAATCAGTCTTCTAAATTAAAACAACAACTGTGTAGTGTTGTTGGTAAAAATGGTGACTAGTGTTTCTCTCTAGGTACGTATATTTTATATCTATGAATTAAACACACACCCTCTCCCTCATTTTCACTATCTTTTCTGTATCTAATAGCTTTCCAGAATTTTTTTCTGCAGCATCATTTGAAACTTGTAGAAAAATATCTCATTGGCTGCCATGTAATTTCTATCAGACTGCCAAAAGAACATTGAGCAAATGAGCAAGCCATTGCATGCAGAAAGAACACATTTTATAAGACTTTAAAGTTACAATTTTAATCTTGTTTTATATCTCTGCATGAAATGCATTTTTTTTCATCATTTATACACAGGGAAAGTAAGAAAACCACTTCAGAATCTGTCCTTCCATCCTACCTCTTTCCACTGTATTTTTTACCAACCAAATTTGGAGGATAAGCATTTTGCATGGAAACAGGTGGAAAAATAAAGCTAGCCCCATGACATTCAGTGAAGGTGCCATTATTTCTAAAGGAGCCTCCACTTTTCCTTTGACCTCTGTGAAATGGGAAGGACTAGACAGAATTCCTTTGGTCCTGAAGGTAAAAACAGGAAAGAGAGAAAGGAGAGAAAGCAAGAAAGAGATTGAAATTGAAATTGAAATTGAAATATAAAGAAAGAGAGAAAGAACTAGAAAGAGAGTGAGAAATGAGAAACAGAAGAGAACATCAAAGTCAGAGATTTCTCCATGGTGGAGCAGGTTCTCCCACAAAATAGCTGCAGTCTTTGGAGAACATTATGCTGCCCAGCAATCAGAAAAATATGTTGGAATCAACTGAGACTAAATTAGGTCATTAAAATGATCAGAGTATAAACAATAAAATGAAAAAAAACTGTCTCATTACTTTGTTATATGTGACTTTCTTTGAAGTCTAAGGCTACCAAGACAAGAATGATTTAATGAAAACAAAGAGGACTCATTTAGGAAAGGTGAAACATGTCTTGGAATAATGTTGGTGTTAAAGGAGAAAATGTTAGCATCAGAAAAGGTTATTTATTTTTTCATGCATCTAACTTTGGCTTTTTTCGAAATACACCTAGCAGCTACTACAATTGCTGTTGTCATTGCATCTGTTGTAGAAGAAGCAAGTAATTGCTTTGCTTAGGCTTGAGCAATCTCAAACTAATCCTTTGCAAGCATGAGGACAGATTAACCCTAGTGTGCATTTTAGATATCTATGCTTGTAATGAAAACTACTTGAAAAACCAAATGTGCACTCAAAAGGGAAATTAGTATAACTGCTGTTAAGGGAAACAAGTGTTTAGACTCTTCACAGCTTCAGGATAACTGTTAATTAGATAATGTATTCTGAAAGCCAGAGAGAGATATTAAGATCATCTGATTTTTCCTCCTGCATAATATGGGCTTTAGGACCTTCCTGAATTAATTACTGCATAAATTAGGATGAAATATATAGAAAAACATCTTACCATGGCTAAAATACCTACTGTGATAAGGACTCCTCTTAGACATCTGAAGAACAGTTCTCTGATCTTCATGACTTTTTCTTTCTAAATAAGTTCTCAAGTCATTTTACGTTAGACAATTATATAAGGTACAGGCCAACACAATTGTTTCTAATACTGCACATGGAATTCCTAATAATCTTTGATGCTTGTACTGTAATGCAGTACAAATATGCATTTCATCATCTTGCATACTTGAAGATGATAAGACAAATGAAATTACTGATCAAGATTCTGGTCAGTGATTGGCCTGGTTCTTTATTAATTAGGCTATGCTGCCTTCCAAAAAGCAAATATTGCTAGCTGAAATAAGAACAGGACAAAAAAAAAGCTAATTTCAGTTTTTATCAGACACACAACCTTGTGCTTGCAAAGCACAATAAAATAGCTTTATTAGAGGAATACAGTGGTGTTCTTTTGGTAAAGTCATGATTGCTAATACCTAGATCCAAAAACTCCTTTTAATTGACTGTATAAATGCATAGTAATTATGTTTAAATGTGGAAAGATGAAACTCAACCTGGTTTACTTGTCACAAAACGCATTATTTACTTAGCTCTGAACTAGTAGTTAGTATTATGAATTACTCTTTTGATGAGCCTTCTTTATTAAAACATTTTTGTATTTTCAAATTTTTGTAAGGTAAATTTCTGTAACTATTTATTTTTAAATTTAATTTATTTTTATTTAGAAAAATACTGTGTAGTTTGAATAAAAATAAATATTTATTATATTACATTCAGTATGATACATTTCTTAAATTTCCTTTGTTAGCTGCAAAGACAACGGTATATAAGTATGAACTATCTCACTGTTAATTATTCTTGGGGCTTTTTTCTTAGTATATTTGGTGGACCTGCTGTCTGGACAGTCATGATGAGTCCCATTATAAACTGCATCTAGTTTTCTAGACACTCACTATATTTTCTTTGTGAAATTTGAAACTAAAATATTTGCTAGCTGTTGTTCAGAGAAAAGAGGACTCATTATTTTTGTGTTAACTCCTGGATTACTGTGGAAAAATTGAGGTTGGGCAATTCTCACTAGTTTCAATTCTCACTTGGCATTAGTTGCCACCTTGCAAAAAGTTGCAAAATCAATAAATGACAGGAAGAATCTCATTGTGGAACAATCTGTAGATTATCTTGGATAAGACTGAAATCTAGATTTCCCCATACTCAAAGATTTAATGAACTGCATAAATGTGTGTCCCTTAGTTGTATTTTTTGCTATATAACATTAAGTTCATAAACATAAATCAGTGTTGATAATATAACTATAGTTAATGTTATAAGGCATTATTATGTAAGGCAAAGACATGGGAAATAATGATTGCATTTTCCTGGAATTATATTTATAAGGCATGAAATAAGGCCTGTTAAATCTGAGTGTTCTTTTGCCACCAGATATTCTTCCATTTTCATATTCAATTTCAGTGAGTATATTAATTAAAATTTGATTATTTCAAGAACTTAAATAAGGATACTTTACTACTGGTAATCACACACTAAGAGGTTGTTGTAAACATTAGACTCTGTTATGAAGTTGCCCACTTCAGGGATAAAGTCAGGTGACAGGTATGGGAAGCTGAGGGCGAGGGCAAGCAAAATACAAAACAGAGTGCCCAAGTGAAAGCATGTGTGAAGGGAAACTGCAAGTAACTGCTAGATGTAGGCATATCTGTGAGAGAGGAGAGGCATGCAAAAGGTATACTGCTTTCTCTAGAAAATAAGAAAGAGTGGAGTCCAAGAAGTAATGGGCAAACACCAAGTGGACTAAATATTGTGCATGCCATCTAAAACTTCTGAGAATTTTTAATGGATATTTGCATAACACAGATCTGCCTAAAATCATTACATTGTTTTTATAAAATTCTGCAATTCCTGGAGGTTTGGAAATCTACTGGTGATTTCTGAAAGCTTGAGGTTAGTGATGGTGCTCTATTTTTTTCCTGCTAAAATGTCTCCTTGAATGGGCAGCAGTTATTTATCCGTGTATGGAAGATTAAAGCAAAACTAGCAGTATCACCACAGACATTGCTTTCTTTACAACCCAAGAAAGCATACAGTCTGGATGGCGAATGATATTTCTCCAGGGAATGAAAGAAGGAGCATTCTTACAAGGTTCTTGTTGATCTTGTTTATCAAAGGATCACCAAAAATACATAATATACAGTTTTGGTTTGTTTTCTTTTTTAATGTGCTCTTGCCTTCAATTATGTAGTAATTGCAAACTTGTTAACAAGGAAAATTGGTGTTGATAAATGCCAGCTGGAGAGGTGCTTTCTTTTGCCTAATAAAGCAATTGAGAATTAATATAGGTTATGACATCAGCATTGAACATTTTAATTATACTTCCTAACCCTTAATTTATGGGGTTTTTTTTAAATGTGGACAGTCTATTTGCCACCAAAGTGGAAAAAGTTGCAACACATTGGCAACCACTTAATTGAGTGCAGTATTGTGATCCGTTTCAATTTTTTGCCTCTTAAAAAAATAACCCCATGAAATTTATATTATAACATGGTTTATTCTAGCAGCTACAGTTTGCAGAATATGCATCGAAAATGGCACAAATAGGATAGATCTCCCCCTCCCACAAAATACCATTGCCCTTTTGGCTGAGGAAGAGGTGGCAGCGATAGCAACAGAACTTAGCAACAAATTAGACCATATGTATTTAATAAAAATATATAAATTAAAATCTGTCATGTGGACAAAATTGGCTACTTTCTGTTCCTCTGTTACTTGTAAGTTCTCGTAAAGCTTTGTTGAAAAAATTTCTCTTCATGATTCCTTGTATTTGATTAGTTTTTCTATTGACTTCACTCTCAGGGAATACCACGATTTTCAAGGAATCAGTGTTGTTGCATTTACGGAGCTTTGAGAATATAAACCTACTGAGAATTAAATTCAGTCAAAAAATTATCAAAATGGCTGAAGGAGAAATATTTTGTTTCATTTTAGAAGGTCACCTATATAGCTTTCCTGCAAGCTAAAAAAGACAACCCAGTCAGCCAACGAAAAAACGATGAAAGCATTCCCTGCACAGTCATCCCAGAGACTGGACTCTGTTGCCTAGCAATTCTGAGAGATGATTTACACTTACCTGGATGTCACACATGCCATGAGGTCCAATAAACAACATGAGAATGGTACATTTTCTAGTGTCAGAATGGTATATTTTCCAGGCACACTATACTGTTGCTTGGAAGGGCTCATATATAATTTTGCAAGCAAAGTTGTTTTCCTCTTGGGCTAGCCCTTTCCTCTTTTCTACTTCATCCAGTCTGCCTTAAATAATAACATTTTGCAGTTTTTCCCTGATATCCTCATCTTGCTGGTGTTTGAAAGAAAAGAAAGCTTCTTTTGGTGTACCTCTTAGAATTACATTGACCAGTAACACCACATTATGAATTATGAAAATACTGTCAGTCAGAATTGGTTGCATTTACCAATTTAAAACAAATTCCATTTCAAAGCATTTTGCCTGCCACCCAAGGTAATTGGAAAGCCAGTTTGAACAATCTTCTAATGTGCTTTTTAAAATTGACCAAGTTTGCAGAGGCAGCTTAAACAAAATATAATTAATTTCTATCTGTCTGAGCGCATCAGTGCAGGCTGACAGTCCTTCTACATTCTTTGTTTTAAAACACGTGAATTTTTTTCAATAGACTATACCTCCCTTTCATCTTCCTCTTTTCCTTGTTTAAATTGGCACTTTCTGTCTTCTAGGAATCTCATTACCATGCACCGATTCTCCATTGCTTCATAATAAAGATGCCCAACTGATGTACCAAAAGAACTGCAAATATCCGTTTTTATGTACCAAAGACTTTTTCCTTATAAACTTATGGTTACAATGGCTCTAACGTGTCTGAATTATCCTAACTCATGATATCTATTCAATTCGTTTTCATTCTACATCTGCACTCTTTGGTCCTATATAGTGACTAAGATGTTCCAAGGTCATATAGGTATTTGATCAATTTCTAGAGCAGCAGTTAATTTAAAAAGATCCTGAAAAAACTGAATTATGTAATATGAAACCCTAAGTAAAAAAAAAAAAAAAAACCAAAGAAATCACAAATATGAGTCTTGGGATGTACTACTATCATTACATACACTTTCTGTGTCATCTTCAGGAGTTTCCATCTATATATATAGGATCAGACTTCCTGAAAATAAACCCTCAAAATCTATCTGACATTTAAACATGCTTGTTTCTTGATCTGAAACATGAAATATTTTTTTCAGACCCTCAGAATTATTACGAAGTTTAATCGACTGTTTTTACAAAATACATGAGAAATGTCAACAGGAAAACAATTTCTCCTCTTCTTTTCATCTTATAATACAGTAACACTAATGTAAGAAATATCTGGAGGGCTAATAACTATCTGAATTTGCTTTTTACTGCTTTGATGGTCATTGGATCATACCAACCAGTTATTAATTTCCAGAAAATGTCTCAGTCCTCTGATTTCATTGCCTAACTAATAACCTGCTTTCAGACCAAGTGATTGCACCAATCTAATCCTAGCTACAGCAGCATATAATAGCATGTTTCGACTTAATCTCAGACTTCCTTCTGATTGCATACATATTTTAAAATTTTACAAGAATAGTACCTTCTCTTTGCCTCAGGCTCTTTTTTCTTTCTTTCTTGAAGAGATTCTTGTTTTTGCAAGTGAAAATTAGCTGCTGGTGTAGGACTTCCACAGGGACAAATAGATCCCTTTCTTTTTCCTAGTATCCTCTGCTTCATACCATTGTTTATGACTGCTCTTTCATCTGGTAAAGCAGATCTGAAGAAATTAAAATTACCAGAAAAGGCATAGTGTATAGAAAGGAGGACTAGGACTTTCCAGAGTCATTGCAGGATTTGAAAGTGTTTTATGAATGTACGTTTTTCTTCCCTTTTTTCATTAAGTTGAAATTGATTCTAAGTATTTTGAGGTGCATCTTTTGATTTTAAAGAAAAGCTAAAAGCAGCATTTCCTGTGAGAGTTTGGAACTGAATAACTGCTATAAAAATCCCCTAAACCCAGCTGTACAATACTGGGCTTGAAGCACTTTTGCAAAGTTGGCTTCTTTATCCTCGTGGTTTAATAAAGTAGTTTCGTTTTTCTGATAGTATACAACATGCTTCAGGTTAATATCAGGACATCAGAAAAATATCATGAGCCAAAAAAGGCAAAACAGAAAACTGCATCAAACTATGGAGGGTCTGATTGCAGAGAAAGAGACAGAGAGAGACAGAGAGAGAGAGAGAGAGATACACTAATTTAAAAATATTTACTTTGCCACTAAATTCTGTAAAGTTGTTTTAAAGCATTTTGTATTAAATCCTTTTATCAGGACTCAGATTCTGTGTTGCTCTACAGAGAAGGCTTTGTTGATACTGATTACTTTTCATAAATTTTCTACTCTCATAGGGGAAACATGGTATTCATGAAAACTTTTACATATCACCCCATAATAGCTCTGTTCATCACTGCTAGCTTGAGCCTTGATAAAGTATGCCTGGTAACATTTGCATACCTGTCACAAAGTGACTAAACATCTTAATGAATGTATTTACAGGATGAAGTGGTGAAATACAACAGATATTTTGCAACATTCCTTCTTTTATAGGAGTGGATTTTTGCTGACAAAAAAAAAGTTTAAGATTTCCATTTTTATCTGGAGTTCTGTGAACTTCGAGATATTTTATTCAGGCTGCAGTACATCCTATTGTATGAAGGCGAAAAGTGGCAGTGATCAAGTTTTAGACAATGAATGTTGCGAGAAAATCAATAGTCTGATTAAAAAAAGAAAGCTCAAGAGGCTTCTAACCCTAAAAAGTTGATTTGTTACTTCACTATATCTCATTGAAAGAGCAAACTATATTAGTCTTTAGATTTACCAGGCGCATTATTCCTTGTGTAGTTTCAAACGTATCAGCAGTAATGAGAAAGAACATCTTTAGGTTAGCCCCTGTTTTCTCCTAACATATATCAGTTAGATCTGTAGGGAGAAATACTCTATACTCTATCAGGCAGGTGAGCTATAAAACCTGCCAGAACAAGGGACATCTTTGCACTATTTCTGACCCTGAAGATTAGACTGAAAAAATCTTGGTATCAGACATTTAAAAAATGTACTGTTCCCAAAGAGACAAGGAGAGTGGAAAAGATATTATACAGAGAGCAGAAGGGACAATTATAAGTAAAAGTAAGTATGTGTGGAGGAAAGTTATGCTAAATGCTGAACACTGAATTAAAAGACAAAATGTTTAAAATATTTATTTAAAGTACTATAATGAATGACAAAGGAAATAATGGTTTAAAACTTGAAAGAGCAAAAGTAAGATGTCATCTCTAACTAGCTAGAGTTTCTAATAAAAAGGGATAAGAGTGGTAGGACATTTAAGGCAATATTATCTGAGAAATGACTGAAAAAAAATATTTTGGGAAAGTCTCCAAATGGTGAAGCAGAATATATTAGGTCAAGGACAAAGCAGAGCAGAGTTTCACTGCAAAATATAGGCAACTTCTGTACTAGCAATGAACTTTTGCTGATGAACCTCTGTGGACTCTTTCAAGGAGGCAGATTTCTGGGACTCAGTCCAACAAAGCACTTATTTTCAACTTAACTTTAAATATGCAAGTCAACATGTTAGACTTAATTCATGTAAAAGCATTGAGTGAATATAGCATTTATCAGGACATAGCCTGATAGCTTTTGGTTTCAATAAGATTCTCCTTTGTCTTCAAGTTCCTAATAAATTTAAACTGCTGCAAATCATTAAAGTCTTGACTCCGTTGTCTTGATACACAATGAGTAAGTGTATGTGGGCTACAGCTCAAAATCTCAGAGTATTTAAACACCTACTTTACTTGAACAGTGTGAGCAGCTCTGGTCCTCAGTATCAAGAGAAATACATTACTATTAGAAGAAAATAAAAGACATTAAAGACCAGCACACTTGATGAGAGGTATGTTTTCACACGGGGAGAAACTAGGCAGATGAGGAGTCTGCATTTCAGAAAAGAGATGACAGAAGCGTATAATAGATGTTCTTAGAATCAAGAGAAGAATGGTAATTCTCATATCTATGTCTATCTATATGTGCATGTATATATATACATATGGAGATTATATATATATATATATATATATATATATATATAATGAAAGAGTTACAAGGTACCAATTAAATTACCGGCAGCATGTTTAAAACAAGTATTATGAAATGTGTGCACAATATGTTTTAGTAAACGGTGGTGCTTTTGAATGATAGGATCTACTACATTTTATTGATCTGGATACAGCCTCTGGTTTGTTGATCCTTATTGCCAGAAATGGAGAAATGATACCACACTGTACTTCCCTGAGCATACAGTCTTTTTAAAAGCACTGTCTCCTGGCTGCTGTCTGAAACTGTTCTCAGCTGGATCGGTCTGATCTTATGTTGGATTTTTACTCTACAGTCAATAGAATATATGTACACAAGTAATTTTGGGCCCAGTAATGTGAAATCAAGAAAGTACAATAATGCTGAAAGCAGAAAAAACCTGAATGTATCACTAATAATAAAACTCAACACACAGTTTAACAATTAGCATCTCATTCATTTATGCAGACATGAATCAAGAGGATGTTTGTAAGTTCGTAGTTACTCATTTATGAGTTAACTTGCTCTAAGGAAGTAATATGGCACAGTTGACTGAAACTGTAAATCAGTTTTGGTATCTTATCTTCTGCTCGCTGCAAAAAAGACATTTGTAAGAAATTATCTTTTTTTATTTGTCTGTTTGCCTGGTTTTTGTCTTTTTTAAACAAAGACCAATAGTCTTAAACCTTGGAGTACAGTGATTGACAAACACTTTAGTGAAAGTAATGAATACCACACTGGAGAAAGTTGTTTAAGGCAGATTTAAGACCAGCTTTTACACTTGCTTTAAAAAACAGGTCAGTATCTCAGTCCAATACTTGCTTTTCTTGTGGTTATGTAAGGATTATACATTGTTCATCAAAAAAGGTCAAACCACACTTGGGTTAGATAAATGTGTTGACTGAAGACCTGTTTATTATCATTTATTAAGACTACCAATATACTCAAAAAATTCAAACAAACGTTTGCTATTTAACTTGCATATTAGATACAAATAGGCAACCTGAAGTTAAGAAGAGGCTATATCTTGACAAGGTTTATACATCAGGCCAAAAAGTATCCCAGTGCCTTCTTATCAGAGTAAACCATAATTCTTGCAGAGAACAGGCACTATAATAAAATTAATGAAATGAAGTTAAAAAGATCTGAAGAGAAGAATTCCTCATTTTGGTGGAATAAGTGTATATTTTGAATCACTTCAGAAAATCTGGGACTGTGATATCATTTGCATAATGGTTGATGGATGTTAGTGTCTGGTCTGATACAACTACATTCAAGGAATCCTTTCATTGAAGCAAAACCAGACCTTTGCACAAACGTTTTAAAAATTATGTTAATTTTTTTCTTCTTTGTAATGTCTCCAGATTAATTTATAGATTTATTAGTAACCTCGAATCATAGTGCTGAAAATAAAGTTTATTCTTTTCACAGTTTACTAGCTGTGGAAAAGGAAGAGCACAGATTTCTTTCTCATTTCTGGAACTAAGTAGCAATCCAGTATTTTTAGTCCAGATTACTATAATAAGGACTGCAAATTGATTTTAATATATGAGACAATTCACTATTAATAGGACAAATCCAAAGCAGTTGTTCTCTAAAGAAAGAAAATAATTAATAATAAATTAATAAATTAATTGAAAATTAATAAAATCAACTGAGAAAGGACACATTAGCAAAAAACCCCAAACAAACTAAACAAAAAAACCCTCAACAAACTAAAAAACTTAATAAAAACTTTAAGCAGTTTAAAGTCTTAAACAAGACCAGAGAAAATTAAACTATAGAACAAAACAGAATACCTATTGCAATTGAAAAAGTTGACAAAGCAAAACCATTGTAATGTGTAAATAAACAAAATTAACAAGAAAAAGGGAAAAATAAGAAATGCAAAAAACTTAAAATCCTATACATTTATTCTTTAAAGCTGAGTGGTTAATAATAAAAATTGCAAGTATTCTATTTCTTATAGATGTTAGCTTAGGTTGGAAGCCAACTCATTCAGGACTTCAGAGGCTTGGCATGCTTTGAGAGAAAAGTACCCATTTTTCATGAAGGATAATCTCTGTTGATGAAATTAATAGAGTAAACTGTATCACAGTGTATCGAATTTAGCTTTTGAGCAAGTGGTAACCTAACTTAAAGATGGCTCAATGAGAAATAATTTTTAAAATTACATCTGAAGTGGAATTTTTTATAGTCTATGGGGTGATTTGACTGAAATGGGGTCATTAATATGACCCACCACATAACCTAAGCAATGAATTCCTTCATGTACCTTAGTCTCTGAAGAGAAACAATTCAAGGAAGATGTCTTATCTACCTAAAGTTTCCCTAGAAACAGCAATCTCTTTGCATGCAAGCACTGCTCTTTGCCATAGAATTGCCTAGGAAGCTCCAGTTGAAGACATTAATAAATCACACGGCCATTTCAGAAAGAGAGTTCAGTTTTTGTTTTATTTTAATTAGCTGAAAAAAAAAAGAAATCCTCTTGGGAAAATCAGAGTAAAGGGAAAGGGCAAGGCAAAGAGCTGGTCAAGATTAGCTTTTAGAGCAGCAGAAAGGTGAAGTAAAATGGGAAGCTTTGTCAGATAGCTAGGGAATATGTTTTCACCGTCAAAAGTAGCTGCTAAGATGAAAATTAAGCATTGCTGTCTTTAAAATATGGAAAGTTCTGCAGTCTCTGCAAGGACATGCCATCGAAGAAGGCTAAAATCTCCTGAATAACTTCTGTGACTTCAGGAAACTGTTTCCTTATGAGCTTCAAAGAAAGCCAGAAGTCATCACCTACTACTTAGCAGTGTAAAACTACATTAGCAAGGTATAAGTTTTGGACTGTACTTCTGCCATTCGTAGAATATATTTAGAAGGTTCCAAAATGAAACATCAAGCAGAGAGAATGTAAATGTTATAGTTAAATGACAGCTCTGACTTCTTTCCATTAAAATTTTCAGTTAATTCACAACCCAATAGCATGAGTACTCAGCTTTTTTTCCAGACTTTTTAGGGATTTGGTTTTATGCCACTACCTTCATAAAGTCTGTACTGTATCAGTCCTCTAGTAAAATACAACAGGGTGCTGTGCTTTTCAGAAATTTCAGTTCATTGGCTGACACTCGAAATGACAGGTTAGTAAAAAATCCCCATGGCTATTTCATCGATTCCCTGTAGACAAATTCCAGCAGGACAGTTATATTCAGGTGACATAAGACTCCAATAAAGTTCAGTCAGACATGCAACTTATTTTCAGTTTGGAGGTATAAGTGGGCCACTTTTTGAATGATACTTCATTTCAGAGATAACTGAAATGCATGGTATAGCACAGAGATGATCAGAGTTGGGGCTGTTCAGCCTGGAGAAGAGAAGGCTCCAGAGAGACCTTATAGCAGCCTTTCAGTACTAAAGGGGCTGCAAGAGAGCTGGAGAGGCACTTTTTTCTAAGGCATGTAGTGATAAGACAAGGAGTAGAGGCTTTAAACTGACAAAGGGTGGGTTTACACTAGATTTTAGGAAAAAATTATTTATGGTGAGTGTGGTGAGGCACTGGAACAGGTTGCCCAGAGAAGTGGTGAATGCCCCATTCCTGGAAGTGTGCACAGCCAGGTAGGATGGGGCTTTGAGTAACCTATTCTAGTGGAAGGTGGCCTTGCCCACAGCAGGAGGGTTGGAACTAGATGGTCTTTGAGGCTCTCTCCAACACAAACCATTCTATGATTCTATAATCATCGTGGTAGAAAGATTTTGCAATCAGTCTGTAAAGATAGTCAAGTATTTTGGCGTTTGAGGAGATTTATATGTAGAAATATCAGTCTACTACCCTGAAGTGTTAAATGAAATTCAATTACATGTCATGCTAACTCATTTATTTAAGATTCTCTCATATCATTGAGGTGGAGATAACAAACAGATTAATTATATTTTTGCTAATTGGAAAGTCTAATTTTTTCTGACATCTTATTTAAATATCAAGTTTGCTGCAACTAAAAGTTATAAGAATCCTATAAAAAAGGCTTCATACAGAATATAAAGTCCTTAAAAAGCATGTTTGGCCACAAGACTCAAACCTGAAATGTAAATGTGCAGCAAATCATACTTTAGTATGAATGTGTTCAAAGCAGTGTAACTTCAGTTTGGAGAACTGTGTCTGATTTAGTCCTGCAGAGGAACATAAGACTACCTAGCCACAAGATAAAGCAGGAATTCTGCATAACCCCATTGATCCTAAAGTTGGTTAACCCAACCCAAAAAGTGGGAAAGGCTAAGCATGGACCTCTCTCTTCACAAGGATTTGCCCCACTGAAATCCAAATCATCCCACCCACCACGCCAGCCCTGGCAAGAGTAATAGCTCTATCACTTTCTGCTGGCTTCAAGAAAAGCATTCTTTCATATGCCTATTTTATCTCAATTATAATTTGCATTTCCCTTTGTCAAAGTGAGAGGATTAAGTCCCACATGTGCTAATTTTAATATCTTTGTTCTTTTCTTCTTTGTGTAAGCAATGAAGAGCTCCTCTGGGCATTAGAGTTGAAAATCAATTCCTCTGAAATAATTTTAATTTCTCTGCATTTATCATGAAATAAATGAAGCAGAATTTGTGTCATTTGTCTCATATACACAGCAATCAGAAGATCATGGAAGTGCATTTATGAGATTTTTTTCCCAAATTGAATCCCAATATAAATAAGTCATATCTAGGCATAACTGACCTGCATATTTTCCAAACTTGACCCTCAAGATCTAAGGTAATTCTACTGGCTCATATCTACACAATATGTAGTAATATCTCAATTTATTTCTCCAATCTTTATTCATAATGTCAAAATTTTTTCAGTTATGTTAATTTTTAAAACATCAGTAATTGCAAACCATTTATCTTATATTATGCCTTTCAGTGCAGTGGACAGTCATTTCAGTTCCTAAAAAGATCCTGATTCCACAGGGAAATATCAGAAATAATTAGGAAGACTTCTACGTATCAGTGATTGAGAAAAAATCTATCTTCTGAAAGGTGAAACACAATGAAAAACCAGGTGACAGCTTACTTAATATTTACAGTTGAGTATGACATCAGACAGAAGTGTAGCACAGATTGATTTTAATGGCAAGCAGCTGAGCATGCTTATTGATTTAAGAGATCAGTTACTTCACAAATGGCAAAGACCATTAATACACTAAAATCATAACAGTGATGATACGAAGAATAAAAAGTGACCTTGCATTTAAATCCTCTCCTTCCAGGTAAAATGCAGGGCTCTCTGGATGGGAATGTACTCCCAGGTGAAACTTTTTAAGCATCATTATTATTTCTTTTTTTTTATTACAAGGCAAAATCTCAAGATTCATCAAAAATACAGGAAGCTTCATTAAGATCTCATAAATTAGTTTTTTAAATAAGAGTTTAAGAGTTAGATAAGGAAGAACAAATAAAATTTGAGATTTTTTACAGGCTTTCATATTTTAGGTTTAATGAAATAATTATTAAATGGAAATCATAATGAAATGAATTTTCACATAGTTACTGAAGTCTTTCTAATATGGTCCCAGAAATTCTTCCCTTTCCCTTTTGACTAAGCAGATTTAAAAAAAAAAATAGAAAGCAGATAAAAGGAAAGCAGGCAGGAAAAATGCAGCAAACAATGGTAAGTAAATGAAGATTATTAGAAAGAGAGATGAAGAATGAACAGTGTCCTTTTCAATTCCTCACTTTCCTTCTTATCAATTCTTGTTAACTCAAAGTATAGCGAAGGTCTTCTGGAATTTGTATTTCTTTAGGAGATGCCAGTGATTATTTGTCATTGATTTAATTTCATTATATTTTTGACATTACAAAAGGCTACATGTAAAAACCTGAAAAATATTTTTTCTGTATCTTTTCAAGTATTCCATGTACAGAATTTTTGAGTTCTCAATGATTTGTGTGTATGTGTACGGCTGACCAAAATTCTATCCCTTACTAGTGTCAGCAGACCACACCAGGGAATTAAACCTATACGTCCGTAAAGTCAGAATACCTATATACAGTTTTCTTCACTAAATCATATGTAAGACTATTTGAGAATACATGAATGTGACAGCTTTTCACTCAGGAGAACTCAGTCAATCCTGAATTTTTAAACTTACTCTTGTATCATCAAATGAATAATATATTTCATGTACTGCATGAAGCAAAAAATGACCATCAGTTTGAGAACCAGTGTTTTTTGACAAAATCTCTGGCCAGAAAACCAATATACTTTTCTATCAGCTGAAGAAGACAAATTCACCTTTTGCAGTTAAACAAGTTTTTGTTATCTATAGAATTTTCTGTAAATGGAAATAGAAATGTCTCCAAGTTTTATCAGCTGCACTAAGGTTTATAGAATAAAATGTCATGTCTTAAGAACATAGATAACTCTGGTTTCAGAGTTAGAAATGTTACTAACAACAATATCTCCAGGAAAACATCGCACAATTTAGGGAGAAACTAAACTGCAACTTCATATTTAGATAGGAAATATTCTCAGTCTGCCATTAGCTCCTGTAGAGTGAAGCAGAAGTGGCTCTACCATCAGATTCAGGAGCCCCACAGACTAACACTAAGATGTTGTTTTATACAGTTGTCATTCTCAAGCAACACTGAACCTGTTTAGTAAGGGTGTGAACAGAATCTTTGCTTCCACATGGCAAAGTGCTCATTGTAGGCCGAGAGCAGAAGAATGTGATGTATTATGTCTGTTAGAGTCAGCACTGTCACCATGCCTAGCAGGCAGCACTGGTGCGGCCAGCTAAGGAGAGCTTTAAGCAATCTATCAGATAAGATGCAGATATATGATATCAGCTGTTGCAATTTAAGGTACAGAGAACTGTATCTTCTGTTGTAATTACAGCCATCAGAAACATAGAACCACTGGCTCCAGTGGAGCTATGCCAATTTGAAGTACCAAAGTATATGATCCACAATTCCTGTATCATATCAACACATTGATACGTATATTAAGGTAGCTATATATAAACATAAATTTTATGTATTAGGCCACTCAAGAAAGAGGTGGTTAATCCAGAGGTTTCAGAATCCTTAACCCATTAGGCCATAATATTAAATCGAATAGCGTCTTTTGTCAATAATTAGAAAAATACATATTGTTGTCAGCTTGTATGTATGTTTGTGTGTTTGCTCCAGCACCAAGTTTAATGAAGCCAAAGCACTTAAATCAGCACACAGCATCCTGCAGTTAGGAGAGGTCAGAGCTCCTCCTGAATTTTACAGGAAGGCACCATGTGTGCAGTTACCTCTTGTC
This sequence comes from Callaeas wilsoni, assembly GCA_013398955.1. Classification (NCBI taxonomy): domain Eukaryota; kingdom Metazoa; phylum Chordata; class Aves; order Passeriformes; family Callaeidae; genus Callaeas; species Callaeas wilsoni. The sequence continues at coordinate 508,689 of VWPU01009432.1, forward strand.
CTCTGTGGCAAGTTCAAGTTCTAGCGGGATCTGAAAACCCTGAACCAATATTGCTCACAGAGGTATTTTGGTAACTGCAGGAAGTTCTGGTTGTTGCCCTCTATGACACATCTTTGAAGAAGCCATGTGCTGCTCACAGACAGTTAACGTTCAGGTGTCAGTAAATACTCGTTCTGGGAGCAGCCTCTAAATGTAGAGTCACCTTTTCCAGAAAAAGTTCAATATTCAGAAAAAGTTTTGTGTAAGTCCTAAAGTATAACATCAGACAGGCATGGACTCTAGGGAACTAAAAAATAAGCAAGATGGTAACAAAGAAGTAGTAGTTTAACCTACATTAAAGAGAAAACTTGAAAATCATGGGTGCTTTATAGTCTTCCCAGTGGCCATGAATATGTTAGAAAATACAGCTGGAAAAAGAATTTTCCCTTTCACTCAAAGGGTTTTTATGGCAAGAGAAATAAGATAGAAATACCTTTAATCACAACAAAGAAAGAAAAACAGTGACCTTAGTAAGAAACAAAGGGCCAGATTCTGGTCTGGTATAAATCAGATGTTGGATGCCTGCCCTGGGGCATCCTGTGTCATGTGAGAGAGTTTGAACAGTACCCAGCTCTCTCCCTGTGTTTGCATGTAACCCCAAATGTAGCTCTGTGGAGCATTTTACTGCAGATTTCAAGCCTTTGAATACTGAAAAAAATGCTATGTAGAAGCAAATCTGGTTTCATAAGGTTTTGTATGATAAAAATAGACTATATATAATGTAGCTGACCAAAACAATACCTGTTTTCTACCTATTACCAATGTGACTATCACTCCCTGCCAACACAGCATTATGCAAAGTAAAAGCCAAAAAAATCTTTGGGGATAGAAGGAGTAGAAGCCTTATGCCAGAAACCTGAGTTTTTTGATTTATTTGATTTGACCTTCACAAAAACAGCAAGCAAGAAAACTATTTTTTTACATCAAGTCATTGTGGACTGATTGCAGTAGTCTGAAAGAAACAATAATTGATTTCAATAATTAATTCCTTCTGACTAAAGCAATGTCGCTGTTTATGCACTCTTCCTAAGGCCAAGTAAAAAAGAACTTTTAGCCAGGAGTGCATAAACAGTAATGTTACTTTAGGGAGGCGAAGTCCCCTAACATACTGTTGATTTGGGAAAGGCTTTTTTTTACCCCCAGGCTATAAAAATTTTTTTATGTTCTCTCATGTTGCCTCAGGATGACCCTGAGATTCTCTCAGATTTATAAAACACAGGAAACAAAGTAGTATGCTATTTTGACAGCATAGAAAGGGCCACAAAATTAAAAATATCATTTCTAGCGAGTTGAAAACATTGAAATATACTTCCAAAAATATGTGGAAGTAGTGTAAAATTCAATTGAGAACAGAAATGAAAACATTAAATGATGGATTTCTTTCAATTGTTTTCTTTTTTTTCATGAGATCAGAGTTGTTTTTTACATATTGTTATCTAAGCAGATGAAGTACAGAATGAAAAGCAACTTCCCATTCTAAATGTTATGACTTTTTTCCTCAGTTTTCATGGTAGTCACACTGATATTCATGACGCATGAATACGAGGAGTCTACCAAGCAAAATCCTTACAAGGATTACTTTTTTAAAAGACTAACTTGTTTATAACATAAACTCTGCCAAATTAATATGAGGGGCTAGCCGATTTCACACCAAAATGATTTTGCTCAGCTTTCTTGTATCTTGACTGTATCATAGTCTGGGTTTCTTTACTTGTCTGGAATTTATTGCCTAAATCTGCTGTAATATCAAAGTTTTATTATTGGTGTTACTCCTATAAAAATGACATACCATAATATAAAGCAGTACCTTATTATTCACATAGATTCCGCCTTAACTCCGTGCAGGTAAAGAACTTGACCTGGTGTGACTCCACTGGTCCCTTGGTGATCAGATTCCTGCTATATAGATCAGAATTAAAGCAAAACTAGACCAGATGTTTTTGCTATTAGATAGATTAGCCCAAAACTAAAATTAGGAAAACATACTGGATCTGATTTACTATCAATATATGATCTGTTGCTGCAGAGGGAGCAATGGATGGTAGAGCAGAGGCAAATGGCAATTTATTAATGCAGGCATGGGAGTCCCATACCCTCACCCCTGACTGCTCTAAAAATGCTGAACAGAAGGCCCCAGTCTGGTGGTGAAAGCTGGTTTTTGACAGGAAAAGTCAGTACAAACAACACAAAATCATTTTAACAATGGTGCATGAGAAAGTTCTGGTGGAAATACTTATCACTACACAAATTTTTTGTCTACAGATATATAAACACATGTAATTTCAAACTTTGCCTTCAGTGTTTCCTTGAAAATATTGATATACCTGAAGCATTGTGATGAGCCACCAGATAGCAACATCCATGAGATTCTGTTCTTGAGTAACAAGACCCTTCTTTTTACTGTGCAAACCAGCTCTGTTAAAAACTTCGGATTAAATAAGAGGCTTTTCATAGAGTATTCCCATTTGGCATAACTAAATTACAGCATGAAAACTTCATGCTCTGAGGCAGACTATTGTAAAATTTCAGGAATATAAGATATTTTGTCACAACCTGCATATTAAAAAATCTTTACATTCATACAGCAACTGCAACAAGAGATTCTCAAGATGTTTTCATAAGCCTTAATCAAGCTCCCCAGAATTCTTGGAGAAGGACAAAGATGATCATTAGAGCTTTTCAAAGTTTTTCAGTCAAATAATTTATTCACCAAAAATGTAAATTTAGATAAACTGACAGAGTTTGTGGATTCAATTGCACATGCTGGAAACTGTATGTCTATGGGAAACTGTGTATTGTGAGACTGTTTTCAAAAATTTGGAATTTAAAGAAAAATATACAAAATTAAATGAAGCTGTTGTTGGACAAAATTAATCTGGAGAATTCTTATTCATCAGGAAAATGACAAAGAAATTAATGGTTGTAAAACCTTATTTCATTTTTTCACTTTGATGACTGAAGTAAAAAGAAAACCAACCACGTGCTCTATTAATATCTCTGTTTTGTGCATGACTGAAGTGAAGCCTTACATATGGTTTTATGACATGACCAGTCAGGAGCAAAGTGAAGGGTGAAATTAAGTTTTCTTTTAGTAATCTGCTGATTGGTTTCCTGGTTGGTTTCCTATTGACTCAGAAAGCACTTTATCCTTCACAGTAGCAAGTATTGGATCCTGAATATTTAGCTTTTTTTTCTCCTTTAGGGCACAGCAATATCAAAGTCATTTTCTGTCAGTGTTAGGTGACTGCAGAATCATGTTTTTGATTATAGCAGCAGCATGAGCTGTCCACATACCATCTCAGGAACATCGCTGCTTTATTAATCATTTCTCCAGTATGGAGGTAGCACAGAGCCATTTAACCAGAGAGTCTTATTTCCCAGGAATCTGGGTTAAAGAGCTGATCACAATAAGAGCTGCCAGGTAGCAGCAGTGATTATGGCACGTACTGCAAGGCAACCTCAAAACATACACTTAAGGACTCTGCAGCTCTTTTTTAAAGTCTGTCCTAGCGCAGATGGGGAATACTCTCTCAGGAGCACATGTTCGCTTCTGAAAGTATGCCAGGCATTCCCAAGTGCTACTTCTTCTGGGACTCTGCCTTCGAGCAAGAAAACCCCTAAAGCAAATGGAGGCTTTTGCTCTCCAGTTATGCCTCCGCTTCGTGGTCATCTGCCTACACACATCTGCAACAACAACCAAGGCGGTTCAATGCATCTGGGCATTGCTGTGCTCTGCCCTGGGCACTTGCATGCAGCCTTGCTGGTCTAGCTGGAATGGGGGATGTCCAAAGAGGTGCGTCAGTCACCATATCAGCCCTGGCGAGCTGTCAGCTTCAAGCTGCTTTTGCGAACAAACTCTTGATTTCTTTTATGTGATATAAAGTATGTTCTGTTGCAGTTTTCTTTCACACAAGCTTCTACTGGAAAGCAGAGAAGAGAAGTAGCTTTTGAGGGAATTATGGTAAGAAAGAAGCTGGTGAATCAGTTTTCTGTTTGCCTCCATCAGTATTCCTCACATATTCTCTGTCCCACCACACCTGCAAATGAGCAGTAATAACACTGCAACTGCCAACTTGCTGACTCTCACCTAATCTACCCCTTTGCCTCTTCATCCATAATTCATCACACCTCACCTTGTTCTATTTACTATACTTTTTATTTCAGGTTCACTGAAAAATTTGTGTTATATCCCTTTAAAACCATGTCCAAATTTTATCCATATTTAATGTAACATAAATATGTACATTTATGACTGTACACAAATGCAATATGCATTTTTGTTGCAACACAATATGCAGCAAGAACATTCTACATCTGGTTAAATCTAAAGAATTCAAAGACTCATAATATTAGAAGTTAGCAATATATTAGCATAAATATTAGGAAGTTTTTTTGCCATTTGCAAATCTAGAGAGATAAGTGTTTCAAAACACAGATTAGTACATTGGAGGCTTGAGGAGTCAGAGAAGCTACTTAAGGAGATGTTTGTTCATTGAAAATGAACGAGTGATGCATTTTCTTCCTGTGCAAACCAACAGTCTGTAGCCTTGCTTTGTACACTTTTGGAAGTTTAAACAAAGATTAGACAGAGAACTAGAAAGGGGCTTTTTGCCATTATTGCTGGCTGCTGGTATTTTAAGTAAAGATTCCGACTGATATTTCCCAACTAAGAGACTCAAATTAAAGAGATTTGCTGACTGTTAGTTCCATTTCCACATCAGAGGGAGAAGCAGTGTGACATGCTCTGCATCACAGCAGCGCAGTTTTGGCCAAGTTCCAATTAAACACGGGCTGACTTAGATCTCAGTGGGTGGTGGCCATTACACATTTCGGGGAGGCTATTTAAAACTGGCATGTGAACTAGTTCTATCAGAGAGGAGAAAGTACAGGTAGTAAAGTCACCCTGCGACATCTGCCCTCCTGCTGTGGGTTAACAGAGAAATGAAGCTATATCTGAAGCACAGAGCCATTCACAAGAGGGAAGTAAACTGAAACAAATTGGAGATAATTTGATGTTTTTAAAATCGGAACAATTGCATCAAGAATTCCTATGTAGTTGTCTTCGTAAAGGGCTTCTGCTGTGACTAAGCATTTGGCAAAACAATAAGATTCATGCAGATTATGCCAGAAAGATTATTGCTACCCTTTAAACTGATTGAGGATGTTAAGTAAGCCTTTTGACAAGCAGTCCTGAAAATTATGATCATTTCTAGTTAAAAGGAATTCTGGAAATCAAATTTGCCCTAGTTTTCTAGTTAATTAGAAAAATAGTTTGACTCAACTAGTAGCAGGAGGAATATTTTTTAAATATAAATGTTCCTCAGTGTATAATGCCTAGAATCATCATCCAATGCAGACCCTCTCTGCTATTTACAAGCTACAGGGTCAGGAAGAGTAGTGCTGCTTCACTGGTGGTCATCAAAATCAAACGTTTCTTAGTCCAGTGGCCATAGAACATTTCAAAAGACACACAACATTATAATGAAGTCACAGAGACATAAAATAAGCTTTTTTCAATATGTTGTAATGTTCACTAACATGTACTCCACATTTTTTTGAGCTTAATGTGAACTCACTATGAACAGTGGCTACACAGTAAGAAAAGTAGCATTGTAAGACAAAGTACTGATGACAGCTGTTATTAACCATTAAGGGGAAATATTCTGTTATAGTTTTACATTGTTCAACTAACAACAGAAACATTGTTTTCTTATCAGTACATTATTATTATAAATTGTACACAAATTTGTCACAAAGATCTTTGCTAATATGAAGCCAAGTGTACTCTTCTATCTTAAAGGAATCCAAACTCCAGAACTTTGGGTGACAACTCCAACATTTACTGGTAGCAAGTATTACCTCAAAGCACTTGGAGATGAGGAAAGCAGCTGTGGGGCAAAACAACTTAATAATAGATTATTGGTAGGGATTCCAGTGAAAGAATGAAAAAAATATAGGATATTACCCAAAAAAATCAACAAAAATTCAATAAGATATAGGTTCTTCAAAAGAAGAACCAATTGGAAAGGCACTTTTTTAAGTGGAAAAGGCTATTTTTATATGAAGATAGCAGGTACCAAGTAGTACTGCTATATACACTATACTGATAGTACTACTAATAAAAATGTAACAAAATAGGAATTTGGCTAGCTAGCAAATGGACTAACAGATATCATAACATTACTCTAATAACTGATAGCTAATTTGAAAGTAAAGATACCATAAAGAGCTGAAGGCAAGTGGAAGTATGTTAATATAAATATAGACGTGCATTTTTCGGCTGAAAATCTAAGCAAATGGTGTAAAAATTTAATGACTATCAATAAATACTTAAACACATGGTCAGTTATGACAGAGCCCAGATTTAACTGCAGTCAACAGCACAATGCAAACTTGTGGTGTGCAGAGTCATCAGCTATCCCTAAACAGGACGGATTACTGCTTAAGTAGGCAATAGGTGCTAAACATCTCTTGGAGAGATGGTCATCTCTGTGGAAATACAACACAAATTATGGAGGAGAAGACCCTAAAATCTCAATTGGGGAGTACCATTCCTAAACAACAACAGTGTTAAAATACTTTAAAACATATGATGAAAAAACAACTCAGTTTGCAGCTCAAGTGCATAAAGTATATCATTAACACTGCTGCACCTTGAGCTGTTTGTAAAAACAGTGGTACAAATTGTATCTATTTATATGGAAGGCATAAATCTAGCTCCTGTTCAGCTGATTTTCTTTTTTCTGAGAGTCAGGCAAACAAATTTTCTCTGAGTCTGCAGGTCATTTTCTTTATGGGAGACTTTTTAGAGTCATTGAATTTCCTGCATAGAGAATCTGTTATTTCATTGTTAGTGATTGCACAGTTTTCCAGAAGTGGATAATTCTGCCATTTTCAAGTGTTGAAACTACAGAAATGTGACCTTATTAATGTCCAATCATACCTGAAAATAATCATACTGAAAACCTCTTAGAGTTCATGACATTTCAGTTTTTCTGTACTATCAATATCAGGCTTCAGTTTGATGTCATCAAGACCATTTTCATGCTGGTGAAATTACTGAAATTAAAGAAATGGTTGCTACCTATGTATGCAGCCATGAACATGTTCTCAGTTATGTCCCACAATTGTACTATTGGAGTAGGACTGAACATGCTCATAACCTACAGAGGAACTTTGTTTCCTGGATATTTAATCTTTAAACAGTGAGGCTTATGCATCATGTCAGATGCAGTGATGGAATGTGGGCATTTCTTCCACTCGGGGAAGATGACAGGAAAGAGGTGTCTAGGATGTACTTTATTATAGTTAACATAATTCACAATGTAATCAATTCTGTATTCTGAATCTATGGTAAATACATAGAAGATACAAATCTTTAGTCTTTCTTTACACAGTTGTTTCTTGTATTTATTATTTACCAGTTAGGGGCTTTTTGGCTATATAATCTTTCCACAAAAATTATGTATAATTTTGAAAATTAATTTGGAATTTGAGACAGGTTATTCTATTTTCACACATTAACAATAATATCTCATAATAAAATGTTTTTCTAGCTGAGGTTATCAGAAGTTTGCTGTGTTATTTCAAATTGGCAAAGAATTATAAATTAAATTTTTTCTTCTTTAACATGTGAAAAATAAAAGAGCAGGGAGACAAACACCATAGCTTGGAACACCTCCCCCTTCCTCCATTTTTCCCCAGCTTTACATGTTGAGCATGATGCCATATGGTCTGGAATATCCCTGTGATAAGCTGAGGTCAGCTGGCCTGGTTATGTCTCATCTCAATTTCTTGCATGCTCCCAGCCTTCTGGCTGGTGGAGTGAGAAGCAGAAAAGGCTTTGGCTCTGTGCAAGCCCTGCTCAGCAGTAACAAAAACATCTCCATATTAGCAGCACCATTTCCAACACATAAGGAAAACATAGCCCATGCTAGCTACTGTGAAGAAAATTAACTCTACCACAGCAAAATGCAGCACAATGGGAAATTATGAGTAGGTAATTATGTTATTCTTCTGGAGTTTTCTCGGTAGTTCATTGGCATATGATTAATATCACAATTTTTAACATTTTGTCAATTTAAATAGTATCATCTTAGCAAAACATTTAGTTGTGATTTTATCTTTTCTTCTGCATAGATTTTTTTTTTT